>RJWH01002309.1:24928-200355 GCA_004363575.1 Solenodon paradoxus
CCCTCTCCCCCAAGTGCACCGCCCTCGGCACCGTCCCCCAGCCTCCATTGGTCTACCGGCATCAGGTCCAGCCCCCCCCCCCATACCCGCCCTCCAGGACGCCCCCAACCCTGTGGCACCGCCTCCCGCGCGCTCCCAGTCGCGCGCCCCGCTCTCTGACCCCGCCCCCTACTCTCAATTGGTCGGCCTCCCGACGTTCCCGCCCCCTGTCAGTTGGCCAATTGCCAGTTTTCCTCTGGCTCCGCCCCTTCGCGCGCTCTCGCGGATGATCCCGCCCCCCGTCGCCATTGGCCCATGAGACGAGGCCCCACCTAGTTGGGGGGGGTCCCTTTGAGGGGCGCCGGGAGAGGAGGACACACGCGTCCCTGCGCTTCCTTGGTGTGCCTGGGCAGGTGAGACTCTGAGTTGGCTGCACGCATCGCTGCTCTGCACAGGTCGTTGACTCGTGTCTTCTGCCACTGCACATTCATTGCGCTTCAGCGGGGCCCAGCCTGAAGGGACTAGACTGGCCTGGCTTTCCTGCATCCGAGGCGCGCACATGCTACCGACCGTGAAAATGCAGATAATCGGGAGTCAGAGCCTGCCTAGAGCTGTGTGACTGTGGGTACTTGACTTAACCTCTCTGTGCACCAGCGTTTTTATCTGTAAAAGGGGATAATAGAAGTGCAGTGACTGTAAAGAACAGCTCACAGCTTCAAAGTGTGACGCAGTAGGAGTGTGTAAGATTCCAGCCGGTAGATTCAAGTCCTACCTGGCCTGCCCTAAGGTGACAAAAAGACCTAGAGGTAGTCAGTGCCTTGTCCTGATGTCCTTGGGCAACAACCAGGGAGGGTGGAGTGTGGACTTTGGAGTCATAGTCACACTTCCTAATGGTGCCTCTTCCTGCCTATTAGAGAAGGAGCCTGGCACACAGTAGGTGCTCAACCAGGTCATGTCCCCGTCTTTGCACCCCTCGGTACTGGGGCACATCCTTTTGGCCCTGATCATCACCTCGGGCCTGTTTTTGGACCTCCTGGGGTCTGAGAAAAGGTTCCCACTCTTGGATCTGCTTTTGGCTGCTGTGGGGCTGGACCAGCTCTGGGCAGCAGCTTCCCACTACAGCTTCCTGTCTGCTCATCCGACTGTCCCTGTACTCGCTCGTTGTCTTGTGATAAGGCCTGGGGCGCCTGCACAGGCAGGCAGACACCTGAGGGCTAGGGCAACAGGCCTTTGCAAACCTGTGCCTTCCTTACAAAAAGACACCACCCAGTGGTGGGGCAGGAGGAAGGAGGTCACAGTCTCCATTCCTAGAAGAGAGTTTCTAGGTCCTCTTATTAGCAGAAGGAGGGAAACTTATACACTGGGATATTCAGAGCTTCTGATTGGCAATTCAGGGTGATAGTCCTCACCCTGTGCTTGGTCCATGAGACCTTTTTCTAAAGGGGCACTGGTGGTGCACCCCTCTGGCTCAGTGGCTAAAGTGCATGCCATATAAACCCAAGGACCCATGTTCCAGACCCGGGGCAGGGGGACACACAAAAAAGAGAGGCACCTGGAAAAAGAATTATGAAGAGGGACCCAGAGTGGATAAACAGGGCCCCCACATAGGGTTCTGGAAATCATCTACTGCAGAACTGCCCACCCCCCAAAAAAAAAACAAAAACAAAAACAAAAGCCTGCTACTGCTGGGACTGGAATCATAAGTGGAACCCATGGCTCAGGAGTTGGATGTCTGCAGCTGAGTGATCAGGGAAGCATCTTGACTCCTGCTCCTGGTCTGTAAAATGGGCTGCCTGGCCCCAGCACCTAGGGTGAGGGAGAGTTTAGAATGGAGTGCTGTATTTTTATAATCTTCTAAGCATTTCAAGTCAGCATGTAAGCAGACAGGACAAGTCTTCCAGAAAACAAAAGATCATAAAATTCCTTCATGACCACCAGAGCCAGGGACCTTTTTACAAATTCCTGAAAATTTTCACAGAATGCCCTCCTGTTATTTTGTCTCACCTAAAGCCACTGTTCTTTTAGTTCGTGATAGCTGAAGTATTCCTTTCTTATAAATAATTACCTAGTCTGCCCAAAAAGCCCCCCTTCTCAGCAAGACTCGGGTATGTATCTGACCATCTCTTAGCCCAGCAGAGCAGCAGCAATTCTCTGCGGGTTCACAGGTCCCTATGCCCATGTTTTCTCTTTTTCTAACAGCAGCAGCAGCAGGAGCTCTCTCTGATTGCTTGCAGGTCTGTTTTTTGTTCTCTTTCTCCTTATTTAATAAACTTACTAAGTCACACTGATTTTAAATATATAAAAATTCTTGTTTGGCCGTTTTGCCTCTGGACTCCAAACCCTGCTTTGAGAGGGTGAGGGTTGAAGGAATGTCAGGTAGCCGGGCACAAGGAAGGCCTGAAGCCACTGGCCCTCCTTTGCCTGGCCACTGTGGCTGGAGGCTGGATTTAGCCTCACTCTACAAATGGAGAAACTGAGGCCAGGACTGTTGCTGGAGGGGCAGGGGCAAGACCACAACGCAGCCGGGAGCCAGCATTCAGCCTTGTGCTGAGGGCAGACTGGATGGCCTGAGAATCCAGAGGACTCAATATGCAGCACTGGCCACTGGCCAGGCCACAAAGGGGCACGCCTTCCATGACTCTGTGTTGGGGGACAGGAGGAAGCTGTGGGGGAGCAGCCAGCGCAGCGATAAGGAGTGACAGTGGCGCATCCCCTCTTCCATAGGGACCCAGAACCAGTAGCCCACTTTTTCCTCCAGCCTCCCAGCTGGGGTCCCCTATCACATGGGGCAGGGGGGCTGCTAGAAAGTGGGGGGTGGTCAGGGCTCAGAAATGCACCCTTAATCCACACATTCAGGGGCAGGCAGTGGCTTCCAGCTCACAGCTGTTCTTTTTTCTTTTTTAGGATAGACTTTTTTTTTACCCTCTGGCCCCAGACTTATACCCAGATCCTTGGGCTTTATGGGGTCTGCACTGTAGTTGCCTGAGTCACAGGCCTGTTTACATTTATTTTAAAGAATTTTATTTTTTAATTAAAAGCCTTAAACCAAAAACCTTAACTCCACACACTGCTAATAGCATGGTGGCAAATACTTCAGGCTAGAGAGATGTGTTGTCTCTTGGTGAGTTTATATCTAATGAATTCTCATGACTGATTCCAAAATGCATGCCTGAATTGGTTTCACAGGATCCATAATTTAAAGTTTAAACAGGCAGCGTAAACATTGATATATGAGTCAATTCAAGATTGGTGACTGGACAACTAGACTTAAAAATAATCCAAGGTCCGAAAGTCTTTAGGAAGCCACGAAATACCTGAGAACATTTGAAGGTTGAAGGTCACAAGTCCGTTCTCCACAAATACTGTTAAACAAAGGATGTATAACGTTCCTAACACAGTGTTCATTTCTTTGAAATGTAAATGACCATGGTAACCCCTGCAAAGCAGCCATCAGAGTGACCTCCAGGAGGCGCTGCTGAGTCGTCGCGAAGGCCTCGGGTAGACGTGGGGCTGGAAGACCCGCCTTTGCTTTCCCTGGCTGTGTCTCCACGTTCATCTTCTTCCTCATTGGCCTGGTGTCTCTTCAGGCACACGTGTTTCCAGCGGTCCCCACTGGGGTCTCACACCTTCTAGTCATTTCTTCACCTGACGCGTGGACCTATTTGCCTTCCTCTTTCATTTGTTCTTGCCATGGTTGGGGCCTTCCTTTCTCAGCCTCGGTATTGACTCCTCTGGATGGTTCTTCCATCGACAGGGTCTTCATATCACAAGAAACTCTGCTCTTCTACCTGAAACTCTTGCTGTTTAAGCTCTGGCACATCCAAGGCCCAGGCCCTTCACAAGTGACCTTCTGACTGTCTCTGGACTCTGAAGCCGGGCCGCGTGCCCCAGTGCCATGCTCTGCTCACAGCCCGGTGCCTGTTCTCCTCTCGTGATTGAGCCGTGCCCCTCGCCTGGCTCCCCACAGCCCATGGGCAGCAGGAACCAGCAGGAGTGCTGCTTTCAAGCTGGCTGCAGTGGACTTGCCCAGCGTGAGGAGACATGTGATCCCAAGAGAGCCAGGGAGTGAGTAAAACCCACCCAGCCAGCTCATCCCCTTGTGTGGGGTCACTGATCCTGTGGCCTCTCTGTCCAGAGCCTTGAGGAACTGGAAGGCAGGCAGTAGGACCTCTGCACTGCCAACCATGTAGACGAAGTGCAGCAGGCATGTGGCTGTCGCTCAGCTCCCCTTGTCCTCTGTGGCACACAACACTGACAAGGCCTGCAGGTCCCCAACCCACTGTGGATCCAAATAGCTCCCTGCGGGTGGAAGTTATGAGAGGAGACCATCCCCAGAAGAAAAGGAATTGAGGACACCCTCCCCTGTGTGTCCCTGTCCCTGTGTCTGCCGGCCCAGCCCAGCTGCCAGGTTTTGTGTGAGGAGCTCTGTGCTGAGCAGGAGATCTGGGCTCCCCTCAGGCTTTGCCCACTGATGACCAGCCCTTTGGGGACCCCATTACCTCCATGTCCCAGGGTGCTCATGGAGTCCGACTTTCCCAGTTTTTTCTTAAAGGAAAGGTGCAGGCAGGAATGAAGATGAGTAGGCAAGCTGGAAGAGAGGAGGAAGAAGCACCCCAGTTATTTTTATTTAATTGTTCACTCTGTCCCCGGGACTTGAGCCCGGGGCCTTGGACTGCTCCCAAGGTGTACGCCACCACCGCTAGGCCACCAGGGCTCGCCCACAGCTTTCCCATTTTATAAGCTGGGAAAACTGAGGCTCTAAACCACAGCCCTCACTCATCAAGGAGCAGTGGGCTATCTTCTGTGGCTCAGCTTAATTCAGGGAGAGAGGGCGACAGTACACAGCACAAACATCTGCACAGATCCCGGGGCAGGGGCCAGAGAGCAGCCCTTCACAGCCCCCAGGGGACCCTCACGACCCTCATCTAACAGAGAAGGAAGCTGGAGCCCTGGGTTCCAGGCCAGGAAGCTGAGGCAGCAGTGTCCTGCGCAGTAGCCTGTGTGCAGTGAAGAACTGGCCCAGGGGAGCTCTGACCTAGCCCTTGGCATTGCGGGGGAGATAGTCATGTCTGAAAAGTGCTTCTTTGTTTAGGGCAGGGCTGGCCATGCAGAGACCCCCGAGTGATTTGGAGGTGTGGTTATCCAGTGACCTGAACTTGTGGTTGACTAGTGAGTGAATCCATCCATTGTGCCTACGTAACAGGACCCAAGTAAAACTAGAACAGCGAAGCTGAGTGTGTCTCTGGCTGGTGACAGTGTGTGTGTGACACATCAGTGCCAGGAGGGTCCCGTCCTGAGGGTGGCGGAAGGCCCTCCTTTGGCGCCTCCCACACTCTGCCCTGTGTCTCTTCCCTCCGCGGATTTTAATCTGTCTTTCGCTGTAATAAACCGTAACCGTGAGCATTTCTGCTTTCAGTGAGTCCCCCTGGCAAATTATTGACTCTCTGGGTGGCCTGGGAAACTCTCTAAACTTGCAGTTGGCGTTGGAAGGGAGGCTGTTTGGGGGCTGTGCCCTGCAACCTTGGACTGACTCCCAGTCACGGAGGCCACCCCGGTGCCCATTCATGCTCAGTGTCACACGCCCTCTAGTGAGACAGATGACCACCCTCAGTGTTAGAAGAGGAAGAAACACAGGCTCAGAGAATTTGGGAAGAGACAAAGATGGAAACTGTTGCCTTCTAAATTTCAGGTCCACTTCTCTCTCCAGTGCGGTTCACCATGAGATTATATTATTTTAAGGACAGGTTGCAGGCCAGGATGGAGGCAAGCAGGTGAGTTGGCGGGCAGGAGGAAGCATTTTTATTTTCTAACTTTTATTTAGTTGTCTACATTGGTTGTTCCCCTGGCCCTGGGGTGCAAACCCTAGACCTTGGGATGTATGTGAGTTGCACTCGGCCAGAGGCGGCAGACCCAACCACTCCTCCACCAGGGTGTTGAGAGATGTGCTTTGTTTATTTATTTAAAGGAAAGGTGCAGGCAGGAATGTAGGTGAGTAGGCAGGCAGGAAGAGAGGGGAGGAAGAAGCACTTTATTATTTTTTTAGTGGAAAGCTGCAGGCAGGAGTGAAAGTGAGTAGGCATCTTGTTTATTTTTGTTTAGTTGTTCACACTGGTTGTTTCCCCTCAGGCCCAGGACTCAAACCCAGGGGTATGTGGCCTGTGTTCTTTGGAGGTGATTGACCCAACCGCTGCTCCACCAGGGCGCACCTGAGATGTATTTGTTTAAAAGGCCGATGCACAGCTGTTCACAGCTGCATCGAGCCACTGCAACACTTAATGGTTTAACACAATCAGCCTTGTATCTGTTCTGGACTCTGGGGTTTGTCTGCTGCCGTCAGGATCACACATGCACCTGTCATCACCTGGCAGCTCAGCCGAGGTCAGAGTTTAGACGGCCTTGTTCACAGCTGCCACTGGGTGCTGGCTTTCCCTGGCCGGGTGGCTCCTGCAGGCTAACTCGAGCTGTACCCGGCACTTGGGGACCCCACAGCACCCTTGTCTGCTGGTGTCCCATCTAATCAGTTCCCACTGGCCAAAGCCAGTCATAGCCAAGCCCAGAGGAACTGGAGGGACCAAACAGGCCTGGACCAAGTGGTGTGGCTACAACCTGCAGTCACTGTCAGGACTCCACAAGAACAAGCCTTAGGCCAGGGATCAAAGTTCAGATATCAGGGCAGTGAATTGTCCCGAGCAAAGGAATGCAATCATCTTGGTCAATAAGGAAAACTCATGGACGAGTCTGACATGTGGGATGTGTCCCATGTGTAGTACGTGACTAGGACGGACCCTCTGCACAAAGGGATGGTGCCAGTTGAAGAAGCCCACCAATAACTTCAAAGGACAACCTCTCCTTGCCCCATCAGGAACTGAAACCTGGCCTGGCAACCCTCTCTCCATCCCCCTTCCTCACCATGTGGGTTTTTTCATTAGAAACCCTGGCCGCCTTCACAGCGGACCAGGTCTGGACCTCCCTTGGTCGGCTCAGTTCCTTTACCCTCTCATTACATTTCTGCTTGCTAACTCCCCTAACTCTGTGGTGGGCTCTTTGAGTGACCCCAACCCCACAGTCATGAGAGTCTTGATTCAGCAGGAAAGAAAAGGGACATTTTCTTGAAGTGCTGGTGCCCTTAAGCAAATGTTCTCTGATCAGCTGGTAAGTTCCCTTCCTCCCTGGTGGGCAAAGGGAAGGGCTGGATGTGGGCCAAGAGGAGAGGAGGGTCACGGAGGCCGCACTACCATCCTTTCCTCTCGGTACCTCGGTAACCCCCTGAACGACCCCAGCCCTCCAGACCGGGCAGCTGTAGGAAGGATGAACTTCCAGCCTCATTGTCCCTGGGCTTGGGGAAGGAGGATGCCTTTCTAGAACCTTGGGAAGCAGGCCAGCCAACGCTGGGAGGGAACTGGTCCCTCCTGGGTTGGGGCGGAATGGGCTCTCACTTCTCCAGGCCTCAGGCTTCACAGCCATCTCAGAGTTGGCTGCTTGGTGACACTGGTTCCCTGCGAAGGGCGGGATCCCTTCAACCATTCAGTGTGCCAAACCTCTGTCTTTCGGTCTGCAAAAGGAGGACAGTCATATACCTCCTTCCTGGGGGTTTCCCACGGTGTCCAAGGCTGTCACTCAGCTTCCTTCCTTACTGTAAGCTGTCGCCTTGGGGTCTGTCTCTTACCCACAGCCCCTCTATGCCGTCCGTCCGTGTCTTGCCTGGGGAGTGGCCAGCCACTGCCTTCTGCACATGAGGCCCTGGTTCGAAACCAGGCTCGAGGGTCCCTCATACCAGGAGGTGACCAGAATGATGGTGACCATGCTCACCATATCATCACTGCTGGGCCCATCGTGGGTGATTTCCACAACAGGTGTAATGTGCTCTAAGAAAGCAATCTGTCTGGCACAGGCCCTCCCAATTGCTCCCCTGCCTACAGATGGGGAGACCAGCTTGCTGCAACTCGCTGGATAAGCAGGCTGGCTGGAACGCTCAGTCTGCATTCTTCTGTCTTGGGGTCCAAGGACCCCTCTTCTCCCTGACACGGGGAATGCAGGAGGCAGCCAGTTCTGCAGGGGTGTGGTAAGCTCAGCTTCACTGACCCCATCCACCCGATTTTAGTCCTGGGGGCACTGGGAGGAGAGGCAGGATGGCTGGAAGTGTACCCCCATTTAATGCTGCCTCCCTCCTGCCTCCTCTTGTCCAGGAGCCCCCTGCCTCTAGGGGCCCTGGGTGCTCTGGTCTTTGTGGGGCAGCTGGGAGGGTCCTGGCCTCATTGGCATAGGCACTGGAGGCTGCTGGGGGGAGGGCTTTGGCATCCACAGGGCTCCTCCCTCAGCCCTTCTACTTCTGAAATGCAAATCTGACCCTGCCTCTGCTGCCAGCAGCCCTGGGTTCCCACGCTCCAGGCCAGGGCGAGGGTGAGGGCTAGCATTCAGCAGTCTGAGCAACATCCCCTTCCTTCCTGAGCCTGTTCTGGCTGGGGGTGGGGGCTGATGGCTCTCCCAGCCCCAGGCCCTCGTTCCCTCTTCTTGGGGGAGGAGCGTGTTCCAGCGTGTTCCTGATCCTGGCTACACCTCCACACTGGTACCCTGGGCCTTGTTGGCCCGGGAGGGCTGCCCCTGGACACCCCTACCCCACGCACCTGGACCTGTGCTGGGTCTGTGCAGGAATCTGCTTTGACCCCCCGCACAGTCTGCAGAGAGGCAGGCCAGCAAACAGATGGAATAAGCCTTTATGTGCACCGAGCGCCTTCCTCCTCCAGCCGGGCCCACCACAACGTGCAGTAAATACGAAACAGACGGAGGAGGGAATGGTCTTGTGGGAACACAAAGAAAGGAGGGCTGGCCCCATGTAACTCCTGGGCAGGGCTCCATGGAATGGCCCATCCTGGGGGCTGGAAAGATGTGCAGGGGGTCGGGGTTCCAGCTGGGGCCAGGGGGAGTCCAGGGTGCCTTGCGAACCTGTGAGCAAGAGGAGTGTGTGCTCAGAGAGTCTCCCAACCCAACCCCCCCAGGCTCTGTGGGAACCCCAAGGGCCTGGCCCTAGATTCTGGGCATCAGGAGGGAGACAGGAGCAGCGAGGAGTCTGGCCCTCCTCCTGGGTCTTTCCTTGTCGTCTTCCATAGTAACATCTCCTATGGTTCTGTGATCTCCTTGAATAAAGATACTTTCCAGGCTCTCTTGCAGCTGAGTGTGCATGGGACTACGCTTTGACCAATGGGATACAAGCAGAAGTTTCCTTAAGTGAAGGGACATCCTTTCTTCCTTCCTGATGGCTGGAATGTAGAGGTGGTGGCTGGAGCCCAAGCAGTCATTTTGGACCATGAAACCTTGTGTTCAGGAGAGTGATACTACAGTCAAAGTGAGGGTCTTTGAAAATCATTCATCCACCATGCCTCACCTGTGCAGTGGCCAGTCACATAGCCCTGGTCTGTGACCAGAGGAGAGGTGGTGTCATTCAGTCAGGGGAAGGGAGTATTTCTCAAAGAGCCGTGGTCACCTGTAGGCTGGGATTGGCTGATTCAGGGAGGGGGGTGGTAGAAGGAGAGCAAGCCTTATTTTGTTGGACCATTTTGTCCGCATCTAAAAATGTCCATGTTCTCAAAGTTGGGCACACTTGGTTTTTGGTGGTTTTCACTTTGGAAAACTGGAAAGGGTCTCATGAGGCTTGAATTTAGTGAGTGTGTGTCTTTTCACGTGTGTGTACATGTACGCACGTGTGCATATATACACGGACTCTGTGCGTGTTGGCGAGCGTGGCAGCACACCACACAGGAGTCCGTGGGAGGCTGAGCAGAGCCCCCTGGAGTTGGCTGCCGGGGAGCCAGGCATCTGGTGGCTGAAGTGGGGTGAGGGGGAGAGGGAGGCTGGAGGATGTCCTAGTTTCTGGTTGGACGCTGAGGTCCTGTGATGCTTTCTGCCAGGTTAGGGCGAAGGTCAGTCTAGGCTGGGCTGAGTGACGCTGAGGCACCTGAGTGCACATGCACATGGCTATGGTGGGAGTTGGGGTGCTAGGGACGGGTCTTGGGGCACTCACACCTGACAGACAGGAGGAAGGGGCGGGTTGGGGCTGAGGGCCAGGGAAATCATATAAGTGGGGCAGGGAGTGACCAGCAGGGAAAGTGCTGCCTGGACGCCACTGCAGAAGGAGCTCAACTGAGGCTGGAGCAGTCACTGGTCTTTGCAGCCCATCCTCTCACGAGGCTGCCAGCTGGGAATGGCAACCCAGGAACCTGGTACACAGGGACTTTCTCCGAATCCCAGGCTGTTCTGGGGTTTAATTAACCACTAGCTCAGGGGCAGCGGTCTCCTATTCAGGACACAGCACCTTGGGGAGTTCCGCAGACTCTGCAGCAGGCACCAGGGCGCCCCTGCGGGGCCCCCAATGTGAACAGAAGGTGCAGAGCGGCCAAGGGCCTTTAGCTGCGGCGGCGAAGAGACCCAGCCTGCCGTCGCACTCCCGAACCCCTTCTGACCCACAGAGTGCTCGAGAACTGGGGCTCCCACTCTTTCTCCATTCCCCTGCAGCTTTTGAGGAATCTCCTGTAAAAACCAAGGTCCTGGGCAACCCCGTAGGTCTTCTGGAGGCTGGAACAGTCTGGCGATCAGCAGGAGCTGACTCCAGGGAGCGCTGAAAGCCGATGGCAGGGAGGGGTGGGCTTGTGATCCCCGTTCTGTACTTACAAGCTTACTTATACCCTGCCCCACCCTTCCTTCCTTGGGACGCAGGTCGGACCTCACTCCACCCTGCCTCTGCTCCTAGAGGTCCGGCCAGCTCCTCTTCGAAGACACTTCCAGAGGACTCATTTGCCAATCAAAGACGGGGGAGCTGAAGCCCATCGTCCTTGCAGTGCCCTGGCATGCGTCCGCCCACCCAGCCTTTAGGGGCCGGGGAGTCGCCGGCCGCAAGCGAGGCTACAGGTGCGCCCTGTGTAGTGAGACAGAATTTTGGAAAACTTTTCCTAGACATCAACTGCGGTTTTGGTCACTGGCATCTGTGTTTGATTCCTTAGTAAATGATTCCTCCCCTTCTCCTGAAACAAAATTCATACAGAATGTGGGAACCCCGCCCCAGCACTAGCTCGAGCCCGGGAAGAGCGCTCAGGGGCGCAGCAGAGGCATCGGGACCCACGTGTGGCGGAGAGGGCGCCCAGCCCCGAGCTGTGCATCACCTGGTAAAACGAAGCTTCTGAAGGACCCCAGGTTGTGTGTGCAGCAGGAGCTGAGGCCTCCACACCCGAGGTGATCGGAGAGACCGGTGCCTGGGGCAGACAGACAGACACCCTGCAAAACAACTTCGTTTACAGAGATTGAGCATGAGGAACACATATTCCTTCCAAAGACGTGCATCTCGATGTATAATTTTACACTCCTTCTAAATCAGAGGCTGCCACCCAGCCCAGCTCCGCCTGCCTCTGAGCCCCTGAAAAGCCACAGACGTCTCCCCGACTCCTTGTCCAGGGCGACGGGAACAGGTCAGCCCGCAACGATTCCCTCTGTCCAGGTCAGACACTGTAGCTCACGAGTTCCGCCCGTGGAGGCGGGTCCACGGGTGTGGTCCTGCCCTCGGACAGCACATCTCCTGTTACTGCAGAGCACAGCGTCTGGGATGGAGAGAGCGGGCTTCCCCTGGCGCTGACAATGCCCACGGCCCACGGCCCACTGCCCACGGCGGCATCGGCTGCTGAAGTTCAGGCTGTGCCGGGCTGCTGGGAAAACCTGGTGAGCAGCCTGCCCTACAGACAGCTCAGTCTGGTCCCTTTCTCCTCCGCCACTTTCCCTCTCCTGCCTCAAGGGGCCGCCCCACTACATGCTGTCCCCCCAACTGGGTCATGCTGTCCCCAGAGCACCCGTGCAGTGCGCCTTCCACAGAGCACGGTCTGTAGGGCACCCTCTGTGGGGCGCCCTCCACTGGACGCCGGGGCAGCAGGCACAGTGGAAGGTCGCTTCCTTGAGCCCTTTCCCTGTGCGGCTCCTGGGGCTCCAGAATCCGGCCCAACCCTCTGCCCACCCTCCAGGACGCAATCCCACACACTGTGCAGGAGCGGGTCACAGAGCCACAGGCCATCCCTGGCAAGAGGCACAGGACATGGCATCACCTGCAGCGTGGACTGGAAGCGCTGTTACTTCCCAGGGGAAGCTTCAGGACTGCTTCTTTGACCAGACAGCACACACGGCGCCCAGGCTGGCAGACACGTGTGATGAACGGCCTTGGGCTGCTATGGTTTGGTTGTGGCCGGCCAGCCAGGTGCCACAGGTCAGGGTGCACAGGGTGACGCTGCCATGCTGAGCCTGCCCTGCACGCTCTCCTGGCTACAGCTGGCCTCCAAGCCCCACGCAGACACCTGCTGGGGCTTCTCTTCCCAGAACTGAGGGCTCCCAAAGGAGAAGTCATGCAGAAAGGCCCATTTAGTGGGCCTGAGCCTCTCTCCCTCTGGTGCCACCTTGGGGAGGCTGGCACTGCAGCCCTTCACTGGCAGTGGGTGGAGAGGGGCAGGGCCCGCAGGTGTACACGGCAGTTCAGTTGATCAGCCATTAGCCCAGTGGAGAAAATCTAAAGTAGAGAACTGATTGGGTAGGACAGAGAGCAAACCAAGGCAGGACGGCACAAATGAGGCCCCCGCTGGATGCTGTTCCAGCCCATTTGAACCGCATCCATCCCAGCGAGGCCTGAGTGAACGGAGCTGGACCGGCCAGCACGCTTCCTACCACGTGCCTGCGGGTGTGGAGCTGGAGCTCCCCCGAGTAGGAGGGTCCTGAGGTAGGTCTAGTCATACCCAGACCGCTCAGAGGCCGGACATCAGTAAGGCCACTGCTCTGCCGGGACTGGGGGCTGTTTCAGATTAGGGGATCCCAAGCTTGCAGAGCTCAGTTTCAGTGAGCTCCCTACCACTCGCTCTCCCTACACACGAGCCCCGCATCTCCTTAGAAGAGGCTGTCTTGCTGTGTGCAGGTGACATCGGACTGGAGTCCCGGCTCAGGTGCCCTGAACGGGTTCTGCTGTCTTGCCCATCACAGGGCCACTCAGATACGGAGAGTGGATTTCTGAGGAACTTGTGTCAAGTGTGGGGCTGCGCAGGGCAGGGGCTGGGCTGTCAGGAACCTGCCCTCCCTGCTCCCACCCTGGGGCACCAAGGCCACCATGCCTGCCGCAGGGCCGGGCACCAGCTTTCCCTGCTGCAGTCTTCAAAAGTAAACTTGATGCTGCTTCTGTGATTATTTTGTAATTTGCTATTTTTTTTTTAAACTTGCCCTTCACAGGGATGGAATTCCACCAGATTCCTCAGGCGCATCCCGGGGGTAGAAAAGATGACAGATGAAAGGTCTATGTGTGAGGGGAGGAGGGGCTGAGGAACAAGAGCTCATGTGGGGACCCTAGTGCCGGGGCATTCCGTCAGCTTCTGGAACGGCTGGTCTTGTCATGGGGGCGAGGGTGAACCATGCCATGGCAGTCTGGGCCCGGGCAGATGGTTCAAATCCTGGGGGAGGAGTGGGCGGGACAAGGAGGGTGGCAGCAGGTCAGTGCTGACTCCTGGGGAGGCATCTCTCCCAGGTCAAGACCGGAGGAAGCAGAGAGCTTTTTCAGATGGTGTCTGTGCTGGCCCTGCTGGCCCTGTGGGCTGTGTCCACCTGGATTGAAAGCCCAATGAGCTGTGGCTGGCCCGATGGTGCCAGCATTGGGCCCCAACCAGCAACACGGAAAAGAAAGACCAGGAAGGTGCTGCGGTATGCGTGGGTACAGTTCTTTTCCTAACAAGATAAATTATTTTCCAATTTTATAAGTCTTCTAGAATATTCATCTTCTCAGCCCCAACCTCCTGACAGTGTCGTCACGCGTGGGCACCATCAGGCTAGGGCGGGGAGGCACTTTTCTTCGTGGGCAGAGGTAGAGCCATGACGATCTCATCAGAGTCGTCGGAGTGGATGTCATCTATGGGTAGTGGCCCCGAGAGAGCAGCCTCTGCTGAAAGAGCCAGAGAGGGAGGCCATCAGCCCAAGGGCGGGACCCCCTCAGCACAGAGTCATCAGGCATGCCCAAACATGGGGGGACCCTCAGGGTCAGTCACCCCACACCATGAAGCCACGCTCACCCCCCTAGTCTCCGAGTTCAGCTTGGCCGTTTCCAGAAGCCATACCTGTGAGAGGTGAAGAGTGGCATTGCAGGGGGTGCCAGGAACCCCCCGAGTCTTCCTCACAACGGTCCCGAGGCCATAGGCAGGGCAGACAAAGCCAGGACCGTGGCTTCCTTGTACCAGACAAGGCCATGCCTGCCACCACCTGGGACCACCCCCCGCCGCCCCACAGTCTTCATCCTAGCTGAATTTTCCCAGCCCTGTATCAACTAGACTGAGCCGCCAGGCAGACCGCCCATACCCAGAAAGTCGCCATGGACAGGGCTGTGGGGGTGAGTCATTAGACAGCACTGCTTGGGGAGTGATGACAGAAAAGCCTGTGCAGGTTCAGCACAGACATGGTCACTGTGGTCTAACAGCAGCGTCAGACTCTGCCCTGCAGTCGGCTGAGCCTGCAGAGGGAGCCGTGCAGACGTGGCAGCTGCCTGAAAGTGGACCCTTGTAGCTTTAAAGACATCAGCTAGACCTAGCAAGGGCATGATTTCTGGTCCCCACAGTGGCTCCCTGGGATGACAAAGCTTCAGCAGCCCCAGAGCCCCAGAGAGCAGAGGCCAGCTCCAACAGGAGGAGGGAACAGTTAGCTCTGATTCAGACTCGACATGCCTGGCGCAGCGCCGGTCACGTGGGCACCAGGAATGCCTGTGGGGAGTGCCCTTGTGTCTCAAGTCCCAGTCTACTGGCCTGTGGGCATAGACCCACAGTGGAGGCTTAGGAGACAGAACTAGTGCAAGGCCTGCCCTCTCTCATCAAGCAAGAAAAGTGGCCACGGCGCACTTCACATGTGCACTGTCCAGGTCAGCAGCCCCAGGACGGGTGCCAGGCCCAGGGTGTTAGCCTGGGGTCACTCACCAGGGCAGGGCTGTGTGGTTGCGGGCTGCCCCGGGCCCCACGCTTCGTCCATGGCAGTGGGTGCCACCGCTGTCTCTGCATCACTCACTCCTCCGTCTCCCTTGCCTGCAATGACATGCAGAGTACAGGCTCTGCTCCGCGACACGGCGCCCGGCTCGGGCAGGACAGGTTGCCCCGTCTGCATGTGGCTTTGGTAGCTGCTTGCTTTGTAGAAATGGTAGGTGGCAGTGTCCCTGCCTGCACCTGTCCCCTGACACCCCGCCCTTTGAGGTCTCAGGACTCAGGCAGGGAGCTCTTCGCTGCAAACTGCTCCCTGTGTGGAGGGTGATGACGGTCCACTGTGCCATCCTCATAAAACCTCTGGGCGCACCCTGGTGGAGCAGTGGTTGGGTCCGCCACCTCTGCCAAGTGCAGTCTACATACATCCCAAGGACTGGGGGTTCGCATCCTGGGACCGGGAAACAACTAAAATAAAAATAAATAAAATGCTTCTTCCTCCTCTCTTCCTGCCTGTGCCTTTCCTTTAAAAATCACACCTCGAGACTGCATGTCTCTCTTTTTTTTATAAAGAAAAGATGCAGGCAGGAATGAAGGCGGGCAGAGACAGGCAGGCAGAGAGAGGAGTAAGAAGCACTTTTCATTTGTTTAGTCGTTCATCTTGGCTTCTACCCCGACCCTGGGTCTTGAGCCCAGTCCTTGGGACGCGTGGCCTGTGATCTTGGCCGAAAGCAGACAGCGGATCAAGGCACCGCTGTACCACGACTTTAGCTGATGCCTCAAACCTCCTGGCACGTCCTCAGGGTCATGTTAGCACAACAGTCAAGATGCGCGAAGCAGGCGGGTTTTCTAATAAGCGCACACAGTGCAAGGAGGCTGAAGTGCATGCGGTTAAAGACCCGGGGGCTGGGCATGTCCTGGTGGCCTAGAGGTTTAGTCCACTGGGCACAGTCCGCACACTCCCCAGGGCCCCCGGTTTAAGACCTGGGCCTAAGGAAACAACTAGGATGAACGATTGAATAGAATACAGAAATGCTTCTCCCTCCTCTCTCTTCCCGCTTGCCTACTCGCTGTCGTTCCTGCCTGAACCTTTTCTTTAAAAAACAACAACGACAAAAAGTACGAGCCACATTTTACTTAAACCAGCAAACAAAACAAACACTGATAGGCGAGGGTCGGGGGAGCTGAAAATAATATCGAAGACACAAGCTCAGGGAGAACCAACTGTGGGGTCTGCAGGGAACTAGAAAGAGACGACATGCTGACTCTTACTGTCCCTGCCTGTGGGTCCCGGGGCCGCCGGGGCTGGTCACCTTCCTGCACTGCCCGAGGAGCAAGGGGCAAGGCTGGCTGAGATGACTCTGGGCTGAGGCAGTGCTTGCTTTGCAGGTGGCCCAGGTAGGACAAGTGCCCTCACACATTCCGATGGCCCCACACTTCTGGGATATAGTTGCTTTTGGCCTCAACCTCAGAGGCTGGCTGCTCCCCCCTTGAAATTCAAAGTGCAGTGAAATTACCAGGAACAGCTGCAGGGGTGGGTGTTGAGACAGGCTCTTCAGGTGGGGCCGATGCACAACCCCTCCTGGGGGACACTGCAGGGGCGGTCCTCCCACTGGTGGCACTGGAAGAGGGAGAGACAGCTGGTCCGATGTGTGCAGCCCCTGGGTGCTGGGGGCCTACTAGCAGAGCCAGCGCTGCCAGTGCCGGGGGAGGGCTGCAGCTTGGCTGTGCCACTCCTGCCCCCATGCCTTGGTGCCCACATCTCTGGGCAGGGCCAGCTGGAGCCAGTGGCCAGTGGAGGAGTCACAGCCGCACAGCTCTCATTCCAGGCTGTGGGGCCCTGACCTTAGAGGGGGTCCCAACCTGTTCGGGAGATACTTGGTCTCCTTTCAGAGACTATAGACACAGAGGGGATGGCAGCCACCATCTCTGTCCTGGAGACAGAGAAATCGGGGGAGGGGGGTGCCTGCGCATAGCCGAGTGGGAGACTGAAGGTAGACCAGTCCCTCCCCGGCCTCCAGCAGGAGAGCCTAGGCCTGGCCTCCTCCCACCAGCAGCGCCCGTTGAGTGCCCAAGATGCCCTATTAGCTGTGTAGGTTGTACTCTTTACTGGAGTTGACCTCCGGGGGCTCTGATCCGGGAACCTCGAGATGCCGACTGTGTCTGGAGATCTATGGGGACATTGCTACTTGGAACTAGTCTGTGCAGCTGATTGCACCCGGCTTCCTGACAGGGGATCCCGCCACATTTTCTTTAAAAGGGGCAAGGCAGCAGGACAAACCCCACCAGCCCACAAACTGGTGGTTCTTGGACTGCATGTCTACACCCATCCAGTGGGAGGAAGCGACCCACCCCTGCATGGAGTGACATGTGGCTTTTGCTCTGGCCCAGCAGGCCAGAAGAGAGGGGACCTGACAGTTGACTTGCCTGTGCCTGGTCCGAGCCAGGTGTGCCCGGAGGACAGACTGGATGACAGTGATGGCCTCCTCTTGCTCTGGGTCACTCTCCGCCTGGACAAGGGGGCCTGGAGTGTGGGGCTGGGGAGAGCTCTGCGGCACAAGGACAGTGGGGAAGAGAAGTGTCTGAGGACCTCGCCCACCCTCGGGAAGTGGCAAGGGCGTCACGGGGCTCAGAGAAAGGAAGAGCAGAGTTCCCTCCTGGTGGCCAGCATTTCCTGACTCAGATTCTCCGTTTTTTTCCCCTATTTTTTGGGGGGAGGGTTGCGGGGACAGAAGAGGAAGAAGTATTCTATTTATTTAGCTGTTCGTCTTGGTTGTTGCCCTCTGGCCCTTGGATGTGAACCCAGGTCCTTGGGATCTATGTCGACAGCTCTGGCCAGAGGAGGCCAACTTTTTCCAGGAGGCCACCAGGGTGCCCCAGTTTCTTATTTCTTAGACCAGAGATGCTAAATGAACATCTTCCTTGTTTGCAGAGGAAGCAGCTATAGAAAGTTTTTATCCTCGTTTGACGTGTAACCTTATGACTTCACTGCCGATGGATATGCTCCTTGATGCTCCAGGACTGAGGAGCAACCCGGCCCCTGACTGTAAACCCATGTGCCCCCAGGACAGGCAGGACCCAGGCCGCGCGTGGAGGAGGGCGTGGAGGGGCTGGGAGAGCCGTGCGCCCAGCTCCCAGGTTACCTGGCAAGGAAGGCCTGGTGTGAGCTGAGCTCCTTGGCAGCTTGCTGGGCTGGATAAGAGCTTCAACCGTGCCAGGTGCCCCTTGAAAGCCGCCTGAAGCACCACCGCTGTCTAGCGGGGAGGAGAGAGTGAGTATCAGCTCCAGAGAGGGCACAGGCCGAGGCGGAAAAGTTCTGAGAGAGAGGACAGGCCTCCTGACGGCCTACCCACCGCAGGTTCTCTTAGACGTTTCCGCTCGCCCACAAGCCCCTACCTGGGGCAGCATACCTGACGTCCGGGGAAGGGGCAGAGGCCAACCCCACAGCGAGCCACCTCTGAGTGGACATGAACCCCAGTGAGACACCAGTCACCGTGCCTGCTACTGTCAGTTTTACACACTCACCCTTCTCACAGGGCCACTATGGAGGTGTCCCAGGGACATTCTCTATGACAGCAGGGAGAGCATGACCTCAGACTGTCGCCTTTGACCTTCATCTTAAATACTTTCCTTAAGAAACAAGCACGGGTGCTGTAGAGTTCCGAAGTTAATGTTCTGGAATTTAGGGGCAGCATTTAAATCGCAGGATCTGCCTCCAGCCCTGGTTAAAGCTATCACAGCTTGGCCACGGACTTGGGCGTTGGTGACTTTTTAGAATGACACACACACAAGGTCACTGAGCCCCAAGTGACATGTTTAGACATCCAGAGGCTTCCATAGTCAGACACCAGAAGAAAACGTCTGTCTTTTCTTGAGGGCAAGGTGAAAGGACAGTCTACACACACACGGAGGGCAGGCCAGCGAGCACTGGCACTGGGAAACACCCCTGGGTTCACATGCAGCGGGCAGCAGAGCTGCAGAGTGATTCCAAGGGCGTCCCACCCGCGTTCAGGGCAGATGAGGCGTGGCTGGCCCGCCCCAAGCTGGGCCAGGCAGTCAACCTGCACAGCAGCCCTCACAGAAGGTCTTGTGGTCATCTTGACCTTGGAATGAGGACATGAGGCTCAGGGAAGGGACTTGACAGCAGATAGGAGCAGCGCACACGCTGGCCTGTGGGTATGAACATGCAGTCCTGACTGTGAGTCCCGAGTCCACGCAGCCACTCCTTGGTCAGAGGCATTCACTGGCGTCCCCGTTCTAGAGGAGGAGCACAGTAGCCAACAGGCTGAGCTGGAGCCTGCCTCTGGGCCTCATTCTCACGGGACAGGACGAGCAATGAAAAACGTAACGTGTCTGGGGCTAAGTGCTAGGAAGAAAAAACAGGACGTGGGCTGGAGAGCTGGGCGGATGGGCGCAGGCCCCCCGGGGTGAGGGCTGGGTAAGAGGGAGGCATGCAGGCATGGGCAGAAAGAGCCTCCAGGCAACGGGAGCAGAGGGCGCAAATACACTGTCATCACCATGTGTCAGAGAAGCCTCCAAGCCGCTGGAGGGGACCAGGCAGGAAGGGAGGGTAGCCAGGGAGCACAGCACGCACACCGGTCTCAGAACAAGTTTGGATTTTGTTGAGTGGGAAGTCACCATGGAATGGTGTTCTCCGACACAGATACACTGCCGTCCCGTGGCTGCACCGGGAGGGGTCACCGCAGATCCAGGTGACAGATACCTGCCAACCACAGCACGGCCAAGTCTGCTGCCCACCAGTCTCTGTGCCGACCTCGCTCTTGGCTCCAGGCTTGCAGACTGGCCCTTCTTTCTGGGACAAGCCACACTCATCACCAGGACAGCATGAAATCTTCTGCCCTTTCTTGCTTCTCAGTTCAGTGAGCTTAGTGCTCACGGCTGACTTCTGTCACCCCTTCCAGAGACTCTCTGGGCCTTCGCAGGCAGGATGGCACCCCACCATGCCCCCTGTGCAGCCTTGGGCCACGTCCCACCCCGACTGAGGACTGTGACCAGTGTGACTCCAGTGCCTCTCCAGTTGCTTGACACACAACGATGGCCAGCAGCATGTAAAAAAATGACTGGCTGGATCTGAACATATGAACCTAAGTAGGCATTTACTTGGTGCTAACCAGGGGCTGGTCTGACCGCATGAAGATGTGCTTCTTATGATGCTTCTAGATACGTCCACAACCACGCACTCCCAGGAAACCACACATTCAGAAACTGGTGAAATAAGCCTGGCTTACCTCATCCAGAATAGCCTTTTTTTTCTGAAATAGAGAAATTGTGATTTAACATGAGGAGGAATTTCTTGCAATACAATGTTCAGTTCTTGACCTTGCCAGTGAACAGGGATGGAAAAGGAGAGCTGGGTACAAGGGATCCTTCACCCAGAGCCCCATCCCCACCAGCTCAGGAGGCACCACGAGCTTGATCCCTCTGGTCACCTGCCGACGAGGCAGGAACCGGGTCACACGCGACAGGGCAGAAGCAAGCACTTGCAGGGGTGGGGTGGGTGGGGACGAGAGCTCTCTGAGGACTAGTGCATGGGGACAGAGGTGCAGCTACGATGGAGACATCTCACCTCCAAATGAGAAAGCCCTTTCCCCCACCCAGAGTCGTCCCAACTCAGGGTACCCGTTGTATGTGGCCAGAGCAGCTGGACACTGCCTGCCGGCTCCCAGATCTGACAAGTCATCAGAACAGCCTGGGAGATGCTGCATGGAGACCGTCGCAGGCAGGCCCAAGAACATGTGTTCATGGCCGTGCGTGAAAGCACAGGGTCACACCTGTGCCTTCATGCAAATGACCTCAAGAGGTGAGCTGAAGCTCCTGTCAGCCTGAATGCGTGGCCCAGGACCCTAAGCATGAAGAACTTGTCCCTGAACAGGTGAGGGGAAAACTCAGCGCAAGGACCAGCAGGGCAAAAATGGTAGCAAAGCCCCAGGTGTCATCAAGAGGAACACATCCAGGGCAGCTGGTATGGCCCAGCAGGCAGAGGCTGGGGAGGAAGAGTGCACAGAGCCAGCGCCCCGAGCTCACCTTGCAGCTGTGCACCCTCCAGTGGGTCTGCAGGGTCCTGGCCGCTGCGTCTCTTCTCCCTGCGGAGCAGGGGGAGGCTGGCCGCGAGACGCACCCGGCGCTGGCGCTCCTGTTGGGTTCGGGTTCGGAGTCCGGCTGGCACGGGCTGCTGGGGGGCAGCGAGGCTCTGGGCTCCTCCTGGGCCTGCAGGAAAAGCAGGTGGGGGTCACCTGCACAAGCTGGCTGTGCCTTCAGGCCAGGCTTCTTCATTTGGGGAAGCACCTGAACCCGCCCTCTGGAGAAGCAGGTAGGAGCTTCTAATGGACCTTCGTTGACTTTCTGACAGAGGCCCTGCCAGGAGAGGAGAGGCTGCCCCCAGTCCAGGAGGTCACTCACGCAGAGGGAGTCCGCTTTCTCAGCTCAGCAACAGGGCGTGTTGCTGCCAGAACATCTGCTGTGGGGGGTCCCTTTTTTGTCTTTCAGTCTACTAGTGTTTTACAAAAATAGGACTTCTGGGATAAAGGAAATAGGTTTCAAGATAGAAAGAAGCAAGCACTGCTTCCATGACATCAAAATGACACAGACTTCTACCACTTCAAGAGGCCAAATTTATTATGTGCAAAGATACCTCCCAATAAAAATGAAAAGACTGGGCTATTTTTCTCACATCACAAATAAAACCTCAGTGGAGACACACATGTTGCCACAGAGGAGACCCAAGACCATGACACTGAGCTGCAAATGGACTCGTCACAAACGTGCTTAGCTCCCCCAGTCCCAGACCACTGCCCCATGGAGGTGGGCAGGAGCTGCTACCGAGTGGCTGGCCGATGTGAGCAAAATGGTGAAACGGGCTACTCAGAAGACACAGAAACATTTGCTCAAATATTTTGTGGCAGACAGCTAGAGTATTTTACATTTGGACAGAAATATAAATTCTTTGAAGCACCTGTTAAAAACTGACTCAGATAGATTCCACTTAAACTGACAATTCATCTTTCACATCCGAATGCAGAGAGCTGTTTCAAAGAATGTCAGATCTTCCCAGTTAAGTCTCCTATTCCTCTTTATTTAATGCAGGCTGTTCTTTCAGCAGGCACAGCCCCAAGCCAGTGCATGCTTGTTATGAAAGGTTCAGACACTGAAGAAACTGAGGTGTTTGTGACACCCCCATATAGACACACCACACTTGGCAGCTCTGTTCTTCACCTTTTCCTATAAAATAGCATCAATCTACCCACTTTGAGGGGAGAGGGATATATTCCCATCACAACAGGCTATGGGACAGTGATCCCTTTTACCTGCATGGTGGCCAGCTCATGCCCCAAACCACAGGCACGACACTCAGCAGCTAGACCCCAAACCCAAGGTCTGGGGGCAGCACTGGGACTCCTGCTCTGGGCCACTCTCTTAACAGCAGGTGTGGTTTGCTATCACCTGCTAGGTAAGTCTGCCTTGGGAGGCAGAAGCCAGATTTACAGAGATAGATGAACCTTGTACTTTGCACTCAAGGCACATGACTCGGCCTTGCACTGTGTGGTTAGTGACAGTCTGCCTGGTCTCTGGCTGCTCAACCTTGGCCAGTGGAGAGGGCAGTGGGGGCTCTGTGAGCTGCGTGCACGTGCTCTGCCCTTGAACGCAAGCTGTGCGGTCCCACATTTCCATGATGGACTCATGCAGAGCAGACCGCAGTCATTTGTGGTTTGTATAAACAGCATCAGCCTTGCCTGCCACCTGAAGGCTAATGGAAGACTCAGCTGGCTGCCAATTCCAACACGGGGAACCCAGGGAAGTGGGACCCCGAGGGTTCCCTGGCTGTAAGGAGGTACAGGGGAGCCCGTAGAATGTGGAGATCACTCCACCAGTAGCTGAGGGCAGTAGAGGGGCCACCAGCCTACCTGACCTCTCGCCAGGTGCTCAACACTGGGACATACCACATGCTTCGGAGGAGAGGGATAGCCTGCCCACAGCCCTGCCCGCCCACTGAGCGCCTGCCCTCCCCCCCACCACCGTCCCGCTGCCTGTGGAGGGCCCCCTGGTGGAGAATTCACTCATTGCACACTTGACTGTAGAACTACGCAGACTAGAACACTAGCTGGAGAAGTCAGTTCCGGACCGGACAGGCCAGGACTCCGCACTACACACCCAGAACCATCACGCCTCAGAGGAAGGCCCTCCAGATGGAGCTGAGCACAGCTGGCATACCTGATGGGCCCTTTGCAGGGCAGCTCCTTTCTCTTCTTCCTTAGTGTCTTCCAGTTCTTGAAGCTTCTTGCTCAGCACTTGAATTTCCTCTCTAGGGCAGACAAAGAGAAGGTGACAGCCACTTTCAGCAGAGACGAGATGTGACAGTATGACACTGGGGATGGCCGCTTGCAGGGCAACCACAGAGGTGCCCAGCCTACCCCCATGCGCCAGATGGGGCCTGTGGTGGGGGTGGGGGGATGAAGGAGCGCAGAGCTGAGCACGGTCCTGGCAGGCGGTCAGAAAAGTAGACATTTCATGAGTAGGTGGCTGTCATCTGGGGTTTTGAATAAAAAAATGTGGATTGAAGGAAATACAGCTCATGCCCTCACTACAGATTTTCAAGGCAAAGTTAAAATAATTCCTCAGTGCATATGTCTTTTCTGGTTTAATTCTAGTCTTCTGATAAAATCAAGTCACATCTGTCCTGAAAATAAACTTTTTTAGTCATTGCAGTAAACTGTCTTCCCAATTATTCTGTGAATGAAACATTTCTACCCAGATTTCTAACTTATTTTTGGGGGCATTTTTTTTTAATTGATAAAAAATTCATATAACGTAAAGTCTGTTACTGTAAAGGAAGAGTTAAGTGGGTTTCAGTATATTCACAGTGATGCAAGCATTACCCGAATCTGATTCCAGAACGTATCCACTACCCCAAAAGACACCAGGTGCCTGTCAGCCCTCAGCCTGCCCCACCGCCGGCCTCCACTGTCCATCTTCTCTCTGAGGATTTGCCTGCGCTGGCTACTTCCGGCAATGGAGCTGTGCGTGTGCAGTGTCTGCCCCGCTCACTGGGCATCGTGCTTTCGCGACTCAGCTCTGAGGGAGCGGTTCAGACCTGCATCCCTCGCTCCAGGACCTGCAGACTTCCATTCATCAGCGGAAGGACATTTGGGCTGTTCCCACCTTGGGCTCTTGTGAATAATGACATTAAGGAACGTGGGAGGCCCCCGTCCCTTGAGGCAACGGACACCCAGGGTGTCCTGACCAGAGAGGCAGAGTCCAGGGGTGGATGACGTGTAAGGGAAAGGCCGAGCAGGGAAGAGCCCCCGAAGGTTTCAGGAAAAGGAGCGGCTTAATTGGCGGGGGTTCTAGAAAACGTTTCCCTGCTGACACAGGGCTCATGGAAAGGAGGAAAGCCTGGACTCTGTACTCCTCAAACTTACCTCAGAGCCTCCTCTCTCTCTCTTCTCTGCTTCTCAGCTTCCTTCACACCTTCCAGTTCCTTCTGCAAGTCAGCCTTTGTCTGAAGTAACTGCTTCACTTCCAAACTGAACGCAGAAAGACATTTGCGCATCAGCAACAGAGCCGCGGCACCGACCAGCGAGCGCCTCAGAGTGGGAGGGCACTAGGAAAAAGACACATCGCCGCGCCTCCTGCTCATGACAGAGGACAGTGGAGCCCGGTAGACCCGCCAGGACTCATTGAGCACTGTCACATGCCAGCATTTGTTGGGCAGGAAATTACCCTGAGGGCTGACCGTCCCACGGGAGGTGCCTCCAAGTGGGCGGGACCCTGAGACCCTGCTGCACTGCACCTGGCGCAGCTCCGGAGGGAGCCAGGACAGGGCACCAGGCACCTCCAGCCATGCGCAGGGGCTGTCCCTTGTCCCAGGGGAAGGAGGAGTCAGAACGTGGCTGTCTAACCTCAGCTCCTGATACTGTCCCGTGACCTCACTTGGCACTGTCCCATTGATTTCTATCCAAATGAACTCAAACACCTGAGAGTTCAGCAGGATGCCTGCCGCACAGCAAGGGCTTAATAAACAGGAGCTGGTATTATGCCATTTGAGAGCTTACGAGACCATCACAAGGGTTATTTGTCTTCCAGCATGTCTGAGATCACTTCTTAAACTTTTCACGAAATACTAATTTTTCACGCACCGCCGGACTCTGCTGGCACGTGATGGGCAGGTGGAGCACCAGGGCGAGGTGCCGTGCGAACGGGCACAGCAGGGACTCCACAGGTCAGCTGCTGCTAGTGACCCTTCTAGACTTAAATGTACACGAGTCACCTGGGGTCTCCCAACAGTCGCACTCAAGGGGGGGTTCCAGCTTCTGTAACCAGCTGGAGGGGCGAGGTCCTGCACTGCTAACCAGCTCCGGCTAACTCCAGGATTGCCCCGTTCCAGGCCACGCTGAGCGCCAGGCCTGTAATGAACACCGTCGCAGAAGGCACATGGGTTCCGCTTACTCATAACGAGCTGGGACTAGAGAAGCTGCAGGTAGACAGAGACACAGGCCACATCAACTGGCTACATGTTACAGAAGCACAGCGAACAGGCAAAATCTTGAGAGCTGGCCTTTCAAACTCAGGGCTACAGCATTTCTGCCTTATTCGATATACAGATCAGATGCCATAAACAAATCACTGAATCTTTAAATTACTCTCCATAAGATCTCATTAATGGCTGAACTATTTTACACAAATCAATGAAAGTAAACTCTTTCTAAAACAGGATCTGGCACCCTCTGGAATTCAGTGTAAGATACCAGCAGCACCCCCAACCCCACCCCGCACAATGGGGTGTGTCCAGTTCATGTCTTCTCTTCACTAGGAAAGCTGCCTGTATTTTCCAGCTGAAATGGAAGCAGCTCTTGCACCCCATAAAGCCCCTACAGTCACGCCAGGCACTTTTCTGGGTGTGCTGGGGGATGGATGGAGGACCTACTCTCGTTCCAGCAGCTGCGCTTGCAGGGCACGCCGCTCCCCCTTCAGGCTCCGCAGCGCCCCCTGGAGGCGCTCAGTCTCCTCCGGCCGGGGCTGTCGCTGTGAGGTGGAACTGGATGACTCAGAGGGGACAGGAGGGCTGGATTTGGGCCCTTCGGAGGCGCGGGATGGGGAGCTCTCCATTGAGCTTATTTTCTGGAAGAAACACAGAGCTTATCAGACACTGATGAAATCCAGAAGAGAGACAGTAACCAATGGAAACTTGCCTCCATCCAGGTCGGACAGAGTTCTGCACATGACCGGCTAGGGACAGGCCCCTTCCCCAGAGTGACCTGCTGGGGACAGTGCCCTTCCCAGACCCCCTCTTCAGTCACACTTCTCCTCCATCAGGCAGAGGCGCAGACACAAGCTGGGATCGTCAACATGCCAGAACACAGGGTGGGGGCAGGAGAATTCAGACTTTTCTTTATACCCTTTTATATTCTTTCACTAGAATTCTGAGGTTGTCTGCCTCTGCGCTTTCCATCTGCAACGCTAATCTGGTGTCTGACTGAGGGAGCCCCGACACTCCTGGGCTGCCTCACTGGCCCTTCTCCACACATGCTTTATTTTCAGGATACTCCCAACTTGGTGCACTGTGGTGGCCTTGTGGACTAGTGCACCTGGGGAGCAGTCCCACATACACCCCAAGGTCCCTGTTTCAAGACCTTGGGCCCAGGGGAACGGCCAGTATGAATAACTGAATAAAAATAAATGGAGTGCTTTTTCCTGCTCTCTTTTCCTGTCTGCTTACTTGCTTTCATTCCTGCCTGCACCTTTCCTTAAAAGAAAAAAAAGATACCCACAATTTATAAAGCTTGGTAAGTCTCTCTTTGTAAAGATGTGAGATTATTATTTTAATGTTTGAGATTTACTTGCTTAAACACTAAGCTCAGAGGGTATTTACCAGGCTAGTCAAAAGGTACAGGTACTTCTGACCAATCTCAATAGGACCGGATGGATGACCAGTGTGTAAATTCACATGGGGCAGGAGAAATGGTAATTTCCAAAATTCCTAGTTGGAGAGTGTGGGTGAGCCGTTTCCGTGAATTCAAATGTGAAGCAAGTTGGTGGCGAACATCTGGACACGACGGGCAGGGAACATGGAGTCCAACTGGCCCGGTGCTCAAGGACGACAGAACCCTGGGTGCCCATGTGTCCTGCAATTTGCCGGGTATACAGTGGCATTTGCCAGCCTGGTGCTACCACCTCACTCCAGGAAGCTAAAGCCCGCAGCGGGCAGACAACCGGGAGGGGCCCTGGCCATACTCACCTTCTCTAGCTCAGCGATCCGTCTGAGCAGCCGCGGCTTGCTCCACTCCACGTAACCTGACGGAGGCGACGGGTCTTCAGAGACACTTCCTACAACCACCCCTGGAGCCCCACCACCGGTCCCCGCGCTGGCTGGTGGACCTGAGCCGCCAGCACGCCCGACACCCCACCTGTGCAAGGCTTCTCGATAGAGAGGGCCTCCGATACCAAGGGGTCCTCAAGTCTCACGGGACCCCCTTTTCCTTATTCTACCCCGGCAGCCACACCAGGCTGTTGGGGGGGGGTCTTCACAGTTTGCGCAGATGGACTTCTGCCAACCCAAGCTCAGTCCTCAGTCCTTCCAACTGTGCTTGGCCTGCTCGAGGCCTTACTCAGCCCTGTGTTCAGGGTGTGCTGTCCTTGGGCCCGGTCTGGCCACGGAGCCTGTTTTAGTTCCTGACATCTCACCACCTCCACAGGATACACGCTTGATCTGCAGCCTGTCCCTGTCCCCACCAGCTCCTCTCTGTGTCTTCCCCACCTCCGCCTGCAGTTGCTCAAACAAGCCCAGCGCCAACTCCTCCCCTTCTCCATAGTCCCTGCCCCAGTTTCCCCGCCCCCAGCCCGCCCCCCAGTGCAGACAGACCAGCCCAAGCCTCCAGCAATCTGCCTGGTACAACAGACCCGCACAGGCCCAGGGCCTCATGGAAAGTCAGAGTCGGCTCCCCTGTTCATGCCCCCTGAGAGTGGCCAACGCAGAGTCCACTGCCTTCATCTCCAGCCCTCTACCATGCCCCACACTGGGTATGCTCTGCCCTCGGCCTGGCTGCACCAGCTGCTACCTCTGTGACCCTTTCCAATGGCCCTCCCCTGGACCTGCGCCTACCTTCCTCCTGCCTGTCTCCCCCAACCCACCGGCTGTGCTGTCCTGGGCCGCTGTGCTGTCCTGGGCCGCTGTGCTGTCCTGGGCCGTCTGCGTGCCACCCTCCCCTCCAGCACTCAGAACAGGGCAGCGGCCCATTCAGCCTGCATTAACCTCATAGCTAGTGCCACCTTGCAGGGCAAACTGTATTTGTGGCAGCTGACAGAGGACTGTGGCAGTGGGAGGGGGCCTGCACCCTCTTCCTCAGCCTCCCTGGAGCTCCCCACCCCAGCAGTTACCCCTTATCTTGCAGACAGTGGGGGAGTCGCTCAGCATCCGGTCCAGGTCCTCCTTGAGGCTCTGGTTCTCCTCCGTCAGCTCCTGCACGCTCCTGGACAGGCTCAGCAGGGCACTGCTCGCCTTCCTCTGCCTCCTGAGACCCGTTTTCCTCTCCAGCAGAGGCCTAGGAGCAACCAGCTGCAGCTCAGCAGGGTCTGGGTTGGCTCACGGTGCTTCAAGTGAGGGTGACTGTACCAGGGTGGGCGCAGCCCCGGAGCCCAGGGTAGCCTTGGCAGATGAACGCAACTGATGGGGAACAGCTCTGAAGCCCAAACAGGCAAACTGCCCCCTCCAAAATAAATCCCATTCTTCTCACTAACTAATCTGTACAACCAGATGCCATATCGTTACTCAGTAGCCGTCGGTTTTCAATTGCATTGCTCCTGGGGCTTTACTTTCCTGCTATGAAATCCCTATGTGACAGGTTTGACTTTGCCTCTTATCCCAGAGTCTAAAATCCAGTCAACTCTCATTCTTCACAGACTCTCTGCAAGTTTGCTCCTTGCTAACATGTGTCTGAAACCCCGAATCAAGACTTGTGGTGTTCTCAGGGTCACTGGCAGCTCCGGGTCGCAGCCCCGGAGTGCGGCTCAGCACTGGTGGGGTTTTGCAGACCCAGCCCTGCGAGGAACAAGAGCCAACTGCGTTCACTCTCAGGGCCTTGACGGAAAGTCTGTCAACCCATTTTGAATTTCCAGGCTGGAAAGAAAAAGGGGAGACACTGACTGGCACAAGGGAAATGCTCGGTAAGTCCAGGTGCTGCAGAGGCTGATGGCACAGTCAAGTCCAGAGAAGGGAGCATTACCTCCAAATTTAGGGACAGCCTGCCATCATCCAGGAAAGGGATAAAGGACATCCTGATATCCCTCCCCTGGAAAAATGAACTTGCACTTGGTATTGAACATCTTTCTAAAGGAAGGCTGCTTGGAAACACAAGGTTTCTTCCTGTTTGTGCTGTCAGAAGTCAGCAGGAGCAATAAGAGGTGCATCTGTGAACACCCCAAATGGAAACACATGACTCTAACCACTGCGCCAAAGGGCAGGCTCCTGCCGTGACTAAGGTAAGACAGCAGGGTGTGTGACATGAAGGGAACACATGAAACATGGTCCCAGAGGGATGATCGTACTTCTTTCCCATTGTTTCAGAACTTGCCAAGAGAGTCTGGAGACGGTGAATCTGTGAACACCAAGATAAGATGCGTTAAAATACAGAGGAGCAAAAAGACCTTCCTCTGAAGACTGTCAGATCCCAACTTCCTCTCCATGGCAGGAAGTGAGCTCCATGTGGCTATGACTCAAGTTCACGGGAAGAGGAGGCTGACCACCCTCAGATCAGCAGCTGACCCTGTCCAGAGGCACGCACCTCCTCGTAGTACGTCTCCATGGCGATCCTCATCTCCTCCAGGTTAGTGGTCTTCATGTCCGTCTGCAATTTGCTGGAAACCCAAGCAGAGGTGAGGGGGCGGGGCCAGCACTCCCAGCCAGAGTTGGGGAGACTGTCCCAGATCATGGGAGTGAAGGTTGGGGAGAGTCAGTGGGAGGACTCTCCACTGGCTATGAGCTCACACAGGAAAGCCAAGTCCCTTGGTCCCCCCAGCCACTTTCCAGACTCCCCAGAGAGACTCTTTACTAGACTTAAAAACCAGGGTAATTGTGGGGAAAGGCCTCAGGATTAGAGAACAAAAATCATCTTTGGGAAGAAGAGCTTTGTTAAAAAAAAAAAGAATCATTTTTCTCCTTGTACTGTCAATGTAATTCAGCTTATTCTCAACATTTAATAGACTTCAGATAAAAAACTAACAACAATGAAAGTAGAGTTCAGGATTCTGAAGAAATCAGCAAAAATATGATTTTTTAAGTTAATAACTTGAACAAGAAAGCAACGGGGAAAAAATGAAGAGGGGACATGGGGCAACAGGAAGAGGAACCTCAGGTGTGAACGTGGGCACACCAAGAAAGGCCATCATGTCACCATGGGGATTGGTATAGCTGTCTGGGCTGGCCCAGGCTGCGGGGGAGGACTAAGCATGTAGGCAGTCATTCTAGGAGGAAAAGTGACCCACAGAAGGCTAAGGAGAGAGCATCTTATAAAAGGAGGAGGAACAGGAAAAGCCAAACCACTGCTCCTGGGTGACAATTGAGGAGGTTAAATGCTCCCTCTCTGCTGGGAAGATGAGGCTGGGGCTGGGGGCACAGACAGGTGAGGGTACAGACAGACAGGTGGGGCACAGACAGGTGAGGGTACAGACAGACAGGTGGGGCACAGACAGGTGAGGGTACAGACAGACAGGTGGGGGCACAGACAGGTGGGGTCACAGACAGGTGGGGGTACAGGCAGGTGGGGGCACAGGCAGGTGGGGCACAGACAGGTGGGGCACAGACAGGTGGGGCACAGACAGGGTGGTGCCGCCGCCACATGGCACCCGTCTGCAGCGCCTCTGCCGTACTTGATCGTGTTGTCCTTGTGTTTGCACTGCTGTTCCAGCTTGAGGACCCTCTGCTTTAGCCCATTAATGACCTGCCAACAGAACACAGACCATCAAGGTGACTCTGCCCAGTCTGCAGCCTCCTCCACCCTCTGGGGACCCAACTCTCCTGTCCCCACGCCCGGTGGCTGTCCTGCACACTGACAGTCCTGCCTCGTGGACGTGACTGTCAGGGCCTCGTGGACGTGACTGTCTCCCTGTGCAAACACTAGCTTCCCGTCTAGACCACAGGCAAAGGGCCTGGCAGTGATGAGAGGTCAGGGACAGGGATGTCCTTGGACAAAGCCCACCCCTTTCTTCCTTCCTGCAAGTTTCTAGTCAAACAACTTTTTAACTGAATCTTAAAGTAATTCTAAATCATACTAATACACACATTCATTTTCTTGTACATTTTTACACATTACACATGGAGCCAGGCCCAGCATTGTCGGCCCGGTGTGTCCTCCAGAGCTGCCTGGCATGACGGCTTGTGTGCAGCCTGAGCGCTGGGCCTGCTGGTTTGCAGCGGTGGTGCCCAGCTTTTCTTCATTCCACAACTGCTCTTACTGACCTGTCCACCTGTTAGTTCCTATGTTGTGAGGACAGCGTGGTCTAGTCACCCATCCTTTCATGAACTTTGTAGCCGAAACCAGTTTTGCTACTGCCAACAGCCCTTCAGCAGCCTCTGGGCCGCTCCTCTTTTCTGGAGGGTGGATGACAAGCAGGAAGGTAGGCCTAGGACACTGCCCGCTTTGAAGGGGGATTTGCCAGGCAGCAAGGTGAGCATGGAATATAATCTAGGCTCTAGAATCTTTACTTTCAATCAGCTTTAATAAAAAGAAGCCCACCACATCAGAACAACAAAAAACGAAGAGCCCTTTCTCCAAAAAAGTCCCCACCATTCCAGATGTCTGCATCTCCGCCCGCATCAGCCACCGGACATTTCTGTGCACAGCTGTGCTGCGGTGATATTCCTGTGCAATTGGCCTTTTGAGCGGTTTTTCTGGAGAAGAAGTAGCCGCAGACGATGCAGGTGGCGTGCAGTCCAGGCCCGCCTGTCACACCCGGGGCAGTCCCGTGGTTTGTGCCAGCTCTGCTGTCAGTAGCGGTGAGGTCTGACTCCTTTAGGACAGCGGCTGAGACGACAGACGCCACCTGGCCTTCCGGAGCCACGGTCGTTCACTTGGCCAAGCTCCTAACCCGTTTCCTGGGGCTCAAGGTCCCTATTGTAAAACACCTGTGAGATGATGCGCACGCACACACTGCAAGTGGACGGCGTTCAGGGGCTGCCACTCACTGTTCAGTTGATCCCTGGCTCCCTGGCCTGCTCATTGATCCCGAGCACTGCGACCCCTTCTTCGTCACCTGGGCAGGCTCTCCATCTGTTCTGGACAGAAATGCTGCTGGAGTGACCGTGCTGTCCTCTTCCACGTCATGCCGCCCTGCTTCCGTTGTCTGCTTGAGTTTTTATTATCGTTTCAGCATCTTCTTCTCCAACTCGCTAAACACATTGACCATTGACGCTGATTTCTTTGCATTCAGTTGTTGCAGAATCGTACCCCTTCCAGTTTTCTTCTGACATTTCACCTTTTAAACGCACTTCCCTGACTCCTGTGAGGTTTATTGTGCCGCATTTGTCCCCAAATGCTAAAGCTTCTTAATCACAGATCTGTTCCATTCCACCATCTGATCACCCCAGCCGCTTGGTCCCCACACAGCACAGCTGAGCTGGGCGCATGTGTTCAGCTCTCTGCTTGTTTTGTTGGGTGACATGCTGTGCTTTAGCTGTCACCTTTGTCCTGCAGCCTGTTTCCTCTGTGGCCGCTCGCTCAGCCTCCCTCTAACCCCTTCAGCCTGCCTGGCACATCTCGTTGGTGGAACACGGTTTTGGGAAGCCCGAGCCCGCCCCACACCTTAGAGGGTGCCTGTCAGGATGGGATGTTTTCTGTCCTGCTGGCGGCCATACTCACCCAGCCAGCGTCAGGCCTTTTCTCTGTCAGAGTTCGAACAAAATCTGGGCCCTGTGGAAGCAGAGGGGAAGTGAGATGATGTGACTGCGGCCCTGCTGCTCACACCCATCAGGGACCGCCGCCGCAGGCTGCAGGCCACACTCACTCTGGATGAATCCAGAAGCTGCTCTATCTGCCGGTCCTTCCTGCTGTTTTCCTCTTCTAAGCGCCGAAGCTTTGTTCTCATCAGGTCCACATCACTTTTCTGCATGTGTAATGACTGCAAAGGACCACACACACCCGTGTACGCACATCTGTGCAACACGACATAGGAGGTTAAATCTGCCTGGCTGCCCCCAGCTCTGTGTGGGAGCTGGTGCGGGAGAGTTGGACACGGCACATTGGCCATGTGATGGATGGGCACCAGGCGGCCAGTGCCCCGGAGGTGCAGGGCGACGCTGTGCAACTGAGAATTCCCCATCCCTTTTGAGCCTCAGGAAGATTCCTTCCACAGGTGCCACTACAGCCATTTTTCAGGGTCAAGGCTCTCTGAGGCCAGGTAGTCCAGTTTCCCAGCCAAAGCAATATTCCTGATAGCCGTCCAATGTCTGGAGTGTTCTCAGTTGCCAGGGGGTACCCCGATTGCTAGACAGCCCCAGGGCGTGTGCTTTCTGACTCCCAAAGGTGGAACGTCCTCTCGGAGTTGTATGCATGGGGGCTGCCCTGGGGAGGCGGTCCCAGACATTTTACCATGCTGGGGCAGACTGGCTGCCCACGCCCTGGGCGGCCCCGGTGCCCACACACCATAGCCTTCCAGATGAGGCTCCGCTGGTGGGGCCAGTAAGTCTACAACCTCAGGGAAGGGAATGAGCCCCGTCATTTCTCCAGGGCAGAGAATACTACGGACGTTAAAGACTGGAGCGATGACAGTGGTGATGGTGGCAGTAATCATGGCTCCTTTGGATGTCATTTGTACTTTAGGGAAGGGAAGGGTAAACAGCAGGGGCACAGGGTTGGGACAAGGGACTTGGCCTCAGGAGGCAGATGACCTTTATGGAAATTGTGGTTGTTACTGGCTAACCATGGACAGACTAGTGCCCTTCTTGAGTCTCAGGTCATTACTGACAACAGCTGTCACAACTGCCTGGTCTGTCTCACAGATCTCCAGTAGGGAGGGCCTGAGACATGGCCGTGGAAAATCGTGCTAACACTGAGAATCATACACATGAGAAGTTACTGATAATAATCTCAGGTGCCTCTCAAGCGAGCCCTCCTCCCCGGACCCCCAGGCTGCTGGGAGTGGAACACAGCAGTTCGGGGCTGCTGCAGGACCCTGCTCTGCCCTGGTCACCCAGCTCCCTGGGCACTGTGCCAATACTAAGTTTAGGCGACAAGTGCAAGCTCCAGTTCTTCCTTAGGGCCATATCCTGGTACCGTAATGGCCGCATTGCTATAGGCAGCTTTCACTGTTTAAAATCAACAAAGAACAGGCAGAAATGCTACCTTCTTCAATTCAATGATCTCGTCATACATGTCTTCTTTCTCTCTGTAGACGGGGGTCCCGGGGACATGACCTGGAGGAAGACACATAAGCTCTTAAAGATTCTCTGAGAAGGAGAAAGAATTCCTAGCTATGCTTCTACATGCGAGTTAATAAAATTATGCTGTGAGGAAAAAAAGAGAATCAAAAAGATTGCAATATGTTGAGCCTGATCACAACACCTTCCTCCAAAGTAAGGAAACCCAAAATGCAGTGACAGAAAGATGATGCAAAAGAAAACTACAAGATGTGAACCTGGGCTTAATTATAGTACAAGGATTAAAGAAGGGAGTTATAAGAGGGAAAGTGGTGTGTTCAGATTTTAAACAGCAAACAAAACTCAGCTAGACAATGTGCAGGGCAGATGACAGCAGTCAGCTCGGTTCGTGTTCCAGACGCTGCCTCACAGATTAGGGCCCAAACACTCAAGCTGAAAGCAGAACTCTTAGCAGTGAACTCCGAGGTGATCAGGCTCGGGCACAGGGAGAGGGCTCATGCGCAAAGCAGGGACGCCCAGGTGCGGAACAGATGGGAGGATGGAAACAGACCCGTCATTTCTGCTGAGCATCAGGCCTTTCTGTTTGTAATGCTGGACGTGCACTGCAGTCAGACCACTGTCTTTAGATACCCTCACCTCCCGTGCAGGGAGCCTCACGCCTCACTTTCATGAAGGAATCTTCCAGTCCCGAAGTTTTCCTTCCTGCTTTTGCTTGCATGGCCTTGCTGCCACCACCGTGCTCACCATGGCTGGCAGAACGCCTGAGGTTTGCCCTCTTGATTCTTAGAGCTTCTGTCAGGTAGTCGGGAGTGCGGCTCGGGGCGCTGGTCCAGGCCTGCTCCAAGGTGAGGTCTGACTGCAGGGGCTGGGTCGGACTTCCTGGTTTGGACATGCACGGATTTAGCAAGACGGGCACAAGCGAGCACTCGAGGGCTTGGCCTCCGAGCAGCAGCCCTCTGGTTGAAGCAAGCGCAGAGCATCCAGCAGAGAGCAGCAGTCAGCGGTAAGCAGAGAAAGACTTTCCATTGGCTCTCAAAGCCAACCCGAGACCAGTCTCTGGCACCTGCCTGACCCCATGGTATAGACATGCCGGCCTTTTTCGAGCTGCCAGTGCGACGCTGACCAGCTCACCAAATTCCTGAAGAGGCAATGACGGCTCTTGCTGGTCAGTAGAAGTTGGCCCCAGAATACCCCAGCTGGAGGCCCAAGACGACCAGAGAGCCGGCAGGAGCAGCACAGCAGTGTGCATCTCTGGGGGCAGAAGCAATGCCACTCAAACCCATCAAATTACCAACCAGCTTAAAGCGCCAGCCACGTCTCCAAAGCTTGCTCAAGCAGGAAGGGTCTCTAGCAGAGTCGCCACGTACCTTGCTTGGAACTTCCCAGCCACAGCTTCTGAGGGGTTAAGGGCGTTCGGTTACTGAGGGGCATGCTCGCTGCTGTCCTCAGAGATCTCCAGGACCCCACCTTTCTCGGCTTGGAGTGATAAGGGGACTCTAAAAAGCCAGTAGATGGGTTTAGAGTTGTTGGGCGACAACCATGGGAAAACTAGATATTCGCAAAGGCACAGCAACTCTAGATAATAAACAATGACCAAAATAAGAATTATAGATAAGGTGTGCCCTGGTGGAGCAGTGGTTGGGTCAGTCTCGAAGCGACAGTCTCGAAGCTCAGGGAGCTACAGACCTCTCTGGACTTGAGTGGGCACTCCAGTAAAGCAGTGTTAAGTGACAAGACCTACAGCTTCCCTGCTCCGATGGCACTTAAATCCAGGCAGGAGCCCATGGAGGGGTCATGAAGACGGGACAGGAATGAGTTATGGGTGTCCCAAAGAAAGGACGGCGGGCCGAGTCCTGGGACTGGAGGGCTGAGGGTGAGGTCAAAGAATCAGCAAGGACGGGATGAGCCGGTCTGTCACGGACCGGCAGAGGCAGAACCAGAGTTCAACTGACCCCACCTCTCTAATGTTTTGGGGGTGGATCTGGCAATTCTAAATGATGTGAGGCAGTTCTGACATTTGTAGAAATCAAGATAAAAAGAATTTATTACTATTTTTAGCACTTGAAATGCATGACCTTCAACAAGGATAATGAAAGCTGACCAAATAGTTACCATAGGTACCACTAGCCAAAAAGGACTTAACATGGTTCTAAAACAAGGTCTAAAACACAGATAAACCCATTCTTTTCCATTGCATCAAGTCTCAGTTTTCCTCTAGAAAGACATCAAAAATCTTAATTGCTAGATGACATATTTCTAAGGTTTATATATTTGCAACATAAAACTTTTTTTCTTTGCAGAATTTAACTTTCTAATTATGTTTTTAGATTAACACGAAAATTCATTTGCATTCTGAGTGTGTCCTCTATGACATGATGTACTTGAAATGTACATACACATATATATATATCTACTACATATATATATATAAATAATAAAAACATATAGACACCTATACACACAGTAGGGGAGGGTCATAGTATTTGGTGAGCAAATGAAAGCCAATCTAGGACCTAAAGTTTGTCATTAAGGTGCCTGTTAGCATAAAATCACATGTGGGTCACTGCACTAGGGCATGCTGGGACTATAGGGACAAAGGCCTGGGCAGCGACCAGTGAACTAACCCATCACCTATAGATGAGTATATGTGCCCTGGGGTTCACATGTTGAAACCTACCCCAGTGTGATCGTACTGGGAGGGGACCAGGTCGTGGGGCGGGGGGCATCCTCATGACTGGATCTGTATTCTTATAAAATGGACCCCAGAGTGCCCTTGCCACTTCTGTCATGTGGAACGACAAGGAGTCAGCCATCTGCACCTGGGAGAGGCCTTCACCACACTGCCTGGTCAGGACTTCTAGCCACAGGAACTATGAGAAATAAATGCCTGCTGTCTATAAGCTGGCCCAGCTATGGTGCTGAACTGAGTGACCCACGTCTGCAGTGTCCCCAGACAGGCAGCAGGAAACAGAGGACCCGGCCAGCAGAGCAGCCCACAGCGACCCCCAGTGGAAACCTGCCATCTCCCAGCCTGTCATGGCCGGTCTGCATCTGCCTGGGATCACACCCAGATGGGCTTGGTGTCTTCAGAACAAACTCTGAGGTTAGAATAAGGGCTTTCCCTGTAGCCATGCCCTGGAAGCAGGAGGACAGCAGGGCCAGCAGCACTGAGTCCTGAGGGGTGGGAGGAATAGTGGGGCTCAGGACACAGCACTGTGCCCCATGGGGGGCTCAGCAGGATGGGGGCTACAGCTCTATCCACTGGGACCCTAGGAGAGCACACCCCCACGCTGCAACATGAAAGGGAGCCAATTCATGCAAGCTTTCTGTCTAACTGGTCCTGACTATTCAAAGAAGAAAACATTCTAGATCTTTCTCCAGGGTGCCAGGGAAGGCCATTTGTGAAAGTTTATAAAAGCCACTTTTCAAGTTAAACTAGGGAAATCTAAAGGACAGGGGCCTGGTCATACTTACTTGGTGACATGGGTGGAGGCTTCTGTAAACTTTTCCTTTTTGCTTTCTGGAAGAAAGAAGAAATCAGCTGAAGCAGAGACAGCTCCCTCCCATGATGCTCAGGACATTTGGGATGCGGGCACCGTGATGGCTGGCCATGTCTGAGCGTGCTGGCATCAGGGCACGATGGAAGGGTCCTGGGGTTCCTGGCTCTCCTGGTACAGGAGCGGGGTTGGGCCTAGAGTCCAGAGTGGGCGCAGGCCAGCTCCCAGAGCACTCGGGCCTCCTGTCCACAAGGGCGGGAGCGGCATATTGAGACTCCGGGACACGCCAGCTGTGAAGCCCACCGAGGGGTCAGCCAGTAGAAGCGTAGCCCGTCTGGAAAACTAGCTCCCACAACAGATTGGGTGCCCAGTGCCCCACTGGGGCACTGGGTTCCCCACCCCACAGGGGCAGGCCCCAGAAAGGGGCTTCCTCCCACCTCCTTTTCTCCCCTGCTTCTACTAGACAGAGAGACCCTTTCTTCTGGAAACAATGACCTCCAGCTCCTGGAGGCTGAGCTTCAGCCCAGAGAGCCACTTCTTCAGAGGGCAGCTTGGGCTACGGCCTCAAAGTTGGTGGGGATTTTCTTGACTCTGCTGAGGTCTCCCACCTGGACAGTGGCCACGTGCCACCCCCAGGAGTCCATGCTGAGGTCTGGCTGGCCACCACAGTTCCCAAACGATCCAGAGGACAGGCTGACCCCACTGCCCACTCCTGCCATCCCCACTTCTTTCTATTAGCCTGGGGGCTGGGCTGTCAGGTCACAGCTGCCAAAGGGTCTTCTCTCCCCCGTGTGTCAGGACTGGGAGGTGAGGGTACAGGAGGAGAATTGGCCATCGGCCTCAAATGTACTCTGCTCAGGACCAACCTCTGGATAAAAGTTTTGAAGTAATAATTAGCTCTTTACATCCAGAGAGGATTTGAGACTTTTCTGAGTTCCGTGCATGTGGAAATCCGCACTCAGCTCTCATAGTGCTGTGGGGACCACCTGGGCGCACACGGGCCTTGTTGAGGCACTCACCGTTTCAAAGTCAGAGTCAAAGGTGATTGCAGACAGACTGTCATCTCCCTGGAAGAGATGCAAACACTGAGGCTTAATTGCAGGCCCCCGCTTGGCTTTTGACAGTAACATGAAATGGAAATGCCCATCCTGGGGGCTGTGGCATTATCTCTGTAACCCACCTCGGGTAAACTGGGCACCCCAAAGCAGCGGCAGTCAGTTTGGGCAGGTCGAGGAAAGGGGTAGGGACAGAAATAAACAAATGCCACCTGGCAGGCTGACAGGTGTCTGCTGCTCTGGAAACACTATTTTCTTTCTTTATTTCATTTTCACACTCTTTCAGCGCTCTTAAGTGCCTTCAGGTAAAAGCATAGGCGGCCGAGACTGGTAAGAGCAAGCCACTGAAAACACGTCACTGAGATGTCATTTGGGCCTTCTCACCGCAGGTGTGCGGGCCAGGGAAGAGGATGAAACCCCTACTGCGAAGGTGGGCTGGGCGGAAAGGACAAGGGGACTCTTCAGAGAAGAAAGTGGTGGACAAAGGAAAGGTGAGCACTCAGGATAAAGTCTTGCACAAACGTCAGCCACTGACAGGTTTTTGAGGTAACTAACAGGTCACACTGTAAAGTGTAAATTGTGTAACAGAAGTTTTCATTTAACAAGGCACGTGAAAACCAAGCAAGCGGTTTCGGGGCACCTCTACCCCAGAGGTGGCAGGCTCAGATGTCTGAGTCCCCACGCCCACGCCCGCACCCAGCCTGCTTGTAGGGCAGAGCTAGCCTTCCTCTAATAGCAGGAGGGTCACCTCAGGGGAGCTGGGCTGTCCCTGCTCCTAGTTCCTGTGCAGCGGTGCGGAGGTCCTGACTGGTACGCATGGGACTAGTTGCAGCAGAGGGGCGTGTGAGTGCCTCGGCACAGGACGGAGTGGAGGTGGGGAGTGACCACCAGGCCCCCAGCTACAGCAGCATCACAGAAGGCCACATGGCAGAGCAACCAGAGGTTTACCCGAGCCCAGAGGAGCCTTCCTGGGGTCACGTGGTAGTCAGCCTGGGCAGGGTGCCTGTCAGCCTTGTCATGCGCCCTCGGGAGCAGGCTTGCGACAGACTGGGGCATGCCCGCACCACCCCAGGAAACCACAGGGCACAAGCTGTGCCGGCACTGACCAGCCGACCAGACAAACCTCTGAGGACAAACACCGACCTGGGGCAGCTTCTAGGTGGTCACTTAGGAACCCGCTTACACACGGTCCTGGAGGACCCTGAGCTCTTGAGTCTTAGGGACAGGCTCGCACATTGGGAGATAGGCGGGAACCCATCTGCTGGCGCCGACCTCAATCCCAGGACGAGGGAACAGCGCCCCACTGTGCGCACCAACGTCGAGGGCTGAGCGGACACGAATGTGTTCCCAAGAGAGGGAGTCAGGATACAAGACTGAAACAAGAACAAGCCTGAGCCGTGCTCAGCGGCAGCACCACACAGGAGTCAATTTCACGAAGTTGGTTTCGCCCTGTCACTTACCAAGCAAGCGACCCCAACCCGGTAGTGGGGTCACAGCCAACCAGCTATCTCTCACCTATGAAAGAAACTTAGGAGACCTACAGAGACACAAAGTGTGACCAATATCTGGGGAAGTGGTCCTGGAAAGTACTTTCATTTATTTATTTTACTTTTTTTAGTATTTTATCGCAGCAACTTTGTTTTACACATTAAAATAAGCCCATATGTGCATTTCCCCCACTCCTCAGACATATGTCACACACCCTGCTCTCCACCAGATCCCCAAGTGTTCTTCACCACTGTACAGTGGGCCCCGCCATCACCTGTGCCCCCATCTCCCCACTCCCTGATGGGAACCTCAGTTCTATTGCCAGTGCCTAATGGTTGGTTTTATTTCGTCCGTTCCTTTGCTTTGTCTATTCACATTTTACCTACGAGTTGTCATCTGGTATCGATTTTTCTGCTTTTGACTTGTTTCACTTAGCATTCCACAGGGGTTGCACCAATTTGCGCTCCCACCAGCAGCATAAAAGGGTGTCTTTTTCTCCACGTCCTCACCAACATTTGCTGTTTCCAGACTTTTGGATAACAGCCAATCTGTCAGGTAAAAGGTGGTATCTCGTTGTTTTGATTTGCACTTCCCTGATAGCCAGTGCGGGATGAAAATCTTTTCATGTGCCTGTTGGCCATCTGCACATCCCCTTTGGATAAATGTCTCTCCAGTTCCTCTTCCCAGTTTCTGACTGGATTGTGGGTTTTTCTAGTATTGATTTTCATGTGTTTTTTTTTTTTTTTTTTTCTTAAAGGAAAGGTGCAGGCAGGAATGAAGGCAGGTAGGCAGGCAGGCAGGAAGAGAGAGGAGGAAGAGGCACATTTATTTTATTTTCATTTAGTTGGTCACAATGGTTGCTTTCCCTCAGGCCCCGAATTTGAACTCAGGGGAATATGGCTTGTTCTTTTGGAGGTGACTGACCTAACTGCTGTTCTGACAGGGTGTGCCAAGTTTTATGAGTTATCTGTATTTTGGATAGTAAGCGCTTGTTCGAAATGTGAAATGAAAATATCTTTTCCCAGTTAGTAGTTTCTTTTTGTTTTGGTGATGTTTTCTTTCACTGTGAAGAAGTCTGATGTATTCCCCATTGTTTATTTTTCTTTTTGTTTTTCTTGATGCTGGAGTTGAGCCCCCAAAGACCTAAGGCTGATGGAATGTCTTTCCTATGTTGTCTTCTAAATATTTTATGATTTCTGACCTCATGTCCAAGTGTCCAGTTCATTTTGAGTTAATTTTTGTGAATAGTGTTAGAGAGTGGTCTAGCTTCATTTCTTGGCATGTGGCTGTCCAGTTTTCCCAACACCATTTATTGAAGACTTTCTCCATCATGTGCTTTTGGCTCCTGTGTTGTAGATTAACTGATTGTAGGTGAGTCAGTTTCCAGTGATTCAGTTCTATTCCACTGATCTGTGCTTCTATCTTTATTCCAGTACCACACTGTTTTGATCACTGTTGCTTTTGTAGTATAGCTCAGTGTCTGGGAGTGTGATCCTTCTTTGTACTTTTCAAGGGCCAGTCACTGGACTCAGTGAACAAAGATTCCGAGCAGATACCATAAGTATGTTCCTACACGGGAAGGGGACTATGGCTGAGGGGCACCACAGGCAGCGGGTGGAGGCATTAAAACAATTTTCTGGTCTCGACATTTTGGAAGCTGGAAGTCTGAAATAAAGTTGGCAGAGTCATGCTACCAACGGGTAGACCAGTGAGGCAGAAGATCACAAGAAGTGACAGCACCTGTGCTGCAACACTACAGTGTGCTGAGAGACACCGACACTGGGACGTGCGGTGCTGAGTGACACCGACACTGGGACGTGCGGTGCTGAGAGACACCGACACTGGGACGTGCGGTGCTCAGTGACACCGACACTGGGACGTGCGGTGCTGAGTGACACCGACACTGGGACGTGCGGTGCTGAGAGACACCGACACTGGGACGTGCGGTGCTGAGTGACACCGACACTGGGACGTGCGGTGCTGAGTGACACCGACACTGGGACGTGCACACTGGGAAGTGCAGTGCAGGGCACTCTGCCCACAGCAGGAACTAGGACACCGAAGTCAGTCTTCCCCGTGACAGACCAAAAACGAGCATCAGTAAGTTATTAGAGACAGATGTCATACAGTTAGAAATTAGAAAGTAACAAATAAAGTCAGTAGAAATTCACAAATGTGTGGAAATTAAACAACGCACTTTTCCAAAACCAATAGGTGAAAAATAAATCACAAGGGAAATTAGAAAATACTCTGAGATGAATTAAACAAATAAAAATCAATGTAAGGGACACGCCTGAAGTAAGGCTCAGGGAAAGAGCTTAAATGTCTATATTTAAAAGGCCATCCAAGTCAATAGCCAGGCATTCTACCTTAAGAAACGAGACAGGCATGCTCCAGTAGAGTAGTGGTTTGGTCAGTCACCTCTGGCCATGCACAGTCCACATACACCCTGAGGAGCAAGGTTTTTGTTCCAGGCCTGGGGCGGGGGGGTGGGCCAATTAAGATGTTTAACTAATATAAAAATAAATAAAAATGCTTCTTCCTTCGTTCTCTTCTTGCCTGCTTGCCTACTCGCCTTCATTCCTGCCTGCACTTTTTCTTTGAAAAGAAAATGCAGACATTAAAAAAAAAAAAAAAAAAAGCAGTGTTTAGAGGATGATGTATAACTGAAAGAACCTATATTAAAAAAAGATCTCAAATCAATAATATAAGCCCCACCTTTAGAAACCTGAACAACTAGAATCAAGTAGGAGGGAAATAATAAAGAGGCGCGCCCTGGTAGAGGAATGGTTGGATGCTGTCCACATACATCCCAAGGACCTAGATTTGAGTCCCAGGTCAAGTAGGAACAACTAAGATGAATAACTAAATAAAATGAATAAAACACTTCTTCCTCTTCTCTTTTCCTGCTTTCCTGTCTACTTGCCTTTATTCCTGCCTACACCTTTCCTTAAAAATAAGTAAATAAGCAAATAAATAAATAAATAAGTGAAATGGAGATTAGAAAAATCCATTTACATGTAAACTATGGCTCTTCAATCACGGGTGCTCATGCCCAGGCCCCACCACACAGGCCTACACTGTGCCTACGCATGGGCACACCCTGGCATCCAGTGAGTAACCTGTGAAGATTCACCAGCGAGCACAGAGAGCTCATTTCAAGGGTCTTGGGGAACTGGAACAGGACAGAGTACTGACCCTCAGGGTGTTCTTGTCTGGTGTAGAACAGATCGAAGCTCAGCAGGTAAAGAAGTTAGCCTGGTCCAGGGAGAGTCTAAATACGGAGAGAGCTATGCACCTGTCTCTTCCACAGACTGACACCTTGAGACCCAGGCAGCAGGCTTAGTTTTTGGAGGCCCACTTGGGTCTTTGGAGCTATAGGGTGCTTAATAGATGTTTATATATAAGAACCTTTATGGTTGTACTATGTCTAATACCAAAAGACTGAAAAACTAAAGAGAGATGGATAAGTAGAGATAGCCACAGGCTAGTTTTTATCATCATATTCTTGAATGTGTGGACACAGGAAAATATTAACAAATGAAATTATGAAAGTCGCAAAACAATATAAGCATCATCTCAATTTTTAAAAAATGTATGAAGAAAAGATAGGAAAGAAATACAACAAATGTTAACTGTGGGTTTCTGTAGGTGGTTAGATTATGGGTAATTAATGTTTTGAATTTTCTCTAATGGGCAAGAATTAAAAAAAATTTTTTTTAGTAATTACAATGTAAGTCACTTTTTAAAGTTGAAGGCCCATCTGGTAGATGGGTATTCTAGAGGAGACAGGATTTGGTGCCTTCAAAAACAAGTGGTTCACCCTCCCAACCCCCTATCTGGGTGAGTTCCCCATAATCCTGCTGAGCACTGGGGCAAGAGCAAAGGAGTCAAGTTCCCTCCAACTAGAACCCTCCAGAAGCTTCCCACAGTGCCATGAAGAAAATGCACTCTGGTATTGACATGCAGGATTCTCCCGAGTCAGGTCTATACCCACCTCCTTCCCCCAACACGATTCCAGCAGGTTTCTCTCCGAATCTGGACACAGGGCTTTCCACCAGGCCTTTGCACTAGCCGCCTGTGCTCTCAACCCTTTCCAGGCTGCCTCCAGTCAGTGCGCGGCTGTTCCTGGCCCCTAATACAAACAGCCCTCCCAATCTGCCTCCGCCACCACCCATGGGCCTGTTTCATTTTCTGCACACATTTCCCACTTTCGGAGCGGATCTTAAGGATGGGTTTACTGCCGTGTCCCGTCCCCACGGGAGCGCGACATCAACATCTTCAGCAGGGAAGGCAGGCGCGCCAAAGACAGCACGCCGAAGCCCGCTAGCCCGCACCCCGGAAGCGCGTGTGATAGCGCCTCCTTCGGGAAGCCCTCTCTGACTGGTGCTGGCAGGTCCTGCTCCCCAGCAGGGGCTTCCTCCCCACAACTGGGCAGGCTTGGAGCCGCCTGCAGCGTTGCAGGCGCGGGCAGGCGGCACTTACGCAGGGCTCCGCCACAAGGAGGCCCGCGTCGCGGGCTCTGCCCAGGCCCGGCGTCCCGGAGGGCTTCCTGGAAGCGGCGGCCTGTGCAATACGGGAGCGATCCGGAGGCGGCAGGAGGCTGAGCCGCGGCCATACGGGGCGGGGGCCCGAGGCCCGCTTTTATGCGGTAACAATAATGCAGCTGTCACCCGCAGACGCCGTCGTGAGCCTCCTTCCTCTAGGACGAGGAGGCCGGCCCGCCACACGCCGCGCTTACCGTCTCCGAGGCCGGCTCCCCGGTGCCCAGCGACATGGCGGCGGCGCTGCCCCGCTGTCCCACGGCGCGGCGAGCGCTCTCCGGCTCTGGGGCTCCGCAGGCCGCCCGCCGCCCGCCACCTCGAGCCCTCCCGCCCGCGCGTTGAGCTGCCACCCGGCTGCCATGGCAACCGAGTCCCGGATGTGGCCGGCACCGGGAGAGTAGGGAGATTATACGCGTGCGCCGCGATGCCGAGGGCCGACAGGCAGCTCGCCCAGAGTTGTAGGCGGAGCTAGAAGCGGTGCCCAGATAGGGACCCGCCTCCCAGCGCGGCCACGCCCTTCTCTCCGTGTCCAGCTCTGCTCTGCTGTTCGCTAACCGGTAGGTTCGCATCGAAACGGACAGGGTCTTGTGCAATGGCACAGGTTCCTGAGGGTCAGAAAATCTTCTTCCTTGACCTCTGTTTCAGGGACATCCTAAGAGAAGAGAAATCCTGTGCCCTCCTATGAGCTGCCACCTGAGTTGTTTATAAAGGCAGATCTTACCACTCATCAATATAATAACTTCCATTTCCTTCCTCAGGGTATTGTCCACGCTGCAGACAAGGGGATATGCTCCTAAACCACCCATGCACTCGTACCTCTCTTTCCTTTCCCACTCCTGGGGCTCCTCACGTTCTCTGTTTTATCACTTTCATTTAATTTTAGAGACAGTACATGAACATTCTGTTATCTACTATTAAAATTTCTGGAAACCTTTCATCCCTCTTTTGTTGGAAAAGCCTGTGCTGACCTCAACTCATTTGTGGAACAATAGATGATTTTTTTATAGAGATTATTTATTCCACTTGAAGATATATTAATGCATTTGATTATGGGGTGCTGGAAGGCTGTATCTCATACACAGTGTATGTCTATGTCCTTTTTTTTTTAACACCTGAAGAATTCTGAATTCTGAATCTCCGCATCTCTGAAGTTTTGGGTTAAATCGTGAACCTGTTTAATAGGCCACTCAGCGCTGGAGCCTGACGGTCCCATTTCAGATCCAAGCTGTGCCAGTCCACTAGCAGTGAGAGCTTAGTAGTCAGCCTCTCTGCCTCAGCTTCCTTACCTGAGGGCATGGTAGCAGTACTCACCCTCGTGCAGAGTTGCTGCAAAATCACTTGAGTTTATATTAAGTGAAGAAAATAGCACAGTGATACTGTAAGCGGTTTTTCTCCATAACCACTGTGTCGAATGATTAATAATCCGATGTTTAAAATGGGGAGAGCGGTGTCACAGTTCAGGGACGTTAACTATGCAGGGAGGGGAGGGGTTGTCAGGCAGAGTGGTTGTTCGAAGTGGTTTCCACGTCAAAGTCAGTGTTTTAAAAATTTCCTTTATTTTAATACCCACAAGAATTCAGCTTCCTCATGTATACTCTGTTTCCCCCGCAAAATGTTGCCAAACTGACGCTCTGGGAATATGAGCTCTTTTTATCCCTCTGTTTTAGAGAACCTCCCGCACTCAGCTGCGAGCTCCCCAGGCCAAGCGACGCAAGACTTGCTCGCCGCACCCTGGCTCGCGCTCCGCGCCAGCTAGACGCGCAAGCGCGAACCCGCCGCGTCCAGGGTTTCCCGGCCCCTTCCGCCGTCGCCCCGCCTTCCGAGCGCAAAGCCTGCCGGGCCCTGGGGTAAGCTTCCGGCCGGGCCCTGGGGTGAGCTTCCGGCCGGAGCCTCTGGGTCTCCCGCTCGGTGTTTGCTCGTCGGGGTCTTCGGAACTCCCAGAAGAGAATCCGGGAAACGTCCACGGCTCCCCACGCCCGTCGGCGGTCCCGGCAGATCCGTGAGGTGCGGGGTCTGCGGCAGCGACAGAGCCGAAAGGGGGAGGCGCGCGGGAGGGGGCGCGGGCGCCCGGGTTCCGGACCGAGCAGCCTGGCTAGGCGCCTACGCCCCTTTGCACCCCGTGTCAGCTACCTCGGAGGGGTCCACGGCCCCAGGCTGAGGTCGAGCTGCGGGAGCGCTCGGTCCGCGGGACCCTAGCATCATCCTGGGTGGACAGACCTACTTTGATCTCCCACAGACAGCCGATGAGCATTCCTCCTCCCACGCTGACCACAGGTCCGACTGACAGGTACACGTCGGGCGTGGGAGGGCGGACAGATAGCGGACAGAACTTCTTACCTCCACACACACACTACTGACTACAGATGCCGTGACCCTAGGGGAGACAGACGGACCCCCCCTTTCCCTTCTTGTGCTGAGACTGTGCACGTTGTTGAGCCCAGAATATCACATTCACTCCTGAGCGGCCCACCCACAGCTTAGGTGAGCATCATGCTGTTCCCCTTCCGCAGAGTCCAAGGTTGGCACCTTTGGGTTCCGAAAGCCCCATGGTTTACACCAGACTTCCTGCTCCGGAGCCAGGACTTGGGGCCCTGTCTGTTCTGAGTACCTCCGTCCCCACCCAGGCTGAGGTTTTGCATCTAGCTTAGGACTCCCACTCAGGATCAGGGTCTCCAGCCGCCTGAACTGAAGTGAAAGTTCTGAGACCTGAGCAGACCTGGATACGCGCCCCCCCCCCCGCCCCCCTACTATGTGGGTGGCATCTGAAACTGACTTTCCCTTTGCAGGAACCCAGCCTCATCATGGACCCTGAGTGCTCTCGGCTCCTCCCAGCTCTCTGTGCTGTCCTGGCAGACCCCAGGCAGCCCGTGACAGATGACACCTGTTTAGAGAAGCTACTAGACTGGTTTAAAACACTGACTGAAGCAGGTAAGTGTGAGGGTGCTTCATTGACTTTCCCAGAGGCAGTGAGAGCACTCGGAGTAGGTGTTCTCAGTTCCCCTGACCTCGGAAGAGGTATCTGTTCAGTGTCCTTCCCTTCCTAAAGATTCCCCTGGCCTATTTTGTGGATTCAGCTATGGTTCAGGCCTCCCTACTCAGTTTGTGCTGGGTAACTGCAGAAGCACAAATAGAGTTATTTCGTTGTTCTCATGGCATTACTTTGTCTTAAGAGATATGTTTTGGTGCACCCTGGTGGAGTAGCTGTTTGCTCCAGTGCTTCCAGCCGTGTGCAGTCCACATTCATCCCAGGGACCTGGGTTGGCATCCCATGGCGGGAAGAAACAGCCAAGATGAACAGCTAGATAAATGAAAATGCTTCTTCCTCTCTCTTCCTGCCTGACTGTGCTTGCCTTCATTCCTGCCTGCACCTTTGCTTTAAGAGAGAGAGTGTGTTCTGTTTTGTTTTCTTTCTGATCATTATTTTAAAGAGAAAAACTACTGTCAAATTTTTATTCCTTCCAGTCCTTTTTCCTAACACATCATAAAGTTGCATTTCTCTTAGGAGAACAAGACCACGCCATAAATACGTATTTGGTGCTGTTGTGGTGGGTGGTTTCCCCATGGCACATACAAATTCTTACTGACTCTTCTGCTGTATGAGTAGAACATAATTTATATCATCACTCCACTTTTGTTAGATGTATGATTCTAAGTTTCCTGACTAAATAATGCCATGGTGGTTTTCCTGGGACACAGGTCTTAATGTAAATGATCTCTTGGCTAAAGGATAGATTCCAGGTTATTTAGGAATTTACCCATACTCTGTTACTTTCTTTGGTTGACCCTGTTCTTTTTCTCTTCTGACTTGAATTTCTAGGTCCTTATTTTCTAATCTATGCATTTAAGGTTGAAATTTCTCCAAAAGCCTCATCTTAGCTGTACCCTGCAAGTTTTCCCATGTAGTCCTTTTGTAACTTAGTTCCAGTTTTTTCATGCGTCTCATGATTTTTTTCTTCACCCACAATGAATTTAAAGGGTATCTTTTAGAATCAAAATGGTTTTTTTTATTTTTTTATTCTCTGTTGAGGTTTTTATTGGAGGATAGCATACAGGTAATTTTTGTAAACTTTCTATTGATTTTGATACATGAATGCTGTGTGGTATTTGTAGAATCCTCAGCAGTGACCTAGTTTGTAGTCAAATTTTGAAAATTATTTTTCAGGCATGCCCTGTTGGCTCAGGTGTTAAGTCTGCAGCAGTGTAGTCCACATATATCCCAAGGACCTCGGTTTGCAATGGCGGGAGGAAAAACCAAAATGAACAACTGAATGAATAAAAATTGCTTCTTCTTCCTCTTCATTCCTGCTTGCTCCCTTCTTCTTAAGAAAAATTATACGTACCTGTATATAATATATATATTAAATTTTCATTGAGATGTAATCTTTATACCATACAGTTGACCCGTTTAAAGTGTAAAATGTTGTGACTTTTAGTAAATTCACTGGACTGTGCAAACGCATTCACAGTTAATTTTGCAACGTTTCTGTTTCCCCCCTTAAAACCTAGTGACCATTAGCAGCCAATACCTACATAGTTTCTATACTTGTGCTTTAGTTCAATTTTATGTTATTCAAGCCTACTTTTCTTATTAATTTGTTTGCGTAATTGTTTCTGAGAGGCGTGGACAATTTCCACAGTAAGGCTGGAATCTGCAGAGTCTATACTCCAAGGTTAGGTCAGGTAGACCTGTTTTTCTGGGATTTATGTCTGAGTAGCTACTTTCTTTCTAAAGCACTGACGCTTTAAAGTCGGCTTCCTTTCTCTGGTGTTAGACTCTGCCCACCATCTCTCTTTCCGCCCCTTTCCCCTTGGTGCTTTAAACTTTCCTAAACAGTAGATGCTGGTCTTTGGTTCTGAATTTAATCTGAACAGTTCTTTCTTTTAACTGATACTTTCTATCTGTTCCTTTTGTTACTGTTCTCCTTGGGCCTATTTTCACCATATTCCTTTATATTTTAAAAATTCTTCATGTTTTGCTTTTGTCTTTTTTCTCTCTTCGGCTCTTTGTTGGATTGATAAAAACTTTCAGCTTGCTTTTGTTTCTGGTCATGTATTCCATGTGTTATTTAGAGGATACCCAAACTGGATTAAAAAGTCTGCAGTCCCCTGCAATATGTCCCCTGTTCAAACCAGGAAGGATCTTGCACTCTCTGTAAAGTCAGTGCTTCTGGGTCTTGACTGGTCTCTGCTGCTGTCTCTGTGTTCTTAGCGATGCCCCCCACTTCTCACTCACCCATCTTCGGTAGTTCCTTCCACAATGGGATGTGCTGAGCCTTTGCCTCAAATGACTCCCTCCACACCCACCCCACCCTGTGCGTGGCGCGGAGGTGCCAGGTGCCACTTTGCGGAAGAATGCCTGCTCCATTGTGCTTCCTCGTGTGCAGTCCTCATTTTAAGGGAACAGTGTCCACTTGAGAGGCAGTCTTCTGCTCGAATCTGCGTTTCTTTTTTCATAATCAGGGAGACAGAACATTTTTCAGATCCTTTGTGTTTTCTGTTCAGGTCCTTTACCTGTCATTGAGCTTGGCTTTCTAATTTGTCTGTTCTTATTGAGTCGAAGTCATGAACCTTTTGTTTGCAAAGATTTCTCCCAGACTGCTCCACCCAACCACTGGCACACAAAGGCTCTGGGGTTGAGGGGCGAGCACTGTGCCCCGGTGACGTGCTCCTGGCTGGACCGTCTCCAGGGTCCAGTCTCATGTTACTGCAGGAGAATCCCTGCCTGGTGGAGTTCCTTTCCCACGTGCTGAAAGCTCAGGACCTGAGCTCCAGAGTCCTGTCCTTCTCGCTCCGCCTCTCGGGGATCTTTGCAGCCCAGGAAAGCTGCTTCCAGTACCTTCAGGTGAGCCTGGCCCGCCCCCTCCCAGAATCACCGCTGCCTGTGGGTGCTTTCTCTGCATTTGTTGCTCATGAGACAGTACCCAAAGGTCTGGAGCATCCCTGAACAGAAAGCCCCCTCTGCCTGCCTGTCCCTGAACGTGCCTGCATCACACTTCCTTCTCTGCTTCCCAGCAGGGGGACTTGCTGCCGGGCCTCTTTGGGGAAGCAGGCCCCCTGGGCCGAGCCGCTTGGACTGCCCCCAGCGTACGCAGCGGCTGGGTCCAGGGCCTGCACTCGCTGGCACAGCACCCCAGTGCCCTGTACTTTCTGGCCACCTGTGGTGAGTGTCTCCCGCTTACCTGCTGCCAGCCTGTGACTTCGCATGGCTGCCAGTGTGTAACCCCAGTGTAACTGCTTACCTTACTGGTCCTGTCTTCTCATCTGTGGAAGTGACTGTGATGTCTCAGGGCTGTTGTGAGGAGTCTGTGGGATCAGAGGCCCCCGAGGGCATACACGCGTCCTTTGGCTTTTAAGTCAAAGAGCCTAAGAGCTGGGTGGCAAAGCTCCCGTGGTATAAAGCAGGGAGGAGGTGATGTTGACTGGCCCTCGAAGCCAGGCTGGGGCTCCTCATAGTGGTGCCTCTGAGTTATGTGTCCAGGTCTTTCCTTGTGGTTCAAGTCAATTAAAGCCTCTCTAGTTGGCCTCGTGCTGGCTGCCCTGTACCTGCTGAACTTTTTCTTCTCTCCCGCCCCTTGTCCCTCCCCTAGGAGCTGTTGATACCATCTTCTCCCTGCAGGGGGATCCCAGCCTGTTCGTGGCCTCAGCGGCCGGGCTGCTCCTGGTGCACATCCTGGGTCTGTGTTTGCGTGGCCCGGGTGGGGACCAGGCTGGTGACTGGCCACCGTGCGCCCAGAAGATTGTGGGGCACATCGAAGAGTCACTGCGCTCCACAGACACCTCGCGGGTCACGCAGGCCCTAAATGTCCTCACCAGCACGTTCGGGAACTGCCACAACCCTTGGACCCAAGTCCTCTGGGGGCGGCTGAGTCCTCTCATGGCCTCTCTGCTGGAGAAAGACCCCGTCCCAGCCGCACACTCACTGGTTGACCTCCTCCTCAGTGTGGCCCGGTCAGGTCCCTGGGGTGCAGATGGGGGGATGCTGGGGCCCTTGATTTTCTGGGGAAGCCAGTGGGGGGGATCCCTGGGGAGGGGTCCCCATCTCTGCTGGGCACACCCATCCAGGGTGCACTCTGGGGGCTTTGGTGGGTGGGCCAGAGGGGTTATCATTTTTTGGGATTCACCTCTAGTTCTCCTGTTCTGAGCTCTGACGGTGGCCTGTGGGAGACCCTGGAGCAGACTCTGAGCCGACTGAGCCCCACCCAGCAAGGGCCTCTGGCTTTGGGGATCCTGAAGCTGCAGGCCTGGTAAGGATTAGGGTTCATCTCATGCAGGGTGGGCAAAGAGGGCTGGAGTATGACTCTCCTGGTCATGGGACTTCAGGGAGTGTCCAAGACCAGAGAATAGTCAGCTGGCCACTTGGGTGGGCCTATGACAGAGGCTTGGGGCTTCTGTGATCATGAGGGGCTGCATGCTTTTATCTGCCAGTGCTTCACAGACTGCAGATTCCAGGACCCTTGCTCAGCTGCTTCTGCCCTTCCCTGGTGGTCTTAGTTTGAGGGTGCTGGTGCCATTGTACACACCAGCAGATGGGTGCTGGGTGCCCTGGGCAGTACACAGGGATCTGGCAGGCAGGAGCGCTCAGCTTCTTGGAGGCGAGGACACGTGTGTAGCCTGGAAGGTGTGGTCTAGAGGGGTCGTGGCTGAAGGAGGCGTTCCAGACTGCTGAGCAGCCGAGGCGGTCATGTTGGCCCAGGAGGCCTCAAGCCTACTGTCCAGAGGGCTGGGAGTGCAAAGCAGGCTGACTTTGGGCTCCTGGGTCTCCAGGAGTCAGAGAGGGTATGGTCTGAGGGAAAGCAGAGGATCAGATGGGCCTGGAAGCAGAGCTCTGCTCTTGTGACCGCCTGCCCCGCCTGCACCGAGGTGCATGGGCATGACCATTGTCCAGGACATAGGAAAGGGCATCTCCGCCGAGCAGGAGATGACATCAGAACACTCCCAGGAGGAGGGGATTGGGGTCCTATGACCCTGAGCAGGCACTGCCAATGGGGCTGCTATGGCCAGGCCTTCTGCCCTGAAGTTACTGGTCTATCCTGGCCTGGGAGCGCTCTCCAGAGGCGTCCACACCAGTGGCCCGAAGTGCCAGTCGTGTGCTACAGGGACACCTGCCCCAGGGGCCAGATCTCCAGCACAGCGACTTGCCTCAGGCATTCGGGGGGCGGGGCGGGGGTAGCCAGTGTACTTTGGGGCCGACATCAGCACTCACCGTGTCTTCTGTCCCCAGTCCGCGGGCACTGAGGGCCCTGGCCTTTGGTGTCCTCCTCCAGCCTCTGGTGTGTGTCCTGAAGGCCGCCGCTCAGGCCCCTGGGTCCTCAGGTACACTGCTTGGGAAGGGTGGGCAGGCACAGGAGGGCAGGGTTCTGGGGTCCAAGGATGTCCTAGCTCTTGGGCCAGTGGGGTGCCTGGCTCACTGCCCCTCGCTAAGAGAGACAGTGGCTGGTTATAGGCTACTGTCCTAGGTGCGACCTCACCGTTCACATTTCCCTGTCCCTCCCTGAGTTCAGAGGACACCATTGCCCGCTGTCGGCATCATCTGGCCCCAGAGCAGCTGGCCTTTGGTTCATCCCAGGTCCTGGCAGTTGGTGGTGGTACCCGACCCAGAGTGGGCCAGGGGCCTGACATTCGTGCTCCCAGACCCATCTGGTGGTGATGGGCTAGACTCAAGTTTAATAGGTGGAGAATTAGAGCAGGACCCCACCTGCCTTGTAGCCAGTGCAGGAATTGGGCCAGGAGTGGGTTGGGGGAGACCTGGGGTCGACAACTTGAGAGCCTGCAGACAGGTGCAGACCTGGCTCAGGTCAGCTGATATGACATCACTGGATGAGCCTGGTCTGTGATGTGCGGAGGCCTGTGGCGGCCATGCGGGAGGTGCTGCTCACCGGGGGCTGTTTCTGGCTTGACCACCAGACTTGCCAGAAGGGGTGTCAGGTGACTCAGTGATGGTGGACACGCTTCTGTCGTCCAAGTCAGCCTGTGTGGGTCTCCTCTGCCAGACCCTGGCCCACCTGGAGTCACTGCAGCCGCTGGTAGGTGTGACCCTACCCTGCGTCCCACAGCAGGGGCACTCGGGGCCTTGCTGACCCTCCCTTCTCCCCAGCCCCAGCGCCCCTGCCCCTGGCCCCAGGCGCCCCTGCTTGGGGCTGCGGTGACAGTGCTGCAGCTCTGCCATGGCTTGGCAGACCCCACATCCCACGAGGGGGGCCGACTCTGCGCCATCCTGGTGGGCTGTGTCCGTGTCCAGCGAACGGCGCTGGATTTCCTGGGGACACTGTCACAGGAGGCAGGTGAGTAAGAATGTTTTCTTGTAGGTCGTGGGGTTCTCACGTGTTCCTTCTGCTCAGAGACATCAGATCTCCTATGTTTTCTCTCGGGGCTGGGCCTGGGTCTCCTTCATCCACTGTCCTGGGGTTGGCATCCCCCTCTTGCACTGGGAGGCTGGGGATGGGGCTGAGTGCTCCGTCCATTCACATCTGTCTCAGGTTCCCCGGAGCTGGTGTCGCAGGTGTTTGCTGTTCTCCTGGAATACCTCCGGAGCCCCGACTCCAGCCCTATGGTAGGCATGCGGTGCCAGGGCCAGGGGAGTGGGGACTCTCGAAGGCCGCTCTATGAGTAGCTTGTATAGTGAGTGACAAGGGGCAGGGCCTACATAGGGCTCTGGGTGCTGTGAAGATGGAGTGGAGGTGGCTGGCCCTGGGCATAGCGAGAGGTTTCAGTCTTAGAGGGGTTCGCACTGGGAGCCTCCAGGCCCTGTGCTTGGGGTCCAAACACTTATCACATGTCCAGCAAATGCCGTTCGCAGAGCCCGCAGCCGAGTTGGGCTCCGGTGATGGGGAATTACCGCCACGTGCCCGAGCAGGCAGGAGGCATGGGTGGCGGGCTTATTGTCGGGGGCTCTGGAAGCGCTGACGGTTCTTGAGCAGGAGCCCCACTTCCTGACCACCAACTGATCCGCCGTGGCATCCCGATGAGGCCGCTCCTCCTCTGTGGAAGCAAGCCGTTGCCCCTGACTCTGCACTCCCTGTCTTGTGCCCCAGTGGGGTGGCTGGGTGGCTGACCCTGACCCTCCTGAGCCCCCTCTGCCACCCCAGGTTCTGAAGAAGGCCTTCCAGGCCACACTCAGGTGGCTCCGGCACACCTCCAAGCCCCCTGGCTGCTGCCCTCCAGACCCCCAAACCCAGCTGTTCCTCAGAGGTGAGCCGTTTGGGTGAATGAGTCATGGGCACTGGCGCGGGGCTGGGCAGGGTGGGGCGGGCGGCCCGGCCCCTCTGAGCTGCCCCTCCTGCCCCAGAGCTGCTTCCTGTGCTGCAGAAGCGCCTGTGCAGCCCCTGCTGGGAGGTGAGGGACTCGGGCCTGGAGTTCCTGACACAGGCGACCCGACACTGGGGAGGTGAGTCGGGATCCTGGGGGGTTTGAAACCATCTAGGCTGGCCTTGACAGGTCGGGGAGGCGCGAGCTCAGGCCTGGGTCACAGCTGGTTGTGGTCTCTTGATCCCAGGGCAGGCCAGCTTCAGACAAGCGCTTCTCGCTTCCGAGGTGCCTGCGCTCGCCGAGCAGCTCCTACGGGACCCTGAGAGTTACGTCCGCGCGAGCGCGGTTACTGCTGTGGGACAGCTCTCCAGCCAGGGGCTGCACGGCACTGCTGCCAGCACTGAGCACCCGCTGGGCCAGCAGGTAGGAGGTGCTCACGCCACCCACTCCGACTGCTGTCTGTGGGACTGACGCCCAGGGTGGCGGGGGTCAGCCCCAGGCTGTGGGGAGCTTGGGGCCAAGACTGCATTCTCCAGCTCAGCATCCCCATACCCTGCCCGGGACATGTTAGCCACATTTCACAGACAAGCCTTGTTTGACTGTGACCGGCCTGTGGCCCGCAAGTCCTGTGACCTGCTCCTCTTTTTGAGGTCCAAGACCACTCCCTCAAGTGGATCAGGGGAGGTGGTGGACAGTGGTGACTTGACCACCATCGAGGCCGCCCTGTGGCGGCCCGAGGGGGGACAGAGCAGATTGACCCCCAACCTGCACGGTGGGGTCCTCCCTACACAGCCACTCTCCTGTCCTCTGTCCCCAGGAGGGCCTGCTCCAGGAACTTCTGCACATCCTGTCCACTGACTCGGAGGGCTTCCCGCGCAGGGCCGCCATGCAGGTATTCACCGAGTGGCTGCAGGATGGCCATGTTGCTGTGGCTGCTAACCCAGAATGGTTTGTAGCCAGGGTGCTCCAGGTGGCGAGCCAGGACCTGGACTGGGAGGTGCGGGCCCAGGGCCTCGAACTGGCGCTGGTGTTTCTGGTACAGATGCTAGGCCAGCCTGGCCCCCAGTGTCCCTATGCTACCATGCTGCCTGGGGTGACCCCAGCCCGCCCACTGGCCCAGGCCCTGCCAGCTCTCTGCAGAGCGCGCCTCTTTGAATTTGCCTTCCGTGCCTTGTTTGACTGTGACCGGCCTGTGGCCCGCAAGTCCTGTGACCTGCTCCTCTTTTTGAGGTCCAAGACCACTCCCTCAAGTGGATCAGGAGAGGTGGTGGACAGTGGTGACTTGACCACCATCGAGGCCGCCCTGCAGAAGTGGCAGGCTGGGGAGGGTGGCCAGTCCCTGGGGAACCTGGAGCCTGAGGCCATGCTGGCCATGCTGAGGTCCCTGGACCTGGACGGCCTTCGGAGCACGCTGGCCGAGAGCAGTGACCATGTGGAGAGGAGCCCTCAGTCGCTCCTGCAGGACATGCTGGCTGCTGTGGATGTCTTGGGGCAGAATGAGGCTGACTGCTATTGAAGTGCCCTCAGTGCCCCCCAGGTTCCAGCACTGTACCCTCCTTGAGCTCCTCCTGTTCAGGGGCTCCAACCAGCCTGGCTGTAAAAGGACCCTCCAGGGAAGTTGGGACCAGGTGAGACCAGCGAGGTCCAGCCCCACATTTGGTTGTATTAGCAGAGAAGTGGCAGCTTTGCCCTCAATAAATGGCATTTGCCTGTGCCGCAGCACCGAGCTCCGGGACAGCCCTGGCTGGGCCCGTGCCCGTGGAGTCTAGAAGCGTCCCAGGAACTGCCTTCCACACGAAAGCCTCATATGTTGGGGGCATGGGGGGCCTCTTCTTGGCCCTCTCCATACCCCAGGGAGCAGGGTCAGAGCAGGTAGTGCAGACCAGCGGGCCCCCCGGCCTTAGGCCCCGCCCCTGCAGGAGCAACCCCGAGTCCCCCCTCTGCCACGTTCCAGTCCCTGGACCCCAGGATCACCCTCACAGTTCAGAGCCCAGCCTCTCAGCCGACAGTAACATCAGGACATGAGACCTGGCTCTGCTGTTGGGGCTGTGTCTCCGACATGTCACTTCCTCTTAGGACCTGTCTGTTCCTGTAAAGTGGGTATATTGCTTCCCAGGGTAAGTGTCCTAGATGTCTAAAGCATCTGGCAAAGATGAAATTATAAGGAAAATTTTAAAACATTTTGAACTAAATGGCAATTAAAATCCAAATTTGTGGGACCCAACCAAAGCCATGCTGAGAGGCAGATTTATGACATGAACACACTGGAAAAGCAGAAACACCTAAAATTAATGATCTAAGCTTCCATCTTAGGACACCAGAAATAGGAAGAGCAAAGTAAATCCACAGTAAGCAGGAGGCAGGGGAAGAAATAACAGCAGAAAGCAGTGAGCTTGAAAACAAAATCAATAAAGTATGTAAGCTAAAAGCTGAGTTTTTGAAAACATCAAGACAACCAATCAGCAGTCCTCTAGCCTGGCTGACGAAGAAAAACCGGAGCACGAGATCTCTACTGCTGAAAACAGAGGGGCTGCCATTGCAGGCCCACGGACGTTGAAAGGCTGACAGAGGACGCTGAGAGGCCCCTTGCCCACGTGCTCGGAACCTAGGAGGAACGGCCTTCTTGAAAGACATTCTGCCCCACTCTTAGGATGTAATGTGAACAAGCCTAGTCCTGTCTGAGCAACGAGATCAGTGTTAACCTTTCCAAATGAAGCACAGGCCCAGATGGGTTTACTGGTGTTTCTACCAGACAGATCACCCCAGGCACACCCCTGTGGCTCAGGAGGCTGAGACGGCTAAGGTACAGGCATTAGAGCACAGGGACCCAACTTTGAGACCAGGTGAGGGGAAAAGACCGAAAGAAAAAGGAACTGCACCAGTCCTCCAGTCTGTTCCTGAAGATAGAAGTGGAGGGAATACTTGCTAACTCATCAGTGAAGCAGCGTTTCCCTAATACCAAGACCAAAGACACAGCCTAGTAGCCTAGTGGGATAGCCCAGCCGGCACGATCCAGGTCCCAGGGTCCCAGGTTCAAGACACAGGGCCAGCGAGAAAAGCCACGATGAACAACTAAATAGAATAAATATTTGTTCTTCCTCTATTTCTGCCTACTTGCCTTCATTCCTGCCTGCATCTTTCCTTAAAAAAAAAAACAAAAAAACAAAAAAACAAAAACGGTTTCAAGAAAAATTTAGACCCAATGTTGCATGAACATAGACACAGAAACCTTCCACGAAATACTAGCGAATGGAATCTAACAATGTATGTGAGGAATTATGCACCGCTATCAAGGGAGGTTTATTTCAAGTATGCAAGCCTGGTTCAACATTTGAAATACACCCATCACATCCACTGGCCAGGAAAGTCACACCATCACATCAAGAAGCAGAAAAAGCCTGACACAACCTGCCCTCCCCCATCTACAGATTCATTTGAGCGCTGAAGGCCTCACAGCTTCTGCAGAGCCTGTGTCCTTTCTCTGAATCAGAAACCTCCAGAGGGAGGAGTATGTGTGAGTGGCAGGAGGAACTCTGGAGCCTTCTCTGCCATGCATTTGGCTGGTCATGTTGGCAACGTGGCCTACAGCACAGGCCTGGGGTCCCTTTGTCCCGCCCATCACTAGGGAAGCTGGCCTGTCAGAACCCTGGCCATGCCGTGACTCCACCCCTTACATATGGGCTGGTGTGACCTCGGGTGGGGCAGGCCTCAGCATGCTGTTGTCATTCACAAAGGTGGTCTGCGCCCGAACGCCTTGTGTGCAGCTGTGTGGGCCGGCCTCTTCCTGCCCCACCCCAGAGGTTTCATCCAGCCCGGGCTTCACACCCCACTCACGGCGTGTCTAGGACTGGCACGTCTGCTGTCACCACCCAGCTGCACCAGGACAGGACAGATGCGGCAGCAGCGTGACACTTGGGCACTGAGGGCTTTGTGTACAGTTCCTGTGGCTGCTCCTGTTGGCTCCTGCTGCTCCCTCCCTGCCGCTCCTGCCCTGCTGGCTGCCCAGTGACTGCAGTGTCACTTGCCCTCACTGCATTGCCCTGAACCCTGGTGCCCGTGGGCTGGCATGCAGGCCCCTCCTACGGGCACCGTCTCACGGAGCCCTGCTTCATTCCAGGCCCTGTCTGAGACTAGCCGAGTTCCTGGTGCGGTGAGGTTTCCAGGCCCTTTGTTGGAGTTTCTGAAACGGAAGGTTTGCGCTGGGGCCCGGGGCCTGCGTTCTGCCAGCTGTGTGCTGGGGACACCGGTTTGTGACTTTACACAGACTTCTGGTGCACAGCATTGTTGTTGGATGTCTGTCTGTATCCATGATCACCACCATATCTAGTTTCCACCCACTCCATACAACTGACCCCTCCGCCTCGTGACCACAGGACCTGGGCCTGCTTTTTAAATTTTTTTAAAGGAACGTGCAGGCAGGAATGAAGGTGAGCAGACAGGCAGGAAGAGCGAGGAAGACACATTTTAGTTCTCTTGGTTTTCACTCCAGCCCCAGGTCTTGAACCCAGGTCCCTGAGAATGTGGTCTGTGTGCTTGGTTGATCAAACCACTGCTCCAACGGGGATGCCGAGCCTGCGTTTGTAACAAGCTCCATGGGTCGGTCCTAGAACAGTGTCTGTGGTTTGTCTCGCGTCGTCATGATCCCTCTGGAGTGGCATTTGGGCATGCACTGTGCAGTCTGGCCTCTGACGCCCTGTGGTGACCAGCTAACTGCTGTCCTCTGAGGTGACCTGCCTGTCTCTGGGTGTTTGACAATGTATCTGGTTTTCTGCAGCTTTACTGTCAGCACAGGTGAGGGTTTCTTACTCCTGAAAGCTTTGCTGGATCCTTGAATCGGGATTGGTGTTTTTCCACCAGTTCTGGCAAGACCCGCTGTCCTTTCAGATCTGGTCTCTGTGTCTCCTCTTTCTCCTCTGACTCCAATAAATGTCTGAGCTCACACTTCTCTCCACACCCTTCCTTTTCGGTCTTTTCTGGGTTTCACCCCTTCATGTTCTACTTGGGTTTCATGTTTGTCGCCATTGTGCTCACCTCCTGCTCTGCTGGCTCCAAGCTTGTCAGTAACATAAGCAGGGTGGCTTTGTAGTCTGTCTGTTAGCTACAGTCACGCTGGCTGCAGAACAAGCCTAAATGTCATGCCCCACACAAGTGGGTCTGTTACCCACAGCACCGCAGGTCTCCTGGGCGCATCCCCAGGTGCTGACTGGGACCCAGGCTCCTTCATCCTGTGTTTTGTCGCCAGGGCTCGAACTCGGGGTTTGGGTCCAGAAGTGAGAGGAGACCCGGAGGGGTGTGTTAGAGGTCTGCACAGCGAGACTGGTCGCGTGTGCTGTGCACACTCTGGGGCTCCCTGGTCTGGCTGTGCCTGGCAACGTGGCATCTGGGCGGTGCAGTGAGGCCTCGCGCGCGGAGAGGGAGGCCTGTGACATGTCTGCCCGTTCTTGATTCACCAGTGTTCTGATCACTGGCTCGGGAGTCCTTTGTGGGAGTCTGGCCCAGGATGAAGAGGGCCTGTCATCGGAAGGAGCCCCTTCTGTCCACCTTCATACTGGGCTGAGTTCCTGCCACACCCATGTCCCCCCTACCTGGGCCTGAGTCCTGAGCTCTCATTTCTTGGGAGCTTTTTGTTTTTCATTTTGGTTTTGCTTCTCAGCAGTGATTCCTTTCCATCAGCCTTGCATTGAGGGGCCCACTGAGCAGGTGGGACCACTGCTTGGGCACTGGGCTTGGAGCCTCTCCTGGGCAAGGGCCTTGGACCCAGTCAGGGCTACGCTTCCACGGACCCCACAGGGCCAGCGTCCAGGCCCAAGCGGACTGTCTTCAAGTGGTCCAGAGTCCAGACTGACCCTGATGGCACAGATGTCAGGGTCACTTTCTGAGGACTTAATATGAGTCCCCCTGTGCCTGCCTCTGGTCTCCTGACCACACAAAACCCCGTGACAGTGACAGATGGAGTGCAGGACCCCCAAGAGACAGAAGGACAGACACAGGCCAGAGCCCTGCTCCTGGATACTTCGAATCTCTGACTCACACCAGGCTCAGCTGAGTCCTGGGGGAGCCTGGGCCTTGGGAAGGGACTGAGCATGTGTGTGGGTACTGAACTGAGCCCTCTCCCAGTCCTACCTCAAACATCTGCTCTGGAGGGAACAAGCATTTTCATGACTCAGACCAGAGTGCAGCCCAATCAGGGTTCAGGGTGCGGGGCCTGGGACTGTCTGGGAACCTGACCTCTGTCCCCCACATGTGCAGGGCCGCAGGCCAGGCCCACCTGCCCACTTCTGACCTAGGGGCTTCTTTTTCCCCCGTCTGAGAGGATCCCCAGCTACTCTTGCCGGGGCGGGAAGCTGGGCCTCCAGGGTTGGGGTCCTCTGGCACCAGTGTGTGCTGGCCCAGGTGGACTCTAACCTGTCACTTTAAATGGCTGTGGGCAGCTCCCGGCAGGCAGGCAGGCAGGGCTCGGCTACAGGGTTCCTGCCATGGGCATTACTGGGCCAGGAGCAGGGGTTAATGGTTGACAGCCGGTGTGCAGACTGGAAGGCTGAGGCACAGTGGAGCTATGGGACCGCTGGGTGACAGGGAATCTGACCAGGTGCACTGCTTGGCCTTGATCCCTCACACCTGCCAGTTGCAAGGAGACAACTCCCTAGAGCAGCTCTCGAATACAGTGTGTGCACCTGTCCCCACTCAGGGCAAAGCCAGGGCTTTAAGAATGGCCTTCTAATGTGGCATGAGGTGGCCCTGTCCTCTTTCCTCCTGCCCTCCAGCCCTGCTGACCTCCCTGCTGCCCCTGAGCCCGTGTGTGTGTGTGTGTGTGTGTGTGTGTGTGTGTTTGCAGGGGGGATGAGGTGGGATTTGCTGTGCTCCTCTGCTTGGGACACTTGCCCCTTCTGCCTGCTTAGAACCCTCTGCTTACGTCCTCACCCCTCTTCCTGCCACCCCTCCATCCTGTCAGATCCATCTATTCATGCCCTCACCCATTCATCTGCTCAGACAGCCCTGCTCACCTCACCCCAACCACCTGCTTACCACCCTGCTCATGTCCTCACCCCTTCTAACTGCTCAGGCCCCATTGCTCAGGGCCTCACCCCTACCTTAGACCCGCCCCACTCACGTCCTCACTCCTCTACTTGCACAGACCCCTGGCTCAGAGCCCTCTTCCTGAGGAAGCCCACTCTGGTCACACTCTTAATGGCACAGGACCTGCACTCCTGACCCCACTCCCACTCTGTCTTGTCCTCTGTCATTGTCACCACCTGTCACTTAAGATGCCTTTCATGTCTGCCTGACGTCCCCTGCAGCTCCAGAGCGTGATGTCCACCTATGTCACCTGGTCTGCGGTGGGTCTGGGCCTGGCCCAGGATGTGGACCCCGCAGCATGAGGCAGTAGGGTCCATGTGGGCCCCCAGCAGCTGCTGGAGGACACGCAGGCTGCTGAGGAGGCAGAGCAGCACCTGCACACTCGGCCCACCCTCGGTGGCCACGCTGCCCTCCCCGTCTGCACGGGGCACTGCCAGCATGAGTTTTGCCCAAGGGAAGACCTGCTTGCAAACGCAGATGCTTCAGAGTTTGAGTAAAGGCACAGGATTTTTGGTACCTTGATTTAGTTTTAAGACCAAGTTTTAGCCAAAGCTTTAAGTGCACCCCATGATGTTTGAGGGCCCCGGAAGCCCCACTGTTCCCTCTTGGTGAAGGGCAGCCTGGGTGGTGGGTTCCCTGGGTGGGTCCGGTCTATGGAAGGAGGGGGATCCTGTATTGGGCCTGGAATCTGCATTCTGATGGGTCCCCAGGGGGTGCTGTGGGTCTGGAAGCCCCGCTTTGACAAGCCTCCTGGTGAGGGCTGCTGTTTCCAGGCCCCCACATTGCCCCCTGCGGGCTCATCCAGATGACTTAGGTAGAGATGGCACGGGGTGCAGCGGGGACATCTGCCTGGGGTGGGGGCACACAGGTGCCCACTGGGGGTGGATGCCTAGCGGGGGACCACATGGGTCAAGGACTCACCATCCTAATGGGAGGCGGCTCCAGTCTGCAAGGGCCAGGCTCCTCATTACATCTGTCCTGGACTCCTGCTCACCTACTGACGGGAGCTTCTGCCCACCTGTGCCACCACGCTCACCCCACCGGGAAGTGCGCCTCCTTACCCTGGACCTGAGCGGGGGACACTTGCTTCCACCCAGTGAACAGCACCAGGACCTGGGGAGGGCACTGGAGGGCCTGGTGCCAGTCTTCAGGGTCTGCAGCTCCAGGTGACCCCCCTGCATCACACCCAAGTGTCCATACAGGAGCCCCAGGCACAGAAGGGAAAACAAGCAGATGTGGTGAGTTTGGGGTTTTTATTTCCTTTGCTTTTAGTAGAACTTTTGACCTTCACCTGAATGCCGGGTGTGCAGGGCTCCCAGGCCTTTCCCAGTGGGCCCTGGTGCTGTCTGCTGGTCTGCACAGTGCCCTCCCCCATGAGCCCTAGGCGGCTGGGGATGGTGGGACCGCCACATGAGGCTGCCCCCAACCCCCCAGTGAGGCAAGTGACCACGGAGCTACTCGCGCCTGGACTTGAGTGGTGGAGCCTCGGCCTGCCCAGGCGGCAGGGGTGGCGTTAGGGGCACAGGAGCAGAATGGTGTCTGGCGACCTGCTCCAGGCCCTGGAGAGGCACAGGACCAAGGAAGAGCTGAGGATGGACAGTGCTGGGGACAGCCTTGCTGGGGGCACGGTGGCTCCTGCACAGGGCTCTGCCCCTGCAGCAGAGATGTGGGGCTGTGTGAGGTCCCGGGCAGAAAGCTGAGCACTGCAGCTGCCCAGGGCGGAGTCTCCCCATGCTGGGGGGCAGAGCATTCCCGGACACCCCCACCTGGCGCCGTCAGCACCCGGTGAGGGTCAAAGGAAAGGCCTTGGAACCTGGGGGGCGGGGGTGGTTGGATGACGGTTTTCAAGGCCCACGCCCTGTCCTGCACTTGCTCCCAGGCCCTGCGTGGAAGCATCCTTGGCTGGCTGGGTGGCGGGAGGCAGGGTGCTTATCCCCCACCCCCGAGCACAGAGGCCAGCCCACCTTTCATGACCTGGAACAGGTCTCCACTCGGGATGTGCGGGGATTCACCACTACCTGAAATGTCCCCCACACCCAAAGAGGGCTGTTAGTGGCATCCCCATCCGTGAGGAGTCTCATGAAAGTTCTGGAAGGCCATCACTCTTCAGGGGACGTACCTGCAGGGAGGGAGGTGTCCACGTGCAGGGCTGGGGTGCTGGAGGCGGTGGCTTCTCCCAGAAGACTGCCTCCACAGCACACGGGGTCCTCCGGGGCTTTCCCGACAGAAGGGCCTGCGGTGTCAGGGAGGGCGACCGTGATGGTGGGGTTTGGAATTTCAATCTAGGTTCCCTGAGAGTAGAGAGCTTCCTCTTTGGTAGGACCTGAGGGTTACCTGGGAATGCTTAACTCTTCCACATAAACTAACCCACCAGGTCAGACACGTGGGAAGGCCGTGCTCTAGAGTGGGATGGGGGCTGTGGGAGAACTTAGCATGACTGGGCGCGCTTCTCAGCGTCAGGCTGTTTTTCTGATGGCCGACCCTCTGCTCGAAAGTTCCGGCACCCCGCAGGGCTCTGTGTGGACAGAGGCAGGGCAGCACCTGCCTTCTGTGGTGCCCATGCAGTCAGGGCCCTCGAAGAAACAATAGACAACACGAATCCAGACCTGGGAGGGCCCGAGTGTCCCCATAACCAGACTCGTCCCCGGAAATGCAAAGGGAGGGCCCCGACTTTATGGACAAACAGGCACGTGATTTAAAGCAGCTCTTCCAGCCCTGGTTCTTCTGTCGTGACCTGTGGGGGCACTGCTGGGAGGAGGGATGAGGATCTGAGCCTGCAGTCACAAAGGTCCCTGGGGAGGGGACAGATGCTCCTCTGGTTCCTCTCCATTGCCGGACTGGCCGTCACACCAGCTACATAATCTTTTTCCAGTGTCTGTTTCCCAGTTTTCCTTTGTCTTTGCAAAAGGCTAATCACAAGATTACATGGGGTAAAGTTTAAGATGAGTGAGGGTGAGCTCAGCGTCACGGATGAGCTTGTCACGATGTTACCACATTCCACCACTGCCTACCTGTGCCCAGGGCTCACCTCGGAAGCACCTTCAGGAGGACGGGATGGCCAGCTTGCTGCCCGCTCTTGACCGGCAGATCTGGGGCGATTTTCTAAGACATCGGTGGGAGGTTTTAAAAATACAACTTTGAGGATCAGAGATCAAAACTCCTTCCTCTGCTTGAGCATCCACCCTGGGTTCTGTCGCCATGGGGGAAGGACAGTTTGGGAAGTCACAGGACACAGCTGAGCAGCGGGGGAGGGGGCAGCCATGGGTGGGCTGAGCCATCTGTGACAGTGGGTCCCGAGAAGTGGGCGCGAGGGACTGTTGCTCTCATTTAGTCGGAGGCCCTGCTTGGAGTCATGGGGACGGGGACCCAGCTTGCCAGCAGACTCGAGTTTCCCAATTGGCAGGGCTGAGCGGAACTGAAAATACTTGAGGGGCGGGACAGGACCTGTGTAAGAGTGTGGGATGGGCTAGGGAGCGTTGGCGACCTTCCATAGCAGCTCAAACGCACATGGAAGGCGGCGGGTCCCTCTTCCTCTCTGAGCTTGTCAGTGAGCGAGAAGCGAGTCGTTCTGAGACCCACCCTGCCTTCCAGAGTGCCGGTCAGAGAGGAGGATGGGGACCTGGGGTTGCTGTCCCTGGGGACATCTCAGCCAGCCCTTTTCTGTGATGAAAGGATCCTCCTAAAGGGCTTAAGGAAAAATAAAAGGGATGGTTTTGCCACATAGCTAATGTTAAAGTCTAAATTTAGATCTACCAAGTTCAAAGGAGATGTTAAGCGTCCAGGGACACTCACATGCGCCTGAGGGGGCTGGGGACACTCCAGGCAGAGCATCCTGCACCTTGAAGGCGGCCCTGCTAGGTATCAGGACATTTCTCACATGTTTTCTGGGTCCTTAGGACAAGCCTGCAAGGTGGGTGCACTTTGTGATCAGAAGCTGAGACAGCCTCACAAGCTTGTCCAAGGTTGAAACGATGGACTCAAGTCCCAGCCTGTATTCTAGAGCTTTCCTAGAAACATGCATTGGGCATACTGGGTGGCTTCGCAGGTAAGTGCTGGGTGCAGTCTGCATACATCCCAGAGACCTGGATTCGTGTCCTGGGGTTGGAGGGAACAACCAAGGTGAACAACTATTAAAGTGCTTCTTCCTCTCTCTTCCCGCCTGCCTGCACCTTTCCTTAAAAACAACAGAAAGTTTAGGTCAGCTGCCTTTGGCTGGCGCAGTCCATGTACCTCCCAGGTTCGGGCAAAAACCAAGATGAACAACTAAATAGCATAAATAGCGTTTCTCCTCTCGTCCTGCCTGCCTGCCTACCTGTTTGCCTTATTCCTGCCTGCACTTCCCCTTTAAAAAAATACGAGAAGCCCCTGAAAAGCACACTTTTCTGGGTAGACAGGTCCGGGGTGGGGCCTGAACCCCAATCCCACTGGCTGAGCTGGCAAGAAGCTTCCAGGTCACCACACACTTTCAGGCTTGATTCCCCAGGGGTCGAGAAGGGTCTGGGGGTGTGGGAGGTGGGTGGCACCTGTGGGTGAAGATGTCAGCTAAAACAGCGGTGGCTGGGGCTTGGCTGGTGTGTTTGCCAAGGGAATTTCTATCCCACACAGGTTAGGCGGCTGGGTCTTCCTGGCGGGATGCAGCCTGGCCCGGTGAATGAAGCCTTCAGGGTCAGGTTGTGATCGCCAAGAGAGGAGACCCCAGGGCCCTCTGCGGTCACCACTGGCTCCCCAGGCTGGGGTACGAGGCTCTGGTTCCATTAGCTTCCATGCTGGGGGCTGACAACACCCAAGGAAGCCATCTCAAGGGAAGAGCAGTTCATGGTCCTAAGCCACAGGTCACAAAACACTAACGTATGTGGCGTGGCAGCTGCTGTGCAGGAGGAGCTGGCGTGACTGTGACCAGCACGGGTGGAGGTCAGTGGGAGGGAGACCAGCCTCTGTAGAGGCACCTGGATTAATGGGGACCTGGGAAAACAGGGTCTGCATTATGAACTTGGCTACTTAGGCAAATGAAAACAGGCTCATGCCAGAGGCTTATTTTAAAAAGCAATTCACAAGAAATGTCCTGGGGCCACTAGGTGCTTGTCTGATCTGCTCCTACCCCACCCAGCACCTAAATACTCAAGATCTGAGAAGAAACTGAGGCAGCAGGCCTGACTCTTGCGCTGCTGGAGGAGCCGCCAGGGCTGAGACACAGCAGTTGTCTGCCTAGGCGGGGACTCATGCTCTCAGCTCACCTGAACAAACCCGAGGTCCAGGCGAGTTGTCCCATCACTATGCTGTGTCGTGTTGAAGTGGCCAGGCCCCTGCCCTCTGTTCTGGGCTGCCCCCCAGCTCTGCCTTTCACCTGCCTAGTGAGCTGAGGCTCACGTGCCTCCTGCTCCTTTATGTGCCATCCCACTAAGTCTTTCTGTCCAGCAAACCCGTGGCCTGCCATCAGAGGGACCTCGCTGGGAACCGACTCCTGGCCTCCCCAGCACACTCACCTGCCACACGGAGGGCGGGGGCCATGGCTGTGGTTCCCTTGCTCTGGCCCGGCCTCCAGGCACGAGGCCCTTGTTCTCTTGGCTGGCTGTCCGAGGTGGGGAAGAATGGGATGTCACAACCCTTGCAAACAGGACCCAGCTGTCTAGAGCACTCTTAGAAGCAGGACCAAATTGGGGCAAGGGGATAGTGGCAGCCAGCCTGTCCGGGGCAGAGAGCCACCCCTTCATCCCTGCCGCCCGATCCGCAGTGCTCTTAGAGACCCGAGCTGGAGCGGAGTCTGGCAGGAGCCGCCCCCCCAACATCTCAGCCCCCAACAAGCCTCAGTGGCACTTTCCTCCCAGTTAGAAGCCTCAGTTGCGACTGGATTTGACTTCTTGTCGTTCTTCCAATGACTGTGCTCTGCCAACTGAATCCTGGGAAACCCAGCTTCCCTGGGAGTGCACGTCATTTTCATTCTCAACACTCACGTGCTAGGAACCGAGTGAAGACACAGGCCCGGGAAGAGGCTGGAATTCTCCAAATCTAAGCAAAATGAGTGAAGTCATTGTGAGTTCAGCAGGTAACTCCGTCCCGGTTAGGAGGCGGCTTCCACACACCAACTAGAAGCGGACCCTCAGCAACTCCACAAGGGTCTCCTGCCAGCTCGGGAGGGTAGGCAGCCACGAGACCTTCCACTGCAGGGGCTTCCTCCATGCACGTCTCTGCTCTACCAGAGGGGGCCAGCACACGCCACGCTGCCTGCTTCATGCTTCCAGGGCAGGACTGAGGTTTCCCGCTCTGCTCTGACCTCACCTGTACCAGCTGCTCCTCTAAGTCTGTTGGGCCCAGCGCGTCACTCAGACGCCTTGCACATCCCCAGCCGGTGTGTGCCTGCGTGGCTAGGAGGTTGAAAGATGGAATGACAGCGCAGAGGCCCTCCCCAGCGGGGCACCAGTGGGGTGGGAGGTCGTGGGGAGAATGGGAAGTCAAGGCGACCGCAGTGGCTGACCCCACCTGTTGCCGGGTCCTCAGCACAGGATCCTGTACCACACCCACAGGAACCAGAGAGAGAGCCTGGGGGTGTCCCCACCACACACCCACCCATGGACCCTCATGTAGGGCGGTGGTCTGACAGGATGCAGCACACCAAGGAAATGAAGTAATTTAAGGCAAATTTTAATAGATTTATAAAAATCACATATACAAACATGTTAAACTCCCCTGGAGCTATGAAACGCATCTTTACATGTTGGAACCCACGCCCCACCTGGTGCATGGCCTGCAGATGAGGCCCCTGGCCCTCGCTGTCCTGAGCAGACAAGGGCCCAGGCGAGTGCCTGCAGGTCATTCTTGGACATTCAGTACAGACACGGCAGGAGCCCAAAGCTGTAGGGCCCCGTCCCAGGCCTTGGGCCACAGCCCAGCCTGCGTGGGACCAAGAGCACAGCAACTGGAGACTCTTGACCCTCGTGTGGGAGCAGCAGGCTGCCGGCATGAGTGGGCTGGAAGGACACTTGGAAAGTTTCAGGCTGGCCTGCAGATGGGCCAAACGGATATCCCGATTCTAAGAATGGGATGGACAGACTCAAGAGCATGATTCCAATTTCTTCATGAACAGGCTTGTCATGATCTAACGGGTAAGAAGAGCCTGAGGGGAGAGCAGAATGGATGGAGCGCTGTTCCCTCCTATGTCACCCCCATACCAGCTCTGACCTGGCCGCAGAGCACCCTGTGGGGCCTCCCTGTACCCCTTCCAAAGCTGGAGCCCGACGTAGCCCCAGGAAGCACAGGGCAGGAGGGACTTCTTACCTCCTGATCAGAGGACCACGCTCTTCCAGGAGCTGCCCCGGTCAGTGACACCGGCTCTTAGCAAAGGCCTCTGGCCTGTGAGTAGTGGGGATGAGGATACTTGGGTGAAATGTGTCAGCTTTAATATATGATGAAATAAAGTGAACTCAGTGTTAATGAAAAGGCACCAAAGCAAGAGGACCCAGAGCAACAGTCCCAAAGTTCCAGGGACCCGGCAACAGGACAGAAACGAGCAGCCCTGTTACCTACTCAGCAGACAGCCTCTGCTGGCCTGGGGGCCTCGCGGGACAGGTCTGGAGCCCTCCCAGGAGGGTTCCACTTGGCTTGTGTTTCACACGCATAAACCATCTGAAGGAAAAACACAAAACCTTCAGAGCCAGCTCAGAACTGGGAGGCACCATAGCCACTGTGTAGTCAGCCACAGAGCATTGCTGGGGCTGCAAAATCTGGGCCTGCGACCCTCCACGGAATACTGACAGGGTTGGCACCACTCAGCTGTGCCCAACTCACCTGTCATCTCCGACCCCCCGCTGCGCCCACACTGACTCAAAGAACACCGGTTCCCCAGTCCCATGCCCACCTGCTTGGTCGTACCTGCTTCCACCTGACTCTCCAGGGCAGCGCCAGCCGGGGCGGTCAGAAAACTCAACCCAGCATCCGTTAAGGGCCACTCTGGGGTGACAGGCAGGAGCCCTAGAAGGGAACCCAATGCAGCGGGAGCCAGACTGCTACCTGGTTTCAGGCTAGAGCAGCTGCTAGGGGTGAAGAGCCCCTGTAGGAGACTCGAGGGCAGCAGAGGTGGGGGTCCGGCTCTGAATTTGAGGTGCTGCGCCAGTGCCCTCCCTCCCTGCCGCCCGCAACAGCCTGTCCTGCATGAGCCTGGGCCTTCCCATGTGCATGTGGACTCCAGCTTAGGGGCCCCACTAGGACACACCGTCAGCGCTCACCTGCCCACCTCGCCCTGCATGCTCAGCGGGGACCCAGTCCCTGGGCTGCTGTGCACTATGCAATGGTTGCCCCTAAGTCCCGGGAGTCAGTTCTGCATGGGGCTGTGAGACATCTGGTGACCTGATGGGGAGGCACCGCTGACTGGACCCGCAAGGCCTCACGAGGAGCCCACTGCACCCTTCTGAGCCTCAGGACAACTCCGGCCCCCTGTGTGTCTGTGTGCGGCCACTAGTCCTGAAGTGTTCCAGAGGCTTCCATCAACAGTGTCTGCAGCAGTCCTCCTGCGTCCGGCTGCTTAGTGTGCAGAAACAAAACACTATGACGAACAAATAATGGCTCTTCTGGTAAAATGAGAATGGGCCTCATTTGCTCTGAATTTTTGGGACTAAAAAATTAGTGCTGAGTGTTATTTTCTATTATGCAGAGGAAAATTATGGGCTTATCTTAAGTATCCTGAGACCGGGGGCATTCAAATCATCGGGCCGGACCCCAGCTAGGTGGCCCCAAAGAGCAGTGTCCCCCGGAGCAGCCCTCCTGCCTGGTGATGTGGCCCCAGGGCCCGGCTGTTTGGTCAGACGGATCGTCTTGTTTCAGGACTGTTTAGTGATCTTGGCGTTTAAATAACCTGACTCAATTTATTGTTTTAAATCAAAAAGAAAAATTACAAGAATGCTAGAGATCTCTATAAATTACAAAGCTATAACTCAAAACCTTTGAAACAATTTTTCTACAAATAGTAAGTTAATAAAATGTCAGTAAACACTAGGGAGTCCTATAGGTGTAAACAGCGCGGCCGCCGGGAGGCTCACACGGCCGGGAAGTTTATTGTTACACTTCGGCAGTAACAGATGAGGCACAGCTGTCTCCTGCGTTGCAAACATCTCCACGCAGAGGACAATAATCAAGAATAATGGTGAAATTAAAACAGGAAAATACACAAGCCTAAGGTTCTGGAGGCAAAAACAACTACCGTCTAGGTGTGGAAAAGCTGGTTCTAGTTTTGCCTTGCAAACAGCCATCTTCTCTGGCTCTCCAGTCACAGAATTTAGAGGCTGCGCCTTCCAAGACTGGACTGGTGGTCACTGGCCAGGACGCAGGCCCTGCAGGAGGGCAGTGGGGGGAGGCTGGCGCCTCTGCCCAGCTGCCCTAGCCCTGCTCTCCAGAGGGAACTGGTTTACAGGAAAAGCACTTGTGGATACGGCTGACCCCCAGTCTCACCAATCGCCACGCGGCTGCTCCAGGCCCCCGAAGATTCCCAGTGGGTGGCACGGAGTCCAGTCATGCTGTGAAGATGCTGATCACTGGCCGGGCCCGGTGTGCCTGGCGTGGGTGATCCCAGAGGCTGCCGGCACCCACCGCTGTCTCCCTTGGAACTGAGCCCCAGGCCTGGTCCGGGGTCGCTCTCAGTGTAGCAAGTGCTACAGAAAGCAGCACACATGCCAACTAACTTTCTGCCAAAAAGGAGCCCAACACAGATGCAAAGCCTTGAGCACCGAGAGAGAGAGAGAGAGAGAGAGAGAGAGAGAGAGAGAGAGAGAGAGACAGACAGACAGACAGACAGACAGAGAGACAGACAGAGAGAGAGAGACGCCTGTCGTCTCCGAAAAGGCATGGGGATGACAAGTGTGACTCCGAGAAGGCCTCCCACTCTGCACCAGCCCGGCCACAAGGCAGAGCCACTGGCCTCTGGGAAAGCGAGCCAGAGCCCTGCAGAAGGACGTGGCTGGTGCTGCCGCGACCTGACAGGCCTGGGTGTGCACTTAAGTTTTAAAGGCTGAGAAAGGCCCTGAACACTGACCGGCTGTGTCAGCAGTGCCACATGGCCAGTTTGAATGCCAGGGCAGTGCTGACAGTTTGTGCCCCATGGGACAGCAATGTCTGATGACCTTCCTGCTACGTGTTTGTAAGAAAACATGGCAGCTCGGTAAGAGACCAGATGGAAGGACAGCTGACAGGGAAGGCAGCCCCCGTAGCTTGGAGGTGGGTTCTCGGAGGCCCTGCTCACTGCCTGGGCAGCGTGACTTTCACCGGAGCTTCACCAGGTGCCTCTCCAGCTTCCAGAAGCCCCGAGAAGAAAAGGAAGTGCCACTGCTTCCAAGAGAAGCAAACACCAGATGCAGTCGAGAAAGGCACCAGATGGTGGTGTGGAAGGCAGGAATGTCGCCCGCGAGGGTGGGCGAGAGTGACAGTGCCAGCGTGTGCATGCGGGTGGAGGGTGTCCCACTGTGGTGCCGCTCTGGGCAGTGTGACAAGGTGGGAGAGCGGCGCCTGCCATGGGACATCAAAGGAGCCCACACTTGCGGCCCTCGATGCTGCCTCTAGAGCCGGGCGCTTCTGAGCGTCAACTGCGGACTGGGCCTCTCGGAAAAGGCAGTCACTCCGGAAGGTGCCAGAGCCTGCACACAGCCTGCGCTTCTCCTATGAATGCAAGGGCAGCCTGTCCCTCCAGAGAGCAGCGCCACCTGCAAGGCTGGTGGGTTTGGGACTCTGCTGCTGAAGACAGGCATGCGCACTCACAGTTCTCCACCGATCGGAAGGGAGGAACATGTCTGGAGGAAAAGCAAGAGTGTACTTGGCATCACGAGCTCAGACCCGGTGGGACCCGGCCCTCAGCAGTTCTGCCCGGGACTCGGCAGCTACACCCGTGTCCGGGCCTGCGCCTGGGCCGCGGCGCCCTCCCAGCCGGTGCCCACGCCGGAAGGCGCGGCAGCCGCTCACTGCAGCATGATGTCCTTCAGGTTCTCCTGCAGGATGGTGTCCTTGACGGCGTGGAAGACGAAGCGGATGTTCTCGGTGTCGATGGCGGTGGTGAAGTGGTGGAAGAGCGGCCTGCTGCGGTTGCGCCGCTTGCGGTCGAAGCACTGCACCAGGAAGCGCTGCACGTCCTCCAGCCGGTGCGGGTCACCTCTGAAGTCCGGGAAGTGCTTGCGGATGCTGACGGCCTTCACCTTCTCCACCAGCAGGTCCGTCTTGTTGAGGAACAGGATGATGGAGACGTTGAAGAAGAGCTTGTTGTTGACGATGGTCTCGAAGATGTTCATGGACTCCACCAGCCGGTTGGTGTGCCTGTCCTCCATGAGGACCTGGTCGTACTCGCTGGACGATGCCATGAACAGGATGGACGTGATGCCGTCGAAGCACTGGAACCACTTCTGACGCTGAGACCGCTGGCCGCCCACGTCCACCATCTTGAAGGGGATCTTCTTGATGACAAAGTCGTGCTCCGCAATGCCCTTGGTGGCTTTCCTCGCCAGCAGGATGTCCTGCTTACTGGGAAGGTAGTTCTGTACAACACGGGAGGGAGACACTGAGGAGGACGCGCACGAGCGGTGCCAGCGAGCCAGCGAGGGGACGCTTCAGCCAGCATGTTTCTACATGCGCGGCGCCCACCTCTCGGAGACCCTCACCTGTACCGTGGGGCCCCGGCTAAACTCCACCCCGTCTCACCCAGAGGAAACTGACTGTCCTGTGTCTGCTCTGCGTCTTTAAATTCTAGCCTCCGGAGCGCGCACACCCGCCTCACTGCGCGCCTGGATCAGCTTTTGCAGCGCCGCTTAAACTCAGCCTGCGATGTACCTCACATGCTGTTCTGGGAAACCTCGTCTGCAGAGCAAGGCAGCTGCGTGACTCCCGGCCACCCTGACCTTCCCTCTTCATGCCCCAGGTCCCCGCCTGCAAGCAGCCGGGCCTTGGGGAGCATGGGAGGGGGGCAGCCCACAACGCAAGGGCGGAATGAAAGATCAGGACGTGAGGACCTATCTTCTCCAACAAGTCACTGAAGGGAAAAAGGAGGGGACAATACAGATTTAGGAAATGTAAGTGCCCGTTGTGATGTCCTGAGCCGTCAGAGTGCTGGGGTCGAACAGCACCCACGTGAAAACATCGACAAGACACACGGGAAATTCACCTGACAGGATATTGGTTGACACTAAGGAGTCACTGCTCATTTTTATTGCAATCTTTGACAAAACAGTATGATGGATTTGTTCCTGGGGGTGGGGTGGGGGACGAAACCAGATGGGGTACGAGTGGCTGGACTATTTGAGAGGTATGCATTTCCATAATAAAATGCTAAATGAAATTCTGGTTCACTGAAGGACTCCTGTCACCTTTATGGTGACCTGGGTGAAAGAAACGCACAGAAACACAGCTTCACACTTAACTGAGCCTGACAAAGGCAATGACACGTGAGACCTCCCTCTGTGAGGAGGCCCATGCAGAGTGGAGGCCTGGGGCCGGCTGGGGCTCAGCTGATGGGCACTATGGCCAGGGGTCCCGTACTCACCGGCTGGCCGATCCGGTCCAAACTGTCCAGGAAGTACTTCACGGATTCGCCCTGTTGTGAGGGAAGAACATTCAGGACTCAGTTTGGCTGAGGAACCCTGATGAGGCAGGAAGAGCATAACGGGGCGACACAGGGTTAACAGGAAGATAAAGTCAAAGACTAAGATGTAATTTTAAAAACTAAAAGCACCTTTAAAACAATTTAAAAATTAAGTTCTTCTAGCAACTCCTCCAAGATTCAAATTAGACTGTTGGATTCTAACTTGGAAGGACAGTCCTGGTGTCACGGCCTCTGAGCCAGGTGGCAGGCTGACATCTGAACTCCTAGGGACACAGGTAAACAGCCTGAGACTGGACCTTCATTAAAGGGCACAGAGGCAGGAGCAGCCATTCCTGGTGCCACACAGGCCGGGAGGGACTGAGGAGCAGGTTCAACCTTCCCATCTAAAGTAAAGGCCTGGATGACTCACAGGAACACTTTGTCCAAGGGGACACATGTGTGTGTCCCCTGTGATGGCCCAGATTACAATCACCAAACGCGGTTTTCCTGGCCCTGTTTCCTGATCTGCTGGCACCCTGAGCTCCTGGGGGAACATCAGTTCCTCAGGTGCCGGCAGCCTGGCTGCATGACGATCCGGCTGGACAAGACAGCTGGGGGCCCTCTCCTCTGTCCCTGCCTCAGCTTGGGCCAGAGGTGCAAGAGCCCATCTGGTCCATCGGGGACCCTGTGTCCTCCAGGCAGGAAACCCCCACCCAGTCTCTGATGGGGGTGCTGGCAGAGCTCGCGACAAATGCCCCCTTCTCCGGGGGAGGTTGGGCGTAAAAACCAAGGCATGATATAGTGGAGTAGTGGTTCTGTCTGCTCCCTCCGGCCGACTGCAGTCCAAGGACCCAGGTTTGTGTCTTGGGGATGGGGGAAGAAAAACTAAAATAAAAAACTGAAAAATAAATGTTAAGTGCTTCTTCTTCCTCTCCCCGCCTGCCTCTGCTTGCCTTCATACCTGCCAGCCCCTTTCCTAAGGTGATGGTCTGGCCCCCTCCTGACGGTGTGCACAGGGGTCTCCTGGGGCAGTGGTGCATGCCAGCGATGCCCCCACAGCACAGAGAGTGAGTTGTGCAGATGTGACTGAGGAGCCGCGGGTAAGGCGATGGGCGTGTGCGTGCCCCATCCCAGCCAGCTGAAGTCAGGCTCGGCCCAACGGCACCACGGGCAGCATAGCCCTGTCACCCTGTTCCAGATGGGCCCGTGTAGCTCAGTTTCTCTGTGGTCTCTGTCCTACATGGACCTTGTAGGCAGGACCGCCAGGAGGAGGTGAAGTGACCGCTGTGGGCTGTGGGCACAGCATTCATCCTGGGCCGAGCTCATGGTTCACCGCAGAGACAACAAGTTTGAGCTCACGTGTGGCCGGCAGGACCACTACCTGCAGCCGGTGACCATTCCCACAGCATCTGTGCTAAAGGGTCCTGCTAAAAGGGATGTCCTGGCGACATGGGACAGCCATCACTCCTGCAGAGACTGAGATGTGACCTGAAGCTACACCTACCACAGATGGAGTGTTGTGCCCGCAGTGCACGTGCTGGAGCCTAGTCCCAGGAGAGGGTGCTGGAGGTGGCTGCGGGCCAGGGGAGGCAGCAGAGACCAGCGCCTAGGAACCCGGAGGCAGGCTCACCCGGCGGCGCTGCATCTGTGGGACCCCGACTGGGACTTCGCAGCCTCCAGAACTGTGAGCAGTGAACGCGAGGCATGGTGGGAGATACTCCAGTTATCGCAGGCCAAATGGACAAGACAGCACGCTCATGAAGGAGAGGAGCCGTGTGTACCAAACGACCTGGCAGCCACCAAAGGGCGGGTCTAGAAAAGGGCGAACGGAAAGAGCGTCTTATACCCCTCTTGGCTTGACACTGAAATCACCTACCAGGGATAAGAACACGATCAAAGACGATACCTTCCTCAGGCTGCGACCCCCTCTCCCAGCAGATTCCTTGCTCCTTCCGTAGTGGGGCTGTGGGGCAATGGGTGGGGTGTGGGAGAATATGTGCAGAAGCCCCAGCAGGTGTGTCCTAGCTGGGCTGTCTGGCAGACGGGTGAGCATGGCCTGAGGAGGGACAGGGCTCAGGACACAGATACCAGCCAAGAGCATCACTCTGTGGCGCTCGGACTCAACGCCATCACATCCTCCTGGTGGGCAGGCCACACACACTCACCGGAGAGTTGTTACCGCTGATAAGACATAGGGGACAGAGGTCCATGAGGTCAGCTCTGGGCAGAACCCGCCCAGGCCTTTTCTCTGTGTGCGCCCGACCCTTACACCTGGTCCGGCTGCCGGGCTCTGCGCAGACATGGGGCAGTCGGTGCACAGAGATGCGCGTGAAACAGCCTGTCCGGGTCAAGAGTCACCAGGCCTCCACAGCAGTGAGTGGACAAAGGTGGGCGCAGTGAGTGGACAAAGGTGGGTGCAGTGAGAGGACAAAGGAGGGTGCAGTGAGAGGACAAAGGAAGCGCATCCAGTCAAGGATGGACTGCACACAGGCCAGTGGGAGTCCCTCCCATGATGATGCCGGACTCTCAGGACGTGACGGCACTGTGTCCACTGCAGATTGACCCCTGATCCCGCCAGCGTGAGCCACCCCTCCCGAACTCAGAATTCAAGTTTCACGGGCTCCGTCCTGCAGGGACTAACAGACATGCCTGTTAGTGGTGGCAGGAGCCTTCGAAAACTGAGTTCCCGCACTGCCACGTAATAAGTTACAAAGACAAATCTAAAAGTTGCCGTATATTAAAAACAGCTAACTATTCCAAAGGTTATTCATTTCCTCTGTACAGAGCCACTAGCCAAACAACATGTTCGAATACAGAGCTTTAAAAAATACTTAAAACACCGAATACCCTCATTTTGAATTCAGGCTTTGCTAAATAAGACCTCTGACTTCTCAGGGGGTCTTGTGAGATAAAAGGGTATCAGAGGTGTGAGAACATTCCAGAAAAAGATGAAGCATTTAACGGAATTAAAATAATACTCTGGGTGTGTCCTGATAGCTTGGCATTAAATCTACGGCTGGGGAGTAAACCACACATATGGTCCAAGGACCTGGTTCAAGACCTACGGCTGGGGTAACAACCAAAATGAACAAGTAAATAAAAGTGCTTCTTCCTCCTCTTCCTGCCTGCCTGCCTCCCCCTAAAACAAAAAACTAAATATTCTTACCCCCGCCTTTTTTTTTAAAGAGAGGTGAAAACTGGAATGAAGGTCTACTCATTTTTATTTTTCAATTTAGCTGTTCAGACTGGCTGTCCTCCCCCTGACTCAGGACTTGAACCCCGGGGTTTGTGGCCTATGTCCTTTGGAGGCGACTGACCTAACTGCTGCTCCACTAGGGTGCACTGAATTGTTGCATTTTAATCTGATGTGTATACAGACTGTCGCTAATTTAAGACTCTGATATATCAGGAAAAAACCCACTACTGCTGGAAATACAGTGGGCTCACAAGACTGTCTCTGCAAGGCCGTCATGTCACAAGGATGGGCATACCGAGGGCCCGTGGATGGTCACGAGGCCACCAGAAGAGCAGGTGCGGCGGAGGGGACACCTGTGGGGAGCGACTATGAGTCCCATACAGGGACATGGAGGGTAGAACAGCCGTGAGCAAGACGACACAGGGGAGGAAGTGGGAGCCAGCCCTCGGATGCACTGACTCAGGACCTGGCCAGGTCTCACATGACTAGGAACCAAACCACATTCAGCAAATCCTCAACAATCCAGCCCTCACAATGGAAACCAGACGAACATATACACACAATGATGCGTCTGAGGGAGGCGTACCCTGAATTGGGCCTGGGGTGGGGGGGCGTGACAGGTCTACCTGCACGCACATGCCTCGGGTCCGAGCTCTGAGCCCCACCCCGCTCCGGTGACTGGTGCTGGGCACTGTGCTGTGGCCTCCAGAGAAGGACAGAGCAGCCCCCAGAGGGCTGGGGCCCCCATTGGGATGGCCTGTTTTCTTCAATTGAGACAAAATTCACATAATCCGAAAGTAACTGCTTCAAAGTGAATACTACTAGCTGCTGTCGCCGAGGCCTGCAGGTGTGCAAGCGGACAGGTGAGAGGCAGGAGGCTCAGGGACGCGACATGGAGGACTGCATGCTGCGCAACTGCAATATCGATAGGCGTCTATGACAAAGGTAACGATATGACTCATAAGAGCATTTAGCACATTCATGAGATACAAGGCCAAGAAACAAAGAGAAGGGTATTTTTATAATAAGATGTAAAAAACGAATTTAAAATCTGAAAAGAGCAATTCTACTTAGTGTCAAGAAACAATATTTAGGAATAATGTGTCTGCTTCTCTCTGTTACTATTGTGACATGCGTTCACGTGTGCAGGAGGCTGCAGACAATGGAGCAGGGTCTTGTCTGCCCACTTTCTTGCAGAGGGACGTGGGACCCCACGTGGATGCCCGGTGAGTGTAGTTCTAGGTGCTGCCATGTCCGCAGGTCCACAGTGAGCCACACCCTCCCTCCTCTCGCACACCCGATGCCGAGACCTGGTACTGATTGCCAGCTCCACAGTTTTGTTTCTTCTAGAATGTACCGTAAATGGAATCATCCAACAAGTGACCACTGGAAATTTCCTGTTCACTCAGCCTTGAGAGTCAGCCGCGTCAGCGCTTTCTACCTGTGACTGCGGCGTGTTCCACGCACGGACGTTTCTCTCTCACTCGCTCTCCACCTAGAGACGTGGTTTCCAGGGCTCGGCTGTTACACACACAGCTGCTGTCAACACTGACACACCGGTGTTGTGTGAACGTGGCTCTTGTTTCTCCGCGATAAGTGCTTCTGAGTGTGATCTTTCAGGCAGTACGTTAAGTACATGCTGAGTTTTTACTAGAAGTTCCCAAACGATGCCCCCAGGACATGGCTTTACCACTTGATGGTCCGTCCTACCAGGATGTTTGAGACCAGCTTCCCGACCCGTGCCAGCCACGAGGCTGCCTGTTTCCGCTTGTTCTGTTCTAACTGGCACCTCACTGTGGCGTTCACTTGTATTTCCCTGATTCCCAGTGGCCAGTTGCCAGCGATGTGCACCTCTTCACGTGCTCATCTGCCACCTGTGACCCTCTTGGCAACATCGCTCCATGTATTTTACTCACTTCCTACTTGTTTTATTACAGGTGAGTGTCAAGAGCTCTGTATCTCTTCTAGATGAGTCTTGTTAGCTATGTGATTGGCAAATTATTTCTCAGTCTCTAAGTTGTTTTTTCATCCCTCGAGAGGATTTCTGCAGACCAAGTTTTGAATTTTAATAAAATCAAAACTGACTTCCTTTCAAAAATGATTTTTCTCTTCTATGGATCATGCCTTCAGTGTCAATGTCAAAGAACGCTGCACCCAGTTTCTGCTCTGCTTGCTCCTCAGTGCTGCACGGTTTTGTGTCAGGCCCCAAGCTCTGGGGTCTGGCCTGAGCTATCTTTGGTGGCGGTGGCGGGTTTCTGCATGCTCCACGCAGGCCCAGAGGCTCCCGCGCCATCTGCTTGGGCGCCCCGACTTCCGCTGCACCCAGTGGACGCACTTGTGCATCTGCGTTGGGTCAATCCTGTGACCCAGGAGTCTCTGTGACAATACTACACAGTCTTGACTAGCGTAGCTAGTCTTGAGGTGAGGAAACCTTTCCAAGTTGATTCTTCATTTTCAAAATCGGTTTGGCTAACCTAGTGTTTTTCTATATGGCTTTTAGAATAACATGTATTTATAAAGGATCCTGCTGGAGTTTCAGTAGGAACCGTGTCAAATATGCAGAGAACTGACCTCTTTCCTGTGAAGAACCTCTAACCCAGGAGAGCACATCTCTCCATTTGTGAATGATTGTCTTGTCATTTTATCATACAAGTTCTAGATATATTTTACTAAATTTATGTCAAAGTATTTCCTGTTTTTGGAGCAACTGTCAATGATACTGCATTCGTATGGCTTCCATATGTCACTTGCTAGTATACAGAAATAAAACTGGGGGTGTCCTGGTGGAGTAGTGGTTAAGTCAATCGGCTCCAAAGGATGCAGGCCATATACTCCTGGGTTTAGTTTCCGGGTCTGAGGGGAACAACCAATGTGAACAAGTAAATGGAAATAAAGGTGCTTTCCCTTCTCTCTTGCTGCCTGCCTGCATCTTTCCTTCAAAAGAGAATGAAAGAAAGCGACTTTTTACATGATGCTCCTGCATCCACCATGCAGCCTTGCTGAACTGACCTACTGGTGCCAAGACTTTGGGTAGATTCCTTGGGATTCTCTGTGTCCTCTGCCAGTAGGAACTTCTCTGTTCGGTTTGCCTTTATTTCCTATCCTACATTTTCTGCTTTTTTGCAGTAGCGGAAACAGGAAACATTTTTATAAGTGAAAAGTCCTTCAATAGCATCTGTAGAAACTAGTACAAGAGCTTCAAGACCTAAACAACTGGACAGCGATGTCTACAGGTTTAAAAGACTTGACATTACTAAGATGTCAACCTCCCAAATGGTCTCCTGATTCAGTCCAAACCTTAGCAGGCGAGTTTTTTGGGTAGAAACTGACAAGCTCATTTTAAGAACATATTGTTTTTTTTTAAAAAGATGCAAAGTAACAATTTTATAAAGAAAAACATTTTTTAAATGGCTGCTATCAAGTGAGAGTAGAGGAAATTTTGATGTGGGTAAAAAAGAAAATGCAGGCAGGCACAGAGGTGACTGACTGGTCATTGAAAAAGGCACCCTGGTGGAGCAGTGGTTATGTCAATCACCTGTGAAGGAGCACAGGCCATATACTCCTGGGTTCAAGTCCTGGATCTAGGGAGCAACCAGTGTGAACAACTAAATAAAAATAAAATAAAATGCTTTTATCTCCTCTCTCTTCCTGCCTGCCTGCCTGCCTACTTGCCTTCATTCCTGCCCACACCTTTCTTAAACAAATAAAACAAAACAAAACAAAACAAAAACAAAAACGGAAAAAGGCAGTGGGGAAAAGAGTCTTTCAACAACTGATGCTGGAAACTGGTAAACAAGAGACCTTATCCACACCACGTACAAAAATTCCCTCATATAACCAAGGTCTAAATGTGAAAACAAGACACACAGACTTGGAAAAGCACTGGTGAAAATTGGCGATCTCGATTAGGAAGAGACACCTTTGGTGGCAGAACTTGAAAGGAGCCTCACAGACACCTACTCTGGAGTGAGAGGTGCCTGAGGGCAGGGGACAGCAGCCTATGGTGGCCCCGGGGCCAATCTACACAGGCCCTGTCCAAGCTGCCCTGCGGGCTGCGTGTCCCCAATGACGTGGAAAAATGGTGAGCTCGTCCGGTGGTGGCTGGATCCACGCCGTGGACCAGACAGCCACTGCCCCTCAGTCTTAGGTGAGAGACCTGGCAGCACCTGTGGGATGCTCTCCCTGGTGACTCACTACTCAGCAAGAGGACCAGCACTGCTGGGGGGCATGGCCCCATGAACTGAGACCAAACGGCACCCTGTTGGGCGGCCCCAGCTTAGCCAGGGACACAGTAGGAGCCGATGCGCACCGGTGAGGGGGGCTCACGGTTCCTCAATGCTGACTCCTGTCATGCTCCCTGACACATGCATGCCTCCAGAACTTCTGTTTGCTGTGACAGCTGTGGCCCAACAGACATGAGACAGAAGCACTGACACCTAACTGTGACCAAGGAGACTCGGGCTCGGTGTGGGCCGCGATCACTGAGTCTGCACCTGGGTTCTTGGGCTCTGATGGAAAGTCCCTCATTGCCCACTGACAATTAAAGAAAATGGGAAAAACCACAGCCCAAACACGACGCCTCATGCAGCAGATGTTAAAACCGAGATGGAAACAGTGAAAACCACACAAGCTCACACAGAGCGAGCCACCAGGGATGACACACCACGTGATGCGGCTTCTAGAAACTCCACTATACACTCCAGAGAACGAGTGAGAAGGGAACTGAGCCTCAGATCTGACTGTGTCTGACCCGCAGAGCCCTTCAGGGTCGGGAGCAGCACCTGAGCAGGGCGCATGGCCGAGGGCACGGCTGAGCATACCCGGTGGGACGGCGGGCTGCCTGTGTCCTGACAGGCCCCGCTGGCCGGAGACTACAGGCTGCACGCAGGTCCCCAGAGGAAGCCAGTGCGCTGTTGTGCAACATGAGGGCTGACCAGGTGCAGCAAGCATGACGGTGACAGCAGCAGCCACGCCCAGGCGCCCCCGACTGTCCACCCAGGAGCCCCGCTGAGATGCATGGGGTCACGGCGCCCATTTTACTGACAGTGAAGCATGACGTGGGGAGTGACCGGCAGCGCAGCTGAGGGTACGGGGACAGGATGTACACAATGAGGGAAAAACAAGCCCAAATGAGGCAGTTCGTCTGAGGCCGAAAGAGCACATCCTGACGCAGGGACAGGTCCACTGTTAAAACAGTGCACGTGCGTTTCAGACCCCTTCTGTGGGCAGAGAGGACATGGATCAAGCAAGAAAGACAAACACACACAGCACAGGGCATCAGTACCGCCTGGAGGCCAGGCCACCCCGGTGGGTCAGGTCTTGCTCAGTGTCCCTGCCCGGGTCAGAGTTTTGCCACCTGACTACCACAGAAGGACAGCAAGCTCACGTCTGCAGCGGCCACACCGCACAGCTGGAGTCTCAAGGCTGTTGGTCATGGAGACAGGTCTGCAGCATCATCAGTTGGGAGGGCTCAACTGTCCCCAACAGTTGGGGACAGCTGAAGAGAGTCAATCTGGAATGATTCAGGATTTCCGAGTCGGAGAGCGATCCCTTTGAACCAAACAGTGGTGCGCCTTTTGCAAAGTGGGGCCTCTCCCCTGCAGCACACGTGAGTGAGGCCCTGCGAGCTGTCATCACTTCTCCACATGGCGACATGTCTGCCCTTCCCTGGATCCTCATTCCCAACAGCCTGTGCTCGTTCAAAGGACACCGGCCACACGGGTGAGTTCTCGGGACACACGTCGGAGCCCAGGATCCATGCGGACACCTCCACCCAGAGCAGGACCGAGCAGTCTCGGCCCCTTTAAGTCTTTCTGCTGGCCTCCAACCCTCCAAGTCCTCTCACAGGCAGCTTATCCATGAGGTAAGTTTAGCTGCCACACGGCCAGCCTGTCCCCAGGGACACCTGTATGGTCCTGGCTGGGGGGTGCTCTGAGGCTGTCACCCGTGCCCGCTCTCCAGCTCACAGCAATCTTGCCTGTCACAGCAGGGCTGGCCTGGTCAGCCCTCAAGGCCATGGCTGTTGTTCTGGACTCCAAACGGAACTGAAATGGACTCACAAATATGGCACATGCTTCGCAGAACCACCAGTTTCCAATGTTCCTGGATCCCAATCCCAGGAACGCTTTCTGACTGAATACCTGTCAGAGAAACATCGGTCACCCATCCTGTCCCTGAGTCCCAATCTGCAGGGGTTTGGGAGCCTGTGGCTCTATCCCCTCTCCCCTCCCCTGCAGAACCGTCTGCAGTGCCCAGGCCACGCACTGCCCATGTCCGCCAGGCTGCTGGGGATGGTCCTCCTCCGGCGTGTGCAGTGGTCGTGCCCCATTACCCACAGAGGAGCCGTCCTGCGAGATTTGGGCGGCCCCCAGGGCAGCCTTTCCACTGGACTGAACCTCCCACGTGACCACTTGGCAGCTCGCAGTTCTTCCGTGGTGGATGGATTTGCTGAGCATGAGCTCTGCTGCCCAGCGGGTTGCTGGACAGAGCATGGGCCCTGCACTCACGAACATGGATGTGCCCTGGATTCAGGCAGGTGTCCCCTGGCTCCTCAGGAACCGCCATAAGCTCAACCCCAAGCCAGCACATGACTGGTTCGCCAGGACTGGAGGACAAGTGTCCCTAATATGCAGTTACCCGCTGGGCCACCCCAGAGCTGTTGGCACCTGCCCACCCCATGTTCCTCTCCTGTCACAACTGCCACCCAGCTCCAGCCGTGACCGGGAGTACAGAAACCTGTGTAAAGAGGACAGGACAGAAAGGGACTCAAACAGCATGTCCTGACTGGGGGCAGGAAGGTCATAGGCTTCCTTTCTAGGAGGGGCTGTGTGGCGCGGCATAGTCCCACCCTGAGCACTAACAGGTGTCTGACTCATGGATGGTCACAGGTGGCCAGGGGACAAGGCCAGTCGACACAGGTGTTTCCTTCAGTCCACGGGCCCTGCAGGTATTCCCGGGTTCCCAATAATAGAACCAAAGCCTGGGGTCACTGTCCAAGGTTAAGTCTGCTCAACTACAAAGGACATGCCCCTCAGCAGGCTGGGCTGGGCCCGCCCTGGGGACTGAGGCGCAGGGATGCGAGGAGGCTGCCCGCGTCCTCTGCGCTCAAGCTGACAGCATGACACTCGCGTGGAAGTTGTCCCTCCCCCAGATTACTTCTCTGCGCTCTGCTCACCATGGGGGCACGGATTTCCTAAGAACCGCTCCCCACAACGTGACAGTCGTATAGGCACCAAAGGCAGCTCAGAGGAGAGACGCTGTTTGTCCCCAGTTGGGACAGAAGTGGGCCTGGGAGGCCAGGAGAGGTCAGCCGGTGTCCACGTGGCTGCCCATCACTCCACCAGGCAGAGGGGGAAGCCCGAGAGGGGTGCTGTTCTGGCACAAAGGCTTGCTGAACGCCAAGCCCAAGCCTGGCCGTGGGGCAGCTCTGCAGGCACGGAGCTGACTCGCGAGAGACAGGTCTTCAGTCTGAAGCAGCTCAGAACATTAAAAATATTCACGGTCTAAAACACTGGCGTGCATAGTCATGAAAACACCTGTAGTTTCTAATGACGAGCAACAGAAAGAAGATTCTGGAAGCAAGCTCCTAACTGGTGTCTGCTTTGGTGTATATGTTATTGGATCATGGCACAGTTCTTCAAAAATTGGCACTTTCACAAACTGCTCTTAACCTAAAAAGAAATCACGAGTTAACCGTTATCCAGCTTAAAACAATGACCTCTCCACACAAAGCAGGTCGAACAAAGGTGCGTAGGTTCTGGTTTGCCTCCAGGGATGACAGCTTCGGTTGAGACGGCCAGGCAGAAACGTCCATGAAAGCACTGCACGGCGGGTCAGGGCAGACGTCACGGAACTACTCTGGTAACTGACAGGACCCGAGCTTCCCAACCAATCCCAGTCTCTCCTCTGCAGTGGGGACGGGACGGGACTCCTGCTTCCTTCTGGGGCTGAGCTGCGGAGAACTCCGCCCCAATCAGTGTGCCCTTTGTGGAGGGGTGGGGACGCGTGTGGACCCGAATCCTGCTACTGCAGTCCCTCCTAGAACAACACCGGGCCTCATCCGGGGATGCCAGGGCAGCAGCAGTCTCCAGACAAAGGGCACAACTGAAAGGCATCAGCAAACCTATGTCAAAGCAACTTGTTTTCCACCTTTTCAAATGCAGACTATTTTTGAGTATTTTATTAAGGTAACTTTTACAAATTAATATAAATTCTTATGTGCAATGCAAGGGTTCCCCATTCCTCAAAAGATGTCAACAGACCCTGCCCTCCAGCAAATTACAGAGTCCTTCACCATTGTCCACAGGACCCTGCCACCACTTGCCCTCCCTCCCTGGTCCATTCCCTACTGGTCACCTCACTTCTATTTACAATGTCTATTGGTTTTGTTCCATCTGTTCCTTTGTTTTGTCCATTCACATTCCACCTATGAGTGAGATCATCTGGTGTCTGTTTTTGACTTACTTCACTTAGCATCATCCCTCTAGAGCCTACCATGTTGATTCAAGTGACAGGATTTCATCTCTTCTAAGGGCTGTGTAGTATTCCATTCCATGTATGTACCATGTCCTCTTTATCCGTACATCTGATGGTGGGCACTTAATTTCCAGTTCTTAGCTGTTGTGAATAGGGCTGCAATAAATATGGGGGTGTATAAATCTCTGCCGATGAGTGTTTTTGTATCTTTTCGGTAAACATCCAAAAAGTGGGATGGCGGGATCCTATGGGATTTCCATCTGATTCAATTTTTTGAGGAATCGCCATATTGTTTTCCATATGTATTACACTAATTTACACTCCCACCAGCAGTGAAAAAATGCTCCCTTTCTCCACATCCTCGCCAACAGCTGTTGTTTCCAGACTTTTGGAGAACAGTCAATCTCTCAGGTGTCAGGTGATAGCCCATTTTTGTTATGATTTGCATTTTCCTCAGACAGCAAGGAGGAACATTTTTCATGTGCCTGGCCATCTTATGTCTTCTTTGGAAAAAATGTCTCTCCAATTTTTCTGCCCATTTTTTTTTTGCCTGTTTTTCTGTTAACTGAGTTTCATGAGTTCTTTGTATATTTTAGATATTGAGCCTTGTCAGAAATATGGAATGCAAATATCTTCACCCTGGCGGCAGGTGTTTTTTTTTTGTTTTGGTAATGTTTCCCTTTGCAGTGAAAAAGCTTTTTAGTTTGATGTAGTGTCACTTTTTATTTTTGTTTTTATTTCCCCTGATGCTGGAGTTAAGTTCCCAAAGACCTAAGGCTGTTGTCATGGAATGTTTTTCCTATGTTCTTTTCCAAGAATTTATGGTTTCTACTCAATTCTGTTGTCCATTTTGAATTAATTTTTATGGATGGTGTTAGAGTGGTCTAGCTTTATTCTTTTGTATATGACTGTCCAGTTTTCCCAGCACCATTTGTGGAAAAGACATTCCTTTTTCCATTGCATGGTTTTGGCTCCTTTGTCATAAATTAACTAACCGAATGTGTGAGCAAATCGGTTTCTAGTAATTCAGTTCTATTCCACTGATCTATGCCTCTGTTATTATTTTAGGACCATACAGTTTTGATCACTATCATTTTGCAGCATAACTCAATGTCTGGGAATGTGATACCTCTGGATTTTTTTTCCCCTCACAATTTCTTTGGCTATTTGGAATCTTTTGCTGTTCCATACAAATTAAATTTTTTTTTTTCGTTCTGTTGAAATGTGCCTGTGGAATTTTGATGGGGATTGCATCAAATCTGTCTATTGCTTTAGGTAAGATGACCATTTAACAATGTTGATTCTTCCCAGCCATGAGCAGGAGGTATCTTTCCATTTCTTTGCATCTTTCTCCATTTCTTTTAAGGACTTACAGTTTTCATTGCATAGGTGTTTTATTTCCTATGTTCCAAGGTATTTGATTTTTATTTCTATTGTAAATAGAGGTTTTCTTGATTTATTTCTCTAGTTTGTTTGCATATAAAAATGCAACAGATTTTTGTGCATTGGTTTTGTAACCTGTCACTTTACTGTATTTGTTGATTAGTGCTAGTTTTTTGACAGCATCTTGTTTCTGGATTACAATGAACTTCCCTCTTAGTACTGTTTTTGCTGCATCCCATAGATTTGGTAGCTCGTGTCTTTATTCTCATTTGTCTCTAAATATTTTTAAAATTCTTATTAGTTTCCTCTTTTACTCAAGAGTCATTCAGAAGCAGATTGTTTAGTCTAATGTGGAGTCTTACGGCTTTTTGTAGTTGATTTCTAGTTTTAAGCCAATGTGGTCAGTGAAAATGCTTGGTATGATTTCAATCTTTGTAAATTTGTTGAGACATTCTTTGTGTCCCAACATAGGATCTAACCTTGAGAATGTCCCATGTCCACTTGAGAATGTGAAGTCTATAATCACTGGATGAAGTGTTCAGTGTATGTCTATTAGACCAATCTGCTCCAATTGGTCATTTAAAGCCATTGTTTCCCTGTTACTTTGCTGCCTGGCTGATCTATTCACTGCTGTAAGCAGGGTGTTGAAGTCTCCTGCTGTTACTGCGTTGCTGTCAATGTCTCTCATTAGTTCTGATAATTACTTGCTTACTGTATTTTGATTCTCCTTCATTTGGTGCATGTTAATAAGCATTATGTCTTCTTGCTGGATTGACCCCTTAATCTTTATATAATGTCCCACTCTGTTTTTTGTTATCCTTTGTAGTTGGAATTTTTTCAATCTGAAATAAATATATCTGTTACTGCTTTCTTTTAGGTGCCATCCAATGGCAGGATTGTCTTCCAACCACTGCCTTTGAGCCTTTATCTTTTGAAAGAAGGTGGGTTTCCTGAGTGCAGCATAAATTTGGTTATGCTTTTGAATCCATCCAGTCATTCTGTATTGATTGGTGAGTTTAGTCAGACTAACATTAACATTTAGGGTGATCATCAATAAGTAATTGCTTATTGCCATTTTGTTAATCTCTGGGTGTTGTTACAGACAGTGCACTGTGCTTTCTTTCTCAGGTGGCTGAACAGTTATGTTGGACTGGTTTCTCTTTTATTTTTCTGCTTTGCTTTTTCCTTGGACATGTGTTTTGAGGTTAACCCTGAGGTTTGTATTAAGAATTCTATGTTTATTTACTGTTTTTATTTAAAGGCAAATGAGCCTTGAACTCACTATACCCAGCCACATTTTTATTCTTCTTTTCTCCTACTTTTTATATTTTGCTGTCTTGCTGTTTTAAAGTGGGGTTTCTTTATACTTTATAGAGCTTCCTTTAGTAATTTCAGTAGAGCTGGTTTTGTGGTGATGAATTCCTTCAACTTTTGCTATTCTGAAAGCTTTTGATCATTCTTTTAATTTTCTTTTCTTTTTTAAAGTAAAGGTACAGGCAGGAATGAAAGTGAGTTGGCAGACAGCTAGGGAGCGGAGGAAGCAGTGTCTCTATTTTATTTTCATTTGTTGACTTGTGGCTTCCCCCGAGACGTGGAACTGGAGCCCAGTGGTATGGGGTGATTAACCCAACACAGCTCCACTAGGGGGTACCCATTCCTTCAATTCTAGATGACAACCTCACGGGGTAGAGTATCCTAGGTAGAAATCCTCTTCTTTCAGCACTTTTGAATATATTGTTCCATTCCCTTCTGAGGATTGCAGAGTTTCATTTGAGAAATCCACTATCTTAACGGCCCCTCCTTTGTACGTGACTTGTATTTCTCTAGTGGTCTTTACAATTCTCCCTTTATCTTGTATTTTTGACATTTTGATGACAATGTGTCTTGGTATAGGTCTGTTTAGGTTTTGTTTGTGTTTGTTTGAAACTCATTTCTGGGCTAGGGGGCCTGCTTCATTTTTAAGGAAATTCTCAGCAATTATTTCTTTCAGTATAGTTTCTGTCCCTTTTTCTCTGTCTTCTCCTTCCTGGACCCCTATGATGCAAATGTTGTTCCTTTTGAGGTTATCCCATAGCTTTTGTATGCTGTCTTAGTTGCTTTTCAGACTTTTTTCTCTTTACTGGTCTGCTTGAGTGCGTTCCTCTGCCTTATCACCGATTCGGTTGGAGGCTTCATCATTTATACTCTTGAGTTCCTCTATTGAGTTCTTTAGTTCAGCTATTGTGATATTTTTTTGACATCTGTTTTGAGCTGCTTCCTACCTTCTCTTTGTTGTGGTTACTTTTCTTCCTCTATCATTTTCTTGACTTTCATGAGTATGTTTATCACGGTTGCCCTAAATTCATCTCAGGTAGCTTGCTTATGTCTATTGCATTCAGATTTCCCACTGTGATTTTAATTGGGTCTATCATTTCATGTATAATTTTCCATGCCTTGGTCCTGTTTGGCATTGTTTTTATTTCTATGGGTTAAGATTCTCTGAAGTAATGGCCTTGTGTTAGGGTGTCAACTTGCACACACAGTCCTGGATCGGGATTTGAACACTGGGAATTCTCTAGCTGTGTGACATCACCACTGGTCAGACTTGTTGACGTTCTGAGGTGGACCTTGCATTGAGGCCTGAGAGTCTAGCCTATGGGGTTGGAGTTAGCATGGGGGATTCAGAGCCAGGGTTAAAGGTCTGGAGGGTAAAGTCCACTTGAGGATTGTTGGTGGCCCACAATCAGCAAGTAGGCTGCAGTTGAACGTTCCTTCTTTCTGGGTGACTTCCCTCTAGAAATACTGCGACCCCAGAGATGCTGATTCTGGTGCCCTTAGGCCTGGAGGTGGCATTTCTGGTGGGCGGGTGCTGTAGTGCAGTAACGGCAGGAGGGGGGTTGTTTCCCCAGCTGCCTTTCAGTAATGGTGGCATCCTGTGCAGATTCCCCTTGGGAGCTGTGACTCAGCTTACCCTGGTGCTGGTCCTCTTTCTACCCTGCACACCGCCCCCCACTGGCTCAGCGACCACAATCCTGCTGGATGTGCTCTCTGATGTCCGGAGTGAGACTTTTTATCTTCGGGGGGCCTGGTTCTTCCTGAGGCTCTGCCCTTCCACCCTCATCTTTGTTCCTCTTGGATTCAGAATCCTGAAACCGTGATGTGGTGTGAAAACTGGACATTCTCGCCTGTGCTTTGTTCTATTAAACACTGCTGCTGTTTATATAGTTGTTGGTCCTGCTTTTCCTCAGGAAAAATAGTTTTTGTCTGCACAATAGGTACTTTCTAGCTGTTCTGTGGGGAGGGGAGTCTGGGATCCCAACAGATAGCTATCTTGGAGTCTTCCCTCAAAATGGAGACTTTTGCTTGACATTTCACATTTTAAGTTCAGGAAATGAAAATCTGTAGAGTTAGTTCACAAAATCTTGCTTCTTAAAGCTCAGAGAAGACAAAACTTCTTCACATCTACATTAGAACTAGTCCAACAAGTCTTTTTAAAAAGAGCATTCACTGAGAAGGCTGGTCACGTGTGTGTGTGTGTGTGTGTGTGTGTGTGTGTGTGTGTGTGTCCCCAAATCAAAAATGAGGGGAGAGGGCAGGAAGCAGGCACTCCGTTCAGCTCTGCCGAGTCTACTCTGAAGACAAGGTCCCCCATCTGAAAACCATCATGCCGTTCCCTGCCACCGCCAAGTGACTGCAGTGCTTACTGTAAGGGCAGAGCTTCGGCTCCCGTCAGCACCACTGTGTATTCATGTTCCTTTAGATGATCCATTAGAACAACATTCTCAATAGCAGAGACAGACGCTCAAAGATCCATCACACGCCAGGTGCGAGAGGAGGGAGGGTGCTTATCCATGTTCCAGACACTCCTCAGCGCTGAATCAAACACGGTGCGTGTGTCACATGCATACGCGTGAACTGTGGGGAGGTGGTCAGACATGAGAGGACACAGGCTGCTACTCTTCACATGAAGTGCCCAGAACACTGAAAGTCTCCTGTGATGCGGGGCTGCTGGGGGCTGAGTGGGTCTTCGCTGGGGTGGGAGGTTCTAAACTGGGGTATGAGGGCTGCGCAACTGGTCCGTTTTGCAGTCACTGAGCTGTTCACTTTAAAACGCTGCACAAAAAGAGAAAGGTTTCGACACAACCAAGTTACTTTCTTATGGAGGCTCTGCTTTGCCTCCAGGAGAAGTGAGTGCCTGCTGCTTTCAGAGCAGGCTGAATTCGTTACAAAGTCTGCTCACAGCGGCTTTGTCTTTGCTGAACCACGGGTGTTTAACAAACAGCAGCAGCAAGTTGGATAGACCCTGTGTGTCAAGTCAAAGGAGCCTGGTGGCACCCCTACAGGGAGCGCGGCAGGGACATGGGTGTGCCCAGGCCGGCACTGCGCCTCGAGGTCCTGCTTTCTCTGGGAATCTGGGTCATTTCTAGGTCAGGGATTCTGGAGCATACCTCCTCTTACCAGGAGGGTTGGGCTGCAAGCGCACCTGCCTGGGAGGTGGCATTCCTCCCAGAAAGCCTGTGCAGTAACTGTCAAAATCCCTCCACCTAAGACAGAGAGTCAACCTGCTCCTAGATGGGAAGGAGAGCCCCCTTGACAATGTGCTCTCTGAAACAAGGAAACCACCATCGTTCTAATCCATGACAACGTTTTAGCACTGTCTGACATCCATCAGGATGTCCATGCCTCACAAGGAGGCAGAGTGATGGCAGGGTTACAAAAAGCATAACAAGAAAGTTACATGCGGGCGGGGGTATCATGCCTGCGTGAAAAGTGGGTTATTTGAGCTTCTCTTGAAACTTTAAGTTTGACAGGATCTCAAAACAAAAAGCTAACAAAAACAAAGTCACCACTGGAGACACTTAAGCTCATCAAGATGCACATAGATGCTCTCTGAGGAAGGCAGTTAACAGTATCTCAAAAGTCAGACCATTAAATGCTTACTGAGTTTGTCTCAAGAAATTCTCTTTCATGGCTAAGAATGCTCTCTTTGCAGAAGGAGCTGTTGGGACTTAGCTGCCCGCCTGCCTGGCTGAGTCTCAACCACCCTATAAAGATGAACAGGAGGATGAGCTCAGAGCTCCAGGGTGACCCACCTGCATTTCCTAGCTGTCTCCTGAGGAGGCTGTATTAGTAATCTCTCCGGTTTAAGAGCCACAGAGAGAGGCATCCAAGCTCCTGGGTAGTTGTGAACCCAATTATAGTTGAGACTGTGTGAGGTGTCTCTGTTCAACAGACAGCTGATGGTTAAGATGGGAGAGCCTGCATTTCTTAATCCAGAGTCTGTTGGCATCAGAACAGCAGGTCTTACGTAGTTTCTGATGTATAAATGGATTTTCTCTACCGTCGCTTAGGGAATCTACATTCATACTTTTGACTTAACGCTAGAGTATTTCCTCTCAAGTAGTCTGCTGCATTCATAACTTTAAACAAGTTCAACATGTATGTGACTCCTGTTCTAATACTTTCACCCGAGGGAAAGAAAGCAGGAGTGTTTTGAATCCCGAGTCCATGGCTGGTCGGTCCGAGCTGGAGAACTGCCCGGGGATGTGGGTCCTGGTCCCAGCGCAGCGTCAGAAGTTTGCTTTGCCACAGGTATGGCGTATGGCAACATGTCCCGCAGACATGCAGATCAATGACACAGGGCTGCTCCTGCCAGAGCTTAGTCCTCGGAGACTCAAGGACACATGCATTATTTTAACTGCTCCTGTGCCACGCACAACCTGTTGTGGAAGGTCAGTTGTGCACATTGAAAAATATTCGATGGTTTGGAGAAAAGGAAAAAATATTTCCTTGAAGAGAAGTAAAGTTCCAGAAACTTCGATTCCAGGAACCCAACTAGCTTTGCAGAATGCTAACCCTGACGTTTACGATCACTTTCATTAAAATTTAAGAGAAAAGTGACATTGATTTAGCAAGGCTGATAGCAAAAGTCAATACAAGATGTTAATGAGTGAAGACGTTAGAACGAGGGGAGCTGTCCTGAGAACCCCACTTTTGACTCTGTGACTCCAGTAGTCAATGGAAGAGGATGAAATCCACAACAAGGAGGAAGTACTGACCTTGGTTCAAAGGTACGTGAATCTTTGTTCCAACCACCACCCAGGAGTCTGATGCCTAGACTTACTTGGTACTTAAATAGGACCACTGGTGGACATTCTGCTTTAATTTCTCCTGCAGCCTTCAAAGCTGCAGTAACCAACTTCATGCGCCCCTCTCCTGGGACATGTAGAACTATGTCTCTAAGCCAAATTCCTGAAAATAGAACTGCCGAGTCAGAGTATGTGCACTTAAATTTTTCATAACTCTGGCAAATGCCTCCCAAAAAGGTTGTTCCAACTTAGATCCCAACTAATAAAGTTCAAGATTCTATTTCCCCATGTCCTCTACAGTGGATACTAATGATCTAAATTTCCCCTTAATTTGATGGGTAAAATGTAGTATTTAATTATTATTATTTAAAGGAAAGGTGCAGGCAGGCAGGAAGAGAGAGGAGGAAGAAGTATTTTATTTATTTTTATTTAGTTGTTCCAGTTCCTCCTGGTTGTCCCACGTGTAGGAAGAGGAGTGTGTGTTGTCTGTCAGCGCCACTGCCATCTAGGGCTGTCTTCCATTCCTTACCTAAGTCTCCTCCGCTGCTTCTCTCCTTGGGAGTGAGAGAGTTGAGGGCAAGAAACAAATGAAAGAGGTGCGGATGCTGTAGGGGGCACATCTACGTTCCTAACGCACAAAACGGGCTTCTGTGTGCGGTTAAGGTCAGGACTGGCCAGCTCTGGGTAGTGGGAGGTGATGACTGAAAGAAGGGGTGCTGAAGTGCTGGGAGTTTTGTTCCCTGATCTGAGTGCTGGTCACACAGGTATGTTCAGTCTCTGAAACTAACTGAGTCAAAAATACATATGTACACATGTATCTGTGTTATAGATATGTGAATGCACATATATTTACACATGCAACAAGTTCTCCAGCAAATATATTTCAAAACTAAAACAGGGAAAGTGACAGGCAGTGGTTATCGCGACTTCAAGGAAGGCTTCTGCAGGACGGTAACATCTGGGGCGGGGCCTCTGGAGAGGGGGACACAGGCAGAGACCCCGAGGCGGGCTGTGGCCGAGGGCCCAGGGACAAGCAGGAAGGCTGGTGAGCTGGAGTGAGAAGGAGGGGCGAGTCCAGCTCACTGCTTCCCTAGAGGCTTCAGTTGAGGTGCAGCTGAAGTACCAACCGGAAGGACCTAAAATCAACACCTGTCCCTGAATATTGCATATTGACTTAGGCTTGGCTTCCTTTTTACACAAACCACTTTCAAAGATGAATAAAACCAAACAACTCTAAGAACAAAAACATGTATAAAGTCTGGGCTACTGAGTTTTTTCCTATAAAAAAGTCAAACATATTTATGAAGTAGGTCTGAGTTCAGAGGTCCACTTCTTACAGGGGGTTTGGTTTCTGGGTCAGGCATGGTGGCTGGCACAGGGGGACTTGATGTTTGGGCTTCACTGTTAATAGTACGACGACCAATAATGATCCAGAATGTGTATGAAGAGTGTACTCAATTCCCGACGCCCTACCAGGTGGTGCAGGCACCTGCTTGTGTGCGTGACACGGACCTCACCACCGTGAATTACTTCCCTCTATTAGAATTCCTGACATTTTTCAAAGGAAGTTTGGGGTGACTTCTGCACACAGAACAGAATTCAGCTAAACCACGATGGCGCCGGAGACAAGTCTACCCTCCATCCGCTGACCCCTCCCTGAGAGAAGCTGCTGTGACTTTCTCATGTTTTAGGTTCTAGTTTAATAGGCTTGGCCCAGCTCTCCTTTCCTGGAGTCAGTATGTGGCCTTTTCCTCATCTTACAACCTCATTTAGGGTTAAACGATGTCTAAGTCGCCCGGGACAAGACAGAGCCGGCTTGAGATGAGGGTTTAGTAGGAAGTCCCAAGGCTCAAGAACACGAGAAGCGGTGGGAATCAGAAACAGCCTGGACCTGCAGCCCTCTGCATCAGCCTCTGGGCCGGAGGCACTGGCCAGTCTCAGGAGGAACAAAGCAGCAGAAGAACAGGGCTGTCACTGCCAAGCAGCCTGTCCACTCTTAGGAAAGACCATTGCCCCTAAATCCTCCTATGGGTTAAGTAGGAAGAATCGGCTTTCAAATGCGCCAGGGTTACTCAAAGGTCCTCAGCACTGGCCAGCATCAGAAAGTCCTGTGCGGCTCCCCGAGATGGCTGCTCCCCGTTACTGGACCCAGATTTTCCAGGGGTGGTGGCTGAGGCCACACTGGGCAGGTTGGCAGAGCCTGTGTGTGGTGACGGGCTTGACTGTGACTTGACCTTGACCAGTCTTTAAAGAAGAGACCTTTAAAGAAACAGTGATGACACTGACTTATCCCCAGGTCCCTCATGTGGCAACTCCGAAATCCAAGGCACAGCAGAGCCGTGCACACCGAAGGCCCACAGGCTCAATTCCATGCTCCCGTGGCCTCCATCCGGGGAAGGGCTCACGTGTATGCGCATGGTGACACTTTACACACCTCAACAAAGCTGTTAACATTTTTGTAAAAAGAAAAGATATTCTACATGTCCAGGATGGAGGAGTATGATATATTTTGAAAGAAGTCCCGTCAGAAGGGCTGAAGGAAGTCTGGTGCCGAAATGCGGAGTCAGTCACACGCATCACGCCGAGCCAACAGGCAGGCTCATCTCAGCGCCACACGGGGCACCATGCCCTCCTGTGCTGTGGGTGACACAGCTCCTGGATGGCACACCTGTGGGGTAGAGCACCCTCCTTTATGGACGAGGAGACAAAGTTAAATCAGCAGAGGAGGACAAACCCACGGCCACTGCCACTCTGCTGCCCCTCCCTCTCTCACGACACCCCGGGCACCTGGCTGGAGCTGATGCCCTCGACTGACACTGGTGGAGAAGAGTGTCCTACAGGATGCTGGAGGGTACTTTGAAATGAGCGGTGAGGAGGCTCTATCAGTAAGCAGCCTCCAGAGCTGGTCAGACAGCAGCGGGTCAGGCCCTGTTGGGAGGGGGGCACCCACTCTTGAGAGGCTCCGCCTTCCTCGGCTCAGGTCGAGGACGCCAGGGAAGTCCCACTTGGCATGAAGTCCCACTCTGCACTGCTTGGTAAATACAAACTCAGAGCCATGCTCCGGAGAGTTTGCAAAAATGTGTGGCATAAGGCACAAATCCCACTGCCATGGACACAGTCAAACTGAGTTCTTTTTATGCCAAACATCACTTAAGGAGCTAGACCAAGCCCTCCCCGATGTACTTATCACAGCACATGTTCCAACACCAAGGCCCCAACACGCTGCCTGTCCCGCTGAGCCGGCCATGAGGAACGTGGTGACTGAAGTGGAGCTTCGTGGACAAGGTGTGGATGGAAACACTTGCTTCCACAGTCAAAGCCATGTGAGCTAGAGGTCTCTGTATGAGTCTGCTACCCCTCCAGATGGGGGTCCAGGCGGCTGCGGCACCATGTCCAGGCCTGGACGCACCCGGTGCCCGGAGGTGCCCTCACTCTACTCTTCCCAACTTTTCCTGACGCCCATCACCTGTGTGCCCCTCAGCAAGGTGGCTGGACCTCACTGTGGTTGCACTGCGCGTGTCCACCTGAGAACGGACGTTCAGGAGGCCTTTTCTCCCGCGCCCTCCTGGCTCAACCTTAGTGCTGGCGGAGGGAGCTGGATCTGCACCGCAGTTCCCACAATGAAAATGGCGTGCCTGACACCTCGAGTGTTCCCAAAATAGGAATAATGCTGCCACGAATGCTCACACACGTGCTGCAGACACAGCCAGGAGCAGGACTGCTGGGCGCAGGACACATGAGCCTCCGACTGCAGTAAATAGTTCAACTTGCTTTCTAGCTGGAGGTGCGTGCCGATGGCCCACTCACCAGCACAACAGTGTCTGAGGGTTCATGCCACTCCACTTTCTTGTCAATCTTTTAATTTTTGAAAATCGGATGCATGTTTAATAATATCATTTCCTCTTCTCAGAAGTGCCTGTTCAAGCCATTAACCTGTTTTTCCACTGACGCGCCACCCACCTGCAGATCTGCAGATGCTCTTTAAATATTCGGCACCTACTCCTTGGTAGGTTATGGATGGTGAGCATGCCCACCCCCAGCAGCCTTGGGGGACAGAGGCTCTTCATTTGATGGCGCTCAAATTTATTTGGGAATTTCACTTTTTTTTTTAAGAAAAGGTGCAAGCAGGAATGAAGGGGAGGAGAGAGGCAGGCAGGCAGGCAGGGAGAGAAGAGGATGAAACTTTCATCTTTATTTAGTGTTCATCTGGGTTGTTCCCCGGCCTGTGATACGAACAGGGACCTTGGGAAGTTTGTGGTCTGTGCTGGCAGAAGGCAGCGGACACAGCTGCTACTCCACCAGAGCATGCCGCTACCTCTTTCCATAGCTGTTTTCAAGGTTTTCTGAAGTTTTTTTGTCATGATACATGTAGTTACAAGTTTCTAATTCATCTCACATGGGGTTTCACGGGGTTCCTTGATCTGTGACTTTTTTTTTTTTTTTTAAGGTGCAGGTGGGAATAAGTAGGAAGACAAGCAGGACGAGAGGAGGAGGAAGCATTCATTTATTTTGTTTAGTTGTTCATCTTGGTTGTTCCCTAGGCCCCAGGTTTTGAATAGGGGACCTTGGGTGCTTGTGGTCTGTGCCTAGTGGACTAAACTGCTTGGTCACCAGCGTGCGCCTATGGATGTTCTATCAGTCAGTATCTCTTCAGATACTCTTTTACCCCTTCTTTCTGCAGCTCTTGCTTAAATGTACACTAGATCTTCTCTGTTTCATACCTCTCAATTCATCTTTCATTTTACCCTATTTTTGTGTATCTGATTTTTTTGGGGGGGTGGAGTTAAAACTGCTACCTAACATCCATTGAGTTTTTAATTTTGATTTTTATAGTTTTAAATTCTAGAAATCCTAGTGTATACTTTTAAAATATCTTATGCCACTTTTAATGGTTTCCAGCTTTTCCTGGATATTTTTAAATTTTTATTTCTTTAAACACATTAAGTATAATTTTAAAATCTGTGTCTGCCAGGCCCTGGGCCCTGTTTCTCTGAAACTGTCCATCTCTGGGTGCCTCTCTTCCTTAAAAGCGTCACTTGTGGGGAGTCTTATTTAGGATTAAAGTTCCTTTTCCAGAGAGGGTTTTAGTTTGCTCCCTGGCACTAGGGTGCACAAATGCTCAGTTCACAACAGCAGGCATGCCCGGACTGCTCTGGGGAGTCAGGCGACAGGGTTGCAGGGGCAGGCCCACAGAAGGGTTTCTCTTGCCTCTCCCTTTGCCTGCCCCTCCCTGAGGGTTTCCTTTTGCTTTGCCCTCATCCTCCTCAACAGCATTATGGTGGTGGCAGCACTACTGGCCAGAGGCCATGCCTGGGTACTGGAGGACGCCGGGTTCAGATCATGCACACCAGCGTTCATTTACTTTGTTCATGTGTTTCAAGGAAGTCAGAGAGTTATGCCAATCACCCACCCAGCTTCCCTTTAGCCCTCAGTATCTCAAGCTCTTACTGAGAAAGCCTGGGAGAAGTGCTCTGAAACACTATTAAAATAACACAGCAGTACCTGACTGGTGGTGTCAGGCCATTCTGTCACGTGACCTGCTTGTTTTCCCACCCTCACAGCTGCAGAGATGCACACAGCCCACGTGAATACCATGTCACCCCAGCCCGAGAAGCACATGTCCAAGGGAAGGGTAGGAGAAGCTGCAATGAGGGCCTGCTGATGACAGATGCTCATATGAGCGACTGCCGTGTCCAGCCATTCCAGAAGCTGGCCTTGCAAAGTGATCCAGCACACCTGGGTTTCACGTGGGAGCCAGCTGGTTCATCCAGAGACTCTTGTGACAGACTCTTGTGACAGTGTTTCTCACTGCAGGGGGCTTGTCCCTGGAAAACTCCACTCTTATCTGGTCTAAGGCCCCATGCATGGCACAGCTGCAGCCTGCTGTCCTCTAGGGTGGACCCCCTTCCACAGAGGAAAGTGAGGGAGGGAGAGCTACACAGACAGTGGACACAGCACTGCCCTGTCCTCTGAGCCCCTCCCTACCCCACCAGCTCCGGGGATGCTGGGGAGGCTGGGGCTGTGGTCAGCACGTGGGAAGCACAGGAAACCAGGCCAGACTGACTAGAGGGCGAAGAGGGCAAGGCTCAGGGAGGACGTTGATGCACAGGCTCTAAGTACCCTGTCCTTTTGATGGCTGGTCAGCTCTTCGCTGACAGCCCCTGTGAGTTGGACTTTCTGCTACCTGAAAACAAAAGCATGTGAACTGGTGCCCAGTGGGCTGCCTGGCTCCAGGGTCAGCACTGCTGCCCATAGTCTGATACCCCTTTTGCAGTTCTCCCTCTGCCCCCTCATTCCTACGCATCTTTGGGGAGCTCTTGTACATCTACTCGATGGCCTACTTTTTTCTATGTCTAGGCGGCCTATTTACTTCTCCGTTTATTTTTCTTGTCATGTTTTATTGAAATGATCTGCACAGTATGCGCCTGTCTGACCAGCTTTCTGCAGAGAGGGCACGATCACTATCTGGACGCACAGCACGACTCACGGCCACGCAGGAGACTCAGACCCCGGGGCTCCGCTCTAGTGCGCAAAGCCCCAGATCAACCATGGATACCATCTCCGTGTGCTCTAGGTGTTTACAAAGATCATCATCAACGTCGATTTGCCGTCTGTGTTCAAAAATTCAACTTTCCAGAAAGCCACCTATTAGAGACACCACTTTGAGAGCCCAGGTGGAAAGAGGGGAGGCCACTGACCCAGGGCCGCCCACACCTCGGTGTGGCAGAGGTTCTGGGGGCAGGCCCATGTCTGGTCTAGCACCCGGCACGCTGCACAGTGTCGAGCTCACAGAGGGCCCCGTGAATGTTTAATGAGCAAGTGAACTCAGGGAGAAATGAGCGATGACCAAGAAGACAGGGCCTTGGGGGAGGGTCACCTCTACGACAAGCACTCTAAGTGCTGCATCCAGGGACATGGCAGACGCTGAAGGCTGGCACCCCACCACAGACATCCCTGCCAGGGACCAACAGAGCTGTGGCTCAGGTTCCTGGGGGCAAAGGGATGTGAAGCTGGAGTCTGGGCATGCTGCATGCGGGGCAGTGCCACTGGGCACGGGTCCTGGTGACAGGGGAGACCAGGGGCGTTTTGTGGTGCGGTCACTGGTGAAGGGGGGTCAGAAACAAAACCAAACAGCAAACAGACAGAAACACCACCCATTTTCTGTTTCTAGATGGGTGTCCTAAGTGAGTCCAAGCAATGAAGAGGATGAAGGACTTCCAGGCCTTCAAGTGCAAGGCTCCGTAGGGAACAACTTGGAAGGGCTCCGACTGGCTTTTACGGTGTTGATGTGAAATCACGGACGACCCGCCAGTGGGATCAAGACATCATAAGCTGGCAGGCTGTGTGAGCGGGCATTCGTTTACCCTGGCGAACGACAGCCGAAGGCGGTGACCTCTTTGAGTTACACTGTCTTTAAGAAACCTCCTCTTACCTTCCGCAGTGAGTGTGCTCTCTCCTGACCATTTGGAAGGTTTAATCCGCCTCCCTCGTGTGTCCTTGCTGGACATTAGGATTTACAGCTACTAAGCCTGCGCCTGTCCACCTGTGAGTGACCCCAACAAAGGCAAATTGAATGCGCCACAGTAGGTGCGGCTCTTACCAGCTGGAACTCGCTCCTGCGGCTGAAGGCCTCGCGGATGCCAGCGTCCCTCCACAGCGCGCTCAGCGCGGGCACGTACAGCTGAAAGGTGGCGGGCTCCACGGGCAGCCCCGCCCGGTTCTCAAACGCCATCAGGAACATTCCATGCTTTTCATTCTCAGAGTGCTGCCAGGGGATGCCGAGCTTGTCCCGGGCGTCCACGAGGACCCGGCAGCCCTAGGAGGGAGGGAAGATAAATGATGCGTTTAATTGTGCTGCAGAGACCACGTCACAGCAGACCCCAGGGTGGTGTCGGTGGCCACACGGCAAGCAGGGGCTCACAAGCTGTCACGTCGCAACCAGAACGTGTCTCTGGGTTTGCTGTCATGGCCTGCTGTCTGACACCCTGGGGCACACCACAGCTGGCCTGTTCTCTGTCACTAGCTGGGAAGGTCCTGGAAGGGGGACTGCTGAACGCGGCGGGAGTGGACACACATTCAGCAAAGCAAACCTGGAAAATGGACACTGAACCACATAGTAGAGGACACAGTGTCTTAAAAGGATGATGACAACTAGGACCACAGCTGTCATACTGATGCCCAGTGACTCTTCTGCACCAGGACACACTGCTTGTCCCACTTAAAGTGGGGCGGGGGCACAGTCACAGGCCGCTGCGGGCACGGGATCAGGTTCCAGTTTTAGTGACTTGTCTGTGATCATGAGAAACTATTACCGATGGCCCCTGCTGCCCTCTCCACATGTCGCAGACATGTCAGAGGACGCAGCACCACCTTGACCGAACTGAGCGAGGGCGAGGGGTCCGCACAGTGACGCCACCTGACTGTGCGTCAGCAGAGCTATCACAGTCCCAGGTGAGTCTCCAAAAGGAGCAGTGCGTACCCTAAGACTGAGTTCTTCCGAGGGGCCTGCTCAGCACTGCTGACCCCACTTTGCTCTTAGAGACTGCAAAGAGAAGTAGGTACCTATGTGTAAAAGCCTTTTCTGGCCCAGAGCAGTGGGATGGGCCCTGTCCCAGCATACAGCACATCAGGACGGCACTGCCCAGTTGGCATTCACTCTAAGTAACAGCGTTAGTGGGTGATGATCCACACACTTACAAGCCCTCCTCCTCCCACATTTTATATGTATAGCTCAGTGGGTTTGGTTCTAGAAGGTTCTGTTAAATTGGGGCAGAACACACAGTCGGCGCTGCCTCCCCCGATCGCTTGTACAACCTGCGTTTCTGCCAGGACCAGAGCTGGACGGCAATGTGATGATGAGCAGCTATGATGTCCCTCCAGACTAGCAGGCCATGGATACTGGTCAGAGATGTCCCTGAGAGCCCCTCGGGCCCACACTTGGTTGCCCAGGTGACCACAGCCAGCCCTGCTGACCCACGGCATGGTCAGTGCAACTCCGGGAAAAGCCTGGCCTAGCACATTGGGAAAGAGCTTACAAAGCAGGTCTGGTCTGAGAACCAACTAGGCCAGAACTGTGGACACAAACAACCCACGCCCACGCAGGAGGAAAACTCCCAGGATGCAGGCACAGAGGACGTCCTCGGCTCAAGCAGGAGCACTGCCCAAGGTCCTTTGGGTGCGCCAGGACTAATGGGCAGGCTGGACGTTTCTCTTCCAAGCCGGAGGTCACGACGTGGACGCCCACTCCATCACTGTGACTCAGCAAGTATTAGAAGTTCTAGCCAGTGGGAAATGGTAAGGAAAAGAAACAGAAGGTATACGGACCACGCAGAGAAGAAAGAACTGATGTGCACAGGAAATGATGGTTTCTGTAGCGCATGCCCCAGAAACCCGCCCAATTTCTAGAATTCAAGCGAATTCAGCAAGGTTGTCAGACATAAAATCAATTCATAAAGGTGAACTGTCTTTCTATACACTGATAAGGGCATGTAGAAACTAAAATTAAAAACAATACTATTAAGAATCACTTAAAAATGAATACTTAGGCAAAAATCTAACAAGATAGGAATAGGACGAGTAGGTTGAAAACTATAAAACATTATGAAATATGTCTAAGAGGACGTAATAAATAGCCTATATTCATAGGTTAAAAGATTCATCACAGTAAGGAAATAAATTCTCTCTCTACAGGTCGATCTAACATAATTTTTATAAAATTCCTCCAAGATCTTTTATGGATGAGATGTGTTTATTCTAAAATTTACATGAAAAGACACTAGATTAGCATAATCGATCTGGAGAAGGAAATAAAAGTAGGACTCCTTCTCATCAATTTCAAGACTTAGACTGCCACACTGGGGGAAGACAGACACAAGACAGTGCTGGGATGGAGAACCCGCGATGTCCCCACAAGCATGGCTGAGTGCTGTTATAAAGGTCCCAAGGTAACTGAGTGAAGGACGAACAAATGGTGGTGGGGAAACTGAACATCTGAGGACAGTTCCAAAAGAAAAAAAAAGAAAGAAATGAAAAAAGAACCTTTACCTATACCTCACTCTTTATACAAGATTAACTCAAAATAGGAGAAAATTTTCAAGACCTACAGCTTGTGAATGGTTCTTAGACATCAACCAAATGCACTATTCATAAAATATCAACAAATTAGATTTTATCAAGATAAAATGTGGGCATTGCAGAGACTCCTTTAAGAGGCTACAGACAAACTATACACGAGGAGAAAAGTTTTGTCAACCAAATCCCTAACAAAGCTCTGGTTTAATAGTCCAGAGAGCTCTAAACTCAATTAAAACTGATCTGGTTAAAACAACGGGCCCAGTGCACACAGAGCCGTTTCACCAGACGGCACACGGTGAGCAAAGACACAGGTGGAGACGTCCAAGACCAGCTGCTGTCACGGAAACACAGGAAAGATCGCGACAGGTCTCCCCCCAGGCCCGCTAACAGTCAAGAGAAAACTAGATGGCGTGATGTCAGGTGGCGGTGGGGAGGCCGAGGGGTGTGAGTGCTCGCCCCCTGCTCGTGAGGACGTGTGGAGGCACTGCCACTCTGGAGAAGTGCTTTCCAGCATCTGTAAAAATCCACACACACATACATGACCCAGCGTCTGCCTCCTGGGCTTTAACTCCAAAGAACAAAAACCTGTGCAGGATGTTCACAGCAGCTTTATTTATGAGAGCCCCAAACTGGAAACACTGCGCTGTCCTTCAATCAGTGAATGGCTGAGCCGTGGGCTGTGGGGCACCCATGAATATTACTCAGGAACAGAAAGAAGTATTGATACAAGCAGAACCTGGATTTCAAGGAAGCCAGGAAGTCAAGCTCAGAAGGTCACACACGTGATTCCATTTATATGATTGTCTTGAAATGAAAAGCCAGAGATGGGAAGGAATGAGAGGCTGTGGGATCTGGGTGCGGGCAGGGAGGGGTGTGGCTCTGAGTGTGACAGCAGGTCTGTGTGCTCACAGCATGAATCTGCACACCTGAGTGCTTCCCTGGTTTCAATAACTAGTTATACAGTGTTTTCACTGGGGACTGGGGGCCCCCTCCCTGTGTTATTTTCGCCATGTCCTCTGAGCCTATAAATATTTTACAATAAAAACTTAGGAGGCGCAACATGGTGGCCTAGTGGTCTAGGACACCCTGCGTACACCACGCATCCCAAGGTCCCCAATTTGGGACCTGGGGGGTGGGGAGACACACGACACAGAATGACACCCAAGATGAACAACTAAAGTGCTTCTTCCTGCCCGCCTGCCTTGGCTCACTTCATTCCTGCCTGTACCTTTCCTTTAAAAAAGGTTAAAGTTGGCTATCAGCCATGTCCATTTTTGTTGTAGTTCTGTGGGGGGGGGGCTCGAAAGGAGGAGGGAGGGGTGTGGAGGAAAAGGTGGGGCTCTCTGTCCTGGTGGGGCTGGGAGTGAGAACTCTCCAGAAGTAAATGTGACCAATGACCCCGTTCCCTCCTCTCTGCCTCAGGGTCCTTCTGGTCTCCCTGCTTTCTCTGACTGTCTGCCCCGAAGGACAGCACTGAGAAGGTTCATAAATGCAGACACACCAGAATGTTTCCATTGTCCACGTGACGCACAAGCCTGGGCCCCAGCAGAGCTTGTGGGCAGTGTTCTCAACCAACGGTCACAGCAGCCACGCGCAAGGCATCCGGATCCACCGCCCACACGGGGCAGATCACCAACCTCCTGCTCAGGCTGAGGCCCGCTCGCACAGCTGCAGGCCAGCCAGCGTGCGTCTGACGCGCGAACCCTTTCGGCTGTGTTGTGGGAAAGCATGTCCACCCCACAGCCCTGGAGCGGGCTTGCCCTGGACCTTCGGAGTCAGGGACGAAGTGGGGATGAGAGTGCACTGGGGTGCCCGGGCAATCCTTCACTCAGTCTGTGCTCACCCAGCATGCACCAGCACCCCCCAGCCTGCCTCGTGGGGACAGGGGCATGGCCTGAAGAACTCTAGTCCACCCAGAAGCAGCCTGGCCCCTGCACGCTGACCTCGGGCTGGGAGCAGCTGAGGAACTCACTCATCCAGGAGAGGCTCGTCTCTGTCAAAATCCAAGTTGGTGACAAGCTGAAGAACATGGAATGTACCAGCTAACTAGAGTCCAGTCTGCTTATTCACTTTACTTGGGGTAAAGAGCATTGAGACAATATGGGCCTCTCTTGGGCCTTTTTAAATTTTTCTAGTAAAAACTGGCCCCACCAGTTTTGTTCAGAACGTCAAAAACTGAGAAGTCGTGGAGCTCTTTACTCTGGGCATCTGAGTTCATGGTTTTTCCTTTTTAGAGAAAGCTTCAGGTCTTGGGCTGTGAGATTTACCGGACATTGCAGAATTGATAGCTTGCCAGAGTCATCAGAGTTGCTAATGTCTTTAAAATGAAATACTCACATGTACACCAGAATAACAACAACTTATCCCATCTTTTTCCAATAAAAGATCAATTTCCTAAAACACAAGAAGCCAAGAGAACTCAAATTCACATACACAAATTAAGAAGAAATTAAGGCAGAAAACAATTTAACCTTAAGGAAATGAGAAAGGCCTTTCAGTAACAAATTACAAAGTATTTTTTTAAAATAAAGATACATTTTATTCAGTTCCCAAATACAAACAGTTACAAGTCCTTAGCAGTCTGATGACTTCATCTCAACACTATGTGACACTTTAAACTGTCAAAGAGCACATTTTTAAGATAATTTATAAATCCAGCAATTTAAGCTTTCACTCAGAACAGATTCCTTGTCTGCTGGGGATGGAGACTGGGAGTTTTCAGTTTTACTGGACAAAGACCAAAAGTTGCAAATCCTGTTATCTCATTTCCAAATAGATTGTTAGTTGAGCCCCTCTGCAAACCAAATCTTTCCCTACTAGTCGTTCCTCACTACAATCTTCCCACCATAAATACTAAAGCTCCACAGACATAAAATGCTAGTGGATGGAATCAGCTTTTCCTGCAGAAAGAAGGAAAGTTACATCAGAGAATCTCAAAGCTGGGACGTTCACCCCATCGGACCCGGGCGTCTGTGCTGAGAAGGTCGAGCTGAGCTGTGTGCCTCTGGCCGCCCTCCAAGTAAGAGCCCTGCTGCCAGAAATGTAAACAGGACGTGGGTCTTGGAGTTAACGAGTCCAACAGACAGCGGCAGATGGCTCCTCTTGGTTTCTCTCTCCAACAAAGTGGAGGAAGCCTTCTCATTCCAGGCCAGGGCAAAAATGGGGGGGGGTGGGAGAGAACTGCCAGTCCTTTGAAGACGTAAAATGGGGGTAGTCAGGACAGCCCTGTGCCCTCCATGCCTCACACAAGTTTGGGGAAAAGATAGGCTCTTCCTGAGCATGTCTGTTTTCGAAGAGAGCCCCCTAGACTCAACCGGCTGCTATACTTGGGGAGCAGGTAATGCCGAAGCATTTCAGGAAGCAGACAAACCAGCTTGGCGCACTGGAGCTGGGCACTACCCTCACAGAGAGGAGCCTGAGAGGCCGTGGGGTGGGGGTGGGGGAGAAGAGGCTGCTTGTAGGAGATGACATTCAGCTTCCAGGATGCTAGAGAGCAAGCGAAGGTGAGAGTGTGGGGGAGCTGCCCACCTAACGCGCACCCCAGGCTCCCATGTCCAGGGGAGGATGGCTCTGGAGGGACGAGACATGGGTATACTGTGACCGCCTAACTGGACAGTGGGCGATGCAAGGCGAAGTTCCAGGAAAGAGTGGTAGGAGGACTCTGGGTTAGGATGTGCTTGGGAGGAGTGAGGTGTTATCACTCGCTGCAAGAAAAAGTTGATTGTCTTCCTTTTTAAAGGAAAGGTGCAGGCAGGAAATGAAGGAGAGCAGAGGCAGGAAGGAAGAGAGGGGGAAGAAGCATTCGATTTACTAGTTATCTTGGTTGCTGCTCCTATGGGCCCCGGATGTGAACACAGGACTTGGGATGTATGTTTCTGTGTGCCCGATTCTCTGAAACGTAGAGAATCCCACGAGTCCGGATCAACTTGATCTCCTAACGTGGACCGTGGGCCTCCAAGCTGGCTTCAGAGACATGAGCCTGCGCTCACGGGACACGAATGTCTGGCACTGATGTACCTGGGCATCTCTGAGAACCGAGCGCCTCATGGAACATTACAAAGACACAGCCTGGATGAAGGGAGATGAAGTCTTCCTGTTGCGTACAGACAGTAATAATGAAGTTCAAGAAAAAGAAACACATTTTCTCCATTCCAAGGAGGGAAATTCTGTAAATACGACAAACAGGTAACGTAACATAGTTTACCGTGTTAACTTAGTGTTTTCAGAATCCATGCTAGGGAATCACTTGGTGAGCATTTAAAAAATAATAAACCACAAGTAGGAAAGGCAAGTGCTTTACAGAATTTCCCTTTTGGAAAGCCACACACGGGCAGATGTGAGCGCATGTGCCCGCAAGTGTGAGCACCAGCAGCACCAGAGTCATGTGGCCCTTTCCTGTGCTCATCACTGCAGACAGAACTGGGCTGGCTCAGAGGTCCACAGCGCTGAACTGGCGTGGGGAAGAGAGGACAACAGGTGGACAGAGGTTGTGAGAGGAGCATGAGGAGCACGAGGAGCTGCTGCAGCACTGGCCAGGCTGCCAGGACGTTCAGAGGCCCTAGTGCCAATGGCTCTGGAGTGCTCAGTCAACACACATTTTCTGCACTGAAGATGCTGCTGAGAGAAGTGGTTATCATTCATGTTAGAAAGACCCCTGAGTGCCCAAAGACTGCTGTGTGCGGTTGGTGCTGGTGTTGAACCCTGGGGATTCCTATCGTGCACTGCCCCAGCCTGGTCCAATCTGTCTGAGGTTGGAAGCCACAGAGATTATGTCTCTGTAACGTCTTCAGATCTGTCAAGGGTCCGATGGGTGGATGAAGGCGTGTACAGAGTCAGTGCCGTCCCAACACCTGCAGGCTGCATGGGGTACCACCTGGCCGGGGGGCAGGCCTGCCGGTGCTGTAACACAGGGGTGAATAGCATTGCGCCCATTTTACAGATGAGGAAGTGGAAACTCAAGGTCACATGGCCAACAAATGTGCTTTGGTGATTTTAAGGCTGGCATTACCTGCATTCTCCACCTCTGAGGGCAGATGGGGAGCAAAAGAGCAGAGTCCGGGGGGGGGGGGGGGAAGGCTGTCTTGTCTGCCACATTTCTCACCCAGGTGAGAAAGGAGAGTAGAGCTAAGATGACTCAGGACCCAACATTTCTGGTACTCTAGAATGTTTTTAAAAACTAATTAAATCCGGGCGTATGGGACATGCTGTCGTTTGGCTGTACTGGTAGAGATGGAGCGCAGGGCCTGCTTTAACCTACCATCAGTAAGAACGCTCACTCACGCTCAACACGGAGCACAGAAACCCACTTCTAGGCCACTCGGCCAAGAGGCCCCAGCTGCCCATGGTGACAGAGCGGTGGAAACATGGCTGGTTTGAGATTTCAAAGTATGCGGTATGAAAAGTAAGTTTCTCTTCATTTTCTAATATTGATTGCATGTTGAAATAACATTGTGGATGTCTGGGTTATTAAGATATATTATTAAAATTAATACAGGAAACAATATATAGAGAAAAGGACATCTTAAAAAAGTATCATTAACTAGAAGTAACTTTCGGTGTGTCCTGGTCGCCCAGCGGATAAGGCCGCCGAAAGAAGTCCATGTACATACAGGGACCCCAGCTTGAGAACTGGGGGAGGGGGATGAACAACTAAATCAAATGAAAGGCTTCTCCTCTTCCTGCCTGCCTATTTGCCTTCATTCCTGCTGTACATTTCCTCTTTTTTTTTTAAAGTAACTTTGGTTAATATTTTTGAGTGCTATCTGTCATTCTTTATAGAAATATCCTGTGTGTAGATATAAACATTTTCTAGATCTTTAAAAACCGTTTCTAGCAATAGGTCATAGACATTTTCCCATGTCATTAAATATTTCAAAATTGCAAGACCTGTCACTGCTGCACAGAAATCTGACGAACGGGACATTCTGTATAAACAACCCTGCTGCTGAACATCTGGATTGTTCCAGAGGTGGAGGCACAAACAGAGTGCGAACACCCCCATGCAGACAGCTGTGCACGGCGACGTGCTCTCCGCCACCAGCTCCTCGCGGCTGAGTCACGGGCTTTCAGGGTCAGAAAGAATGTGTGCCTGTGAGGCTTTCACTAAATATTACTAAAGCGCTCTGCAGAAAGGCTGTGCTGATGTGCTTTTGGTACATTAAAGTTTGGCAACTTTTCAATTTCCTCAAAATTGATTTTGAAAGTTGGCCTGTTGGCTTCACAGCAATTGTGCTCGGATAAGATTTAAGCAGTCACATCCTCAAACCATAGCTCCAGGAGAAACCACAGTTAGCAACTGAAAATGAAGCAGACGGTGCCTATGCACTGACACACAATAGTCTGACCACCCAAAGTTAGAAAACAATAGCAAGTGAGCAGACCTAGCATCTCTATACTTCAAATAAGCTTTTCTACAAGCCCCCACTTTCCCTTTAGACCCCATTCGTAAGAAACAGGGGGCACTGTCTTGGGGTCCACCCTGAAGCATGCTCGAAGGACTAAGTGGACTGGGGAGAAAGACCACCTCTTAGTTGCACAGGCATCCCACCTCTCAGGGCCACCCAGAAGACAGATGTCACTTTCCATGCTATGATCATCTCAGATCAAAACATGGCTAACCTTTCTCTTTCCCATTACTACCCTCGTGCACCTATGCTCCAGCCATATTTATCCACGAGGGTGAGACATGTACCCATAGGCTTCCTCTATTGGTCACAACAAAAGTAACCCTGAGTCAGAATGGTCCTCAGTTTGGGCATAACTGAACCACGGTCCTTCTGTTACTTTTCAGAGGTAGTAATAATGGCAATTTAAGTTTCAATAGTGGTTTGTGACTTATGGATACAAAATAAACATTTACAAATACTAAATAAAATAAATGGATAAATTAAAATGATACAGAAGAGAATAATCATTAATAGCAATTCTTGAATCCCCCAAACATGTTCGAATTTCTAAAGTCTCCTGCTGCCAGTCAGAGAACAAGGACCAGACAACACTTTCAATAAAGCGTTTCATACCACAGCATAAAGACCTGAAAACATTCAGCCTGACTTTGGAGTTTCTGAATCATTAGAGCCTTGCATAGAATGGGAGAGTTAACATCGAGTCTTGTCTACACACAGAAATTCCTCTGGAACAGTGGCGCACTAAGACAAGGTGTCGACAGTCTGGGGACGCACCAGCTCACTAGCTGCTGGCATTCCTCTGAGCCCAGGGGAGAGAAAGCTCGAGGCTGGCTCAGGACTGGCTAGAGAAGTTGAAAAATGCTGACATGACTGCTGTCTAACGCAGGTTCTCTGCTGCTCATCATTTCGATGGCAACATTGAGAGCACCCCAGAGGCGCTTGGAACTGACGTGGGCAGGGCGTCAAGTCCCCTGTCAGCGGCAGGCAGATTCGGGGCGCGGTCTCGAGCTTCGAGAAGGGCTGCACAGCCTCATCAGTGAGGTGTGGCAAAGTGACAGGGAGGTCACTTGAAGCTGTCATTAGTGCTCTTTCCCTAATTTTAGGATTCAGAGCCCATCTGTCTGAGACCCTGCTCTTCAGAACCTGTCTTGAGGGATGGGTAATCAAGAAGACAGCTACCAGGAGAAGTCTTAATTCCGGTCCATTAGCCCAGGTCTGCTCCCCGCCCCAGCAGTGGCTCTGTCACTGCGATGCCTTTAGAAGAGGCACCTCAGTACCCTCTGGGCAAACACTGGAGACCGCCTGTGGGGGAGCCTGTGGCCCCTTCCCACCTGTCGTTGAAGTCACCCTGAAAATGCCCCAGATCCTTGGCTTTTCTCCCCTCCTTGGCTTTTGCATCCCAAACTGAGACTCCTACCCCACAGGTAACAGAAAATCTGCCTACAGAGAAAGTTCAACCAAAAGCCCATTTAATTTACTGCTGCAAGTGACTCGAAACTCTGAAGTCAGTGACAGTTTTGACAGAAGCCATTTTCACAGTATATTACTTCTATCAAGTCATACATTGCTCCTGTAAGACACAGGTAACTCTGCAACACATTATCCCGCTGAAGCTGTCATAGTGCTGCATGTCAACTACATCTCACAAAAACTGTGGGGAAGGTGAAAAAAGTGAAAACACTCAGTATTGAATATACTATAAAGTATAATTGCTTCACTCCCCATAAGGGTTAGAGTTTATGTTTTACATTTTGTAGCTTCACAAGGAAATAAAAGTTTGAAAATCATACATAGCCATCAACTTTGATGAATGCTGGCTCTGTAGGATGTTTGATATTTCTGTGAAAAGTACAGATGACTTCAGGGATGGCGGTCTCCCGTCACCTGGCCCCGCCTCGAGGGGCTGGCCTCTGGGGAGCCCATGGATGTTAAATGTGACACACAGCTTATACAGGATCCTCCTAGGAGCTGGGCTCCCAGTGACAGTCACAGAGGGCGGCACTAGGTGGGGAACGGAATGTACCAAGGGGACAGCCCCTGGGAAGGGGCCAGGCCCAGCTGACCTGGAGCACTGACTTCTCGGGAGCCCCCCCAGGTCACACAGGTGGCAGAGGGGTTGGAGACCTGCTTGTTTTGAGCCAGTGACAGTAGAGGGATAGTGCAGGCTGCTGCGATCAGGTCACCCTGAGTGGGCTGGTGCTGCTGGGCCCCCGTCTCGGATGTGAGTGCCAACTTCTTCCTTCACAGCAGCCATCCTGTGTGTTGGCCTGGTCGACTGGACCAAACTCCGTTCCTCTTTGGTTGCTCCTGTTCCTCTCTGTGTGTGCCCACATACCTGACAACCTGTCCCACACAGGGAAGGTGCCTGTCTGAAATGAGGACCAGGGCTGCGCACACTGGCCCTGCACAGGGCAGTCTTCACTGGCCCCTGGGAGAGGGGCCCCAGTGACCACCTAGCCAGCTAAGTCATACCAGCAGGGAATGGGACAAATCCTGGTAATTTGCATGCTGCTGAAATGAACAAACTGGGCTTCTAAGTGCAAAAGATGAGTGTGGACAGGATGCAAGCACGCTGCCGGGCTGATTTTTAATTTTAAATGATATGTTAAAAAGACCAAAAATATATGAGAAAAATACAAAAGTACAAATCATAAGAAAAAAGATATACTCAGACACCACTTGTATAAATTCTTAGAAACATGGGAAACAGCTATGATAACAGACATACGTTCAGGCAGTGGGAGTGTCAGGACACAGAGGAGTTCATATTGGGTTCGAGGCTGAGCAGTGAGAAGTGAGGCTGAGGTCCCGGGACCATCCTGCATCCTGGTCCTGGTCCCGGGCAGGCAGGCGGGTCGGCTGGTTAAAGTCCTGCAGCAGCCATTCCCGGCTCCCCGCTGTCCTGCGGGTCCACGACCTTCTCTACAGAAACTTCCCTGTGGCTTCTTCCCGGGGCTCTCAGCTCCCCATGTGGAATCTTGCATCTGGCGGACTTCGTATCACTCCCCCTGTGCTGGCCTTTCTCCAGTCCCCACACAGCCTGGCTCTGCTGTCACTGTGCCCCCAGAACACTATCTCCAGGGCCAGCACAGCGCTCCCTCTGCTCTCTGCCTGTGGCTTGTTTACAGTTCCAACCCATAGGCCACTCGGGATGTCCTGGTGACAGCCACTGGCCTCTCCTGAGGCCTCATGAAGGCAAAACTGCAGCCACATGCGCCAACATGGACGAGACGCCCTGCGGGCACATTTCTACAAAGGGGTTCACTCAGAGGTGCCCCTCAACTCCTCTGACGACAGTTCCGTACGACCCGGTCCCACCAAGGCTCCAGGCCGCCTGGATCCCACCCGGTTCCGTGTGACCCGGCCCCGACCACAGTTCTGTACCACACGACCCTGCCCACGATGCTGTATGATGCAGGCCCAGGGATGTTAGTGGAGACTCAGTGATCACAGGTGCTCCACCAAGGCTGCGCAATGAGACCGCCCCTGTCGCCCCAGCTTGATTTCAGAGGAGACGCCTGTCAGTGCTGGGACACCTGCCGCCTACAGACCGGGCGCCAGGCTTCGGTGCCGCCTGGGCAGAAAGGTCACGTGAGTGAGCTAACTGGTCGGCACCCTTTCAGAGACACGTCGTGTGAGAAAAGGGTGGCAGCCTGCAGCCGACACCGAGGACTCAGACCCACATGCTTTCACTTACCTAGAATAATGGAGAGAACTGCTTTTCTGGCTACTCACAAAACTCCCAAATTGTATGAATGACTCTCTCTAAGGAAACGAGCCTGACTCACTCACTGGGTGGCCCCCAAAACAGTCCACACCCCAGCAATTCCCGCAGTAACAGCAGCTGCTCCCCCTGCCCCACTTCCCGAGCTCCCTGTGCACTTTCCCGCCACCCCAGCCCAGGTAAGTGGTGCTCTGCCTGCCAGCCGCAAGGTTAGACCCTCTCCCCACTCGTTGGGAGCCCGACCTTCATGCTCCCAAAGCATGGAGATGCCCTCTTCACAGGGCTGTTTCTGAGTGCTTTCAGGCTTTGTCCCTCTAAGAGTAACAATTCGATACTCCATGAAATCTGAATGCCGACTTGGTGTGGGTGCCCTGCCACCTCAGGGACACACTGTGCAAGAGACCAGGTCCCTGCGTGGATGCCCGGGGCCGACATTCCAGGACACACAGCAGCTACATACAAAAGGGATGCGCCGAGAAAAGATTAAGGTCAACACCAACATTTCTCGGTAAGTCGAGCTAAAACATGTCAGGCTGTGTTTACACAGCTTCCCATTCCGTTTTTATCACTTTTTCCTTACATCTAAAATTCCGAAGCTCACCGGAAGCTATGCTTCCTGTGAGATGGCCTCCTCCCTGGGTGCTGTCTGCCCCACCTCTCAGCTGCCACTGGGGCAGCATTCGTGGGATTCGGAGCTGATTACTGTATGAACGAGCAGCAGTCGTGTCCAGTGACCCAGGGAGGCCTTCGGCCAGGCAGGCGCATGCTCCCGGACCCAAACTGCCTCTCGGAGGGCCCCGCGGACAGAGCACAGACAAGGCCTGCAGAGGAGGGCGGTCAAGGGAACTCTGCACGCTTGCACCCAAGAAGGTCTGCTGGGACCCTCTGGAAAACACTAACTAGGAAGATGCTCCAGGAACATATCATGAGAGCCCCCTGCCCATTCCCTGACCCCAGTCCCTAGAATACAACACAATGCAGAGATTAGAAACAATAAGGCTTTCAGGGACCCGTTAGCAACCACTGCCACGGCCTTGAAAACAGTAATTTTAACTCTTAGTGACTATTCCTATTTTATTTGTGATAAAGGAAGAGTCAGGTCTGTGATGTCCATCGCAGGCTTTGTTGGAGGGGGTCTTCTCCACAAGCCATCTCCCTGGGCCATTCAGTTAACCCAGGGCCTGCCTGCCTTCCTGTAAGTGCTGTGACAAGGGGGAACAGGTCACATAAAAACCGACTTCTCCCGGTGAAGTGGGGAATGCACAGAGTCAAGTGTGACCTCAGACTACAATCTCTGTGGCTCAAAGGATGATGTCTTGCTGGTGGGGGGCAGGAGTTCTTGGGGACGGTCACAGGGAGAGGGTGGATGAGTAAGAGAACAGGAACCTTAAAGAATTAGTCATTCTTTGGTCTTTCAATCATGCAAACCCAAAACCTCTGTAATTATAGAAAAAGAAGACTGCTTTTTCTAAGAAGCCTAGGTATTACTCAAAATAATTCTTCGAGGCGCATCCTGCTGGAACAGCAGTTGGGTCAGTCACCTTTGAAGGAGTGTGGACCACATACCCCGGGTTTGGGTCCAGGTCTGTGGGAAACAACCAGTATGACCAATACAAATAAAACATTTCTTCCTCCTCCCTCTTCCTACCTGCATCTTTTCTTTAAAACTTTTTTGTTAAGCACTCAGGAAGAATCTGTTACAAGGCAGAGTATAGAGAAAATCAGTGAAATCCTGAACTTCAGAGGATCTTGCTTTCTAGTTGGCTGGACACACAATTTAAAGCTTAACGAGCATGTTAGAGACATAATAAAGCACAAACTATATCTTAATATCTATAAACCACAATGCAAATAAAAGATGCTGATGATACAATAAAGGACATGTAATAAAACGATGTAGAGGAAGTTTTAAAAATATCATTTTCAATCAAATATATGTGAAGTGTACATGTACTAGAAAACAGAAGTAAACAAAAGCAAAAATAAATTCCTTTTAGAGACAACTACTCATAACATTTTGGTGTATCTTTTTTTTTTGATATAACCCTTTTTTTTTACACTCCAAATTTGGACCTCAAAAAGTAGTTCATTCCTTTTCCAGTTAAACAGTCACTTTCAACATCAGCACCTTCGGATAGTATCACTCCTCTACTGAAAACCCAGAGATAAAGGCATGTCCTCTAAACTTTACCAGAACCCTGCTTGGAGTCTGGTTTTCCCTGTGGGAGTGCCCTGCCCTCACTTCCCTGCCTCCCCTACTGTTTCCACCACCTCCCTTCCTCACCTGCCTCCCCCCACCTGCCTCCCTTCACATACCTGCCTCCTCCCGACCTGCCTCCCTCATCTACCTGCCTTCCTCCCACCTCTCCCCTCATCTACCTCCCTCACTTACTTGCCTTGGATACTGACACTTACTCCTACCTCTGCCTTTCTCTTCCCATAGTGCACTCTTGTCTAAAGAAGTAACCCATTTACTCCGTTAGTGACTCTTTCCCACACTCCAGTGATCTCAAGCTCTAGAAGGACAAGGGTCTGTTCTGTTTTCTTTCCCACCAATGCATCCAAAGCACCCAGTACACTGAAGCCTCAACACACACGAGCTGACTTATCAGGGCCCGTGTGGGACCCGTTAATGCTGTCGTCCAAGCAGTCACCTCTCACATTTGGCAGTGAGACTGCTCCCAGTCTTGATGCCTGACCCCATGGCAGTGTGTGTCCCACTTGTCCAGGTGTGGGCCTCGGCCTGACCGGCGGCAGCAGAAAGTGTCCCGTGTGAGACAGAGTCCCAGGCCCATGACAGGCTCACGGACAGGAACCTGCACTGCCCCAGCCCCAGGCACATGGCTGGCTCCCTCTCTGGCCAGGGGCTATCTCGTCAATCTGCCCTCAAAAGAGAGGCATATTAGTTTGTACCCTCGCCATCCAGTTTCCAGCAGCAGCAGAGGGAGGGCCTTGCTCAGCAGGGCCAGACGTGCCTTGGTGACAACGTGGCATAGTGGCTCAGTCAGCAATGGCCAGGCCCGCCGGGAGATAAAGGACTACCACAGTTTCTTGAGCAGATGACAAATGTCTGGGGAAGGCCTGCTGGCACTGAGGGACACTGAAGAGTATACACAGGTGGACAAACAGCAAACCGGCTGTTGTAGAAACTCAAGCAGAAGACAATGGACATACAACGAAGCACTGTCACTCCAACTGACATTCCCAGAGTTCTCAAAAGTACCAACAATGTAAACCTTTAAGATCACTGAATATTTTCAATTTGGAGGCATCTGAGTGGCAAAAATCGTCATTAGCTCTCAAATAAATATGAGCATTATAAACTATGATGACTCCCTGATAGGTCTGATTACATGGGGAGAGGTGAAAGTCAAGAAGTTAAAAAAGGAGGCATGGCCTGGTGGAGCAGTGGTTGGGCCTGCCACCCCAGTTGAGTGCAGTCCACATGCGTCCCAAGGAGCCTGGTTCACATCTTGGGGCCAGAGAAGTGGCCAAGATTTACAACTAAAATAAAAAAAAAACCAAACTTCTTCCTCCTCTCTTCCTATCAGTTGCTAATAATATAATAATAATATGCTAATGAGATAATAATATGCTAATAACAGACAAAATTTTCTGGGAGGAGAGGCTTATGTGAGAATTCTATTTTCAACTGTTCTTCTTTTAAAAAAATAAAGTTATTAATAAAGATGCAAGCAGTTTGCTATATGTGAAAGCCAGATACGTAAAGTTACATATTGTCACGTTCCAATTATCTACCTGCCTTCTTTCCTGCCTGTACCTCCCCTTAAAAAAAATAAGTGTTACTCAAACAGTAAGCATGTAAGAAGACCCCAAAGCCACTGGAAATGCAAATCCCAAGCACAAGCCTATGAAAAAGCCTAAAAAGAGACAACACAAGTGTTGGCAAGGGTGTGGAGAATGTGGGGCCCTTGGACAATGCTGGTGGGAATGTAAAACGGTCTAGTTACATTGGAAAACAGTCTGGCCTTGTCTCAAAATGTTAAGCACAGAGCTACCCTATGTTCTAATGATTCTTCTCCTAAGTATATACCCAAGAGAAGTGAAAACACGCTCACACAAAATGGGTGCTCACACGTGTTCCTAGCAGTGATATTTATAGTAACCAAAGAATAGAAATGACCCAAAATATCCATCAACTGATAAATAAGATGTAGCAACCCGCAGGGTGGACTATTTATTATTCAGCGATGAAAAGGAATGAAGTACTGATGCATGCTGCAGGGTGGATGAACCCTAAACCTTTATGCTAAGAGTGAAAACACAAGCTGCAGGCTGGGTGAAAATAATGCAAAACACATATCTGGCAAACACTACACAAAGAATTGCTAATATTTAACAATAAGAACACAATCCAAGTAAATAATGGGCAAAAGATCTGAACCTCATCAAAGATATACAAATGGTAAATAAACTATGAAAAAATTCCAATATTTTTCATTAGCAAGTTGCAAATTACAGCATTAAGACACCACCCACACCTACTAGAACGGCTAACATCCAAAATACTGACAACACCCAGTGCTGGCAAGGTGCCTTAACCACAGGAGCGCTCTACAGCCATCTAGAAGAACGAACACTTCACCAGACGATGCAGTTCTCACAGTCCTTGGTACTTGCCCAAATGAGCTGAAAACTTATGTTCATACAAAAACCTGCACTCAAGTGTTTCAGCAGTTTTATTCATAATTGCTAAAATGCAGAAGCCACCAAGATGTCCAAGTTAAACAAACTTGGTCTGTCCAAAGGTAAAGAATTCAGCAGTAAAAAGAAGTGAGCTATCAAGTCATGAAAAGGCATGGAGGAATCTTAACAAGCATACTGCCAAATGACTGAAGTCGATCTGAAAAAGCGACACACTGTGATTCCAACTCTGACATTCTGAAAAAGGCAGAACTGTGGAGATGGCAAAAGAGCAGTGGTTGCTGGGGCGGGAAGGATGAACAGGAGAAACACAGAGGATTTTTAGGTAGTAAACCATAGTTTGGATACTGTAATGGCGGTACATTTGTCAAAATCCCCAGAGCTGTATAGCACAAAGAGCAGACCCAAGTGTATCAATGGACTTGGATTAATAGTCTTTCTTTCTTTTTTTTTTTTTTTTAAAGGAAAAGTGCAGGCATGAATGAAGCTGAGCAGAGGCAGGTAGGCAGGAAGAGTGAGGAGGAAGAAGCATTTTATTTAGTTGTTCATCTTGGTTGCTCCCTCTGCCCTGGGATGTGAACCAAAGTCCTTAGGATGTACGTGGACTGCACTTGGTCAGAGGCGGCCAACCTAACAGCTATTCCACCAGGGAGCACCTAATAATGTATTAACATGGGTGCATCAATAGTAATAAATGCACTCTACTAATGCAAGATGATAATAACAGAGAGAATTTTCTGAGGCCACAGGGTTATGTGAGAATTCTATTTCCAGCTCAGTTTTTTTGTTCTAAAAAAATAAAGCTATTACTAAAGATGCAAGCAGTTTGTTACATGAAAGCCAGATACATAAAGTTAGGTATTATCACATTCCAATTATCTGAAATATCCAGAATAGGTAAATCCATAGGGATGGAAACTAGATGAGTGGCTCCTGGGGGAGTGGAGAGTGAGGGGCATCTGGTTAATGTGTCTGGGTCTCCGACTAGGTGATAAGAATATTCTGGAACTAGCCAGAGTGGGTAGTGGTAGCAGAACATCATAAAGGTGCTAAATGCCACTCTCTACAATGGCGAGCTTCATGTGAACTGTACCCTGCTTATGAAAAGAGCAGAGAACACATGAGAGGTCGTGTTAAAGGGACTTACGCTGGCGAGGTGAAGTTTCTGATGTCCCAAGATGGGCAGCCTGATTCAAAGCACCTCAAATGACTTCATGGGAGGATGGGGGTACAACATGACAGGCTAATTACAGGAGAGAAGAGGAGGCAGGACACAGCATCAGGAGGACTCACCAACAGATTAGATGTGGGGAAAGAGTTTCAAAGAGGATTGGGTTTTTGGACTAAGCAGGACTGTGGGCCCACTTCCCCTTATAGCAGGGCACAGCGGACAGGTGGTCAAGCGCAGGAGGCCCATCACAGGCATGGAGATGCCGCAGAGGCAGTGGCATATGAGTCTGGAGATGGGTATATACATACACATACACACATATATACACACATACACACATACGTACATAGAAATTACTGGTAGATGAATATTAAGAGAATGAAGGATATCAACTTTGTTTTTACCCTGATGTAAATCCTATTTCCCAGTTTATTCAACTTCATGTTTTGCTTTTTTTTTTTTTTTTTTTACAAACACAATTTACAAAGTTGCTATGGAATAAAAAGGTTCATTTTGGGTGTGCCCTGGTGGAGCAGTGGTTAGGTTAGCTGTCCCTCAAGGAATGTAGTCCATGTATGTCCTAAGGACCTGGGTTTGTGTCTTGGGTCGGGGCGGGGGTGGGGGTGGGGTTAACCAATGTGAACAGCTAAATAAAGTGCTTATTCCTTCTTTCTTTTCCTGTCTGCCTATTCACTTTCATTCCTGCCTGAACCTTTCCTTTAAAAAAAAAAAAAAAAAAAAGAAAAGAACCATTTCCCCAACCACTTTATAATCTGTCTTTAGTGATATCATGTGAAAGGCCTGCTTCATGCTGAGACCATAAACATACATATCTCCCTTCTTACCGAGTCTTTCAATGATCTGCTTTTTAACGCTTTTAACTTTAATCATATGGGATTCATGATTGTATCAGAAAGGGCTCTATTTTCCCCAAATAAGCCATTTATTTAATTGTCCATGTTTTCTGACTGCTTTCAGGCTCCCTCACAGTGGTCCAAAGCCCCAGGCGTGTGAGGTCTGTGGGGCCTCGGCTTCACCGAGCTGCTGTCTGCTCTGAGTCAGGCGCAGCCGCTTTAGTTGCAGCAGCTTCCCGAGACTCTGTATTTCTCGACAGTCGCCGCAAACCCACCACCGTCTATTCTAGACTGTTATTAGCCAGTGCCACACATTCATGCATCAAGCAAATCTGCAAACCAAAGTTCCTAGAAAAATAAACTGGGGTTGCTTGGTATTATGTTTAGTTTATAAACTGAGATCTTCAAAACATCTAGAATGCCCCACTCACAATCAAGAAAGCATTTTTCCAGAAGTCTCCTTATGCTCTTGGGTAAAGTTATACAGCTTTTTCATTAGACAGGTTGAACTCACTTCTCCTTTCTTCCCAGGTATTGTATCCTTTTTGTTGCTGTTAGGAATGGAAAAAATTATTTATTACCAGAAAGCGTAGACACAGGCCTCATACACAAACATTTATTTTGTATCCAGCCATGCCTGTAACTATTTTTAATTTCAATAACTTTTTAGATGATATTTTGGATTTATTTACTTCCTCTTCCTTTCTAGCTGAACACCTAATTTCTTTTATTTAACTAAAAGGAGCCTCCGGAACAGCACCGAACTACTGGGTCAGGAGCTGGCATGCTTCATTTGCTCCGCCTGAAACAAGGCTGTCTCTGTGTGTGGGTGACCTTTCCTCAACTCAACACACCTACAAGCATTCTCATTTCTGGGTATTTGTGAATGTATCTATTGTTGAGCACTAAATAATTTCCTCTTGGATCACGACAGGATCAGTGTCAAAACTACCTGAAAAAAGGTCACATGCAATAAAACAATCACCTGAACATTTACTATAAAAACAATACAAAAGAAAAGAAGTAATTTATTATTTATATTTATCTAATCTCTAACTATAAAACACTGGACACAGTTTTGTTTTTTTTTTAGAAGATTCAAGACTAAAGAGTTTTTTTAATCTACTTCGAAACACCTACATGTAAACTATTGTCCTAGCTAATATTTTATTTTTAAGAGTATTATTTTCTTAATTAATGGAAGACTAGAAAAGGGGCATTTTGCTTTGTCCGAAGAGTTTTAATTTGCAGCAGACACCAGAAAAGAGGAAATGAGCAACTTGTGGCTCTTCTGGGAATTCCCAAGAGCTGGGAAACAAGATGCTTCTGATTAAAAAGGTGCTGAGGGTGCTGTGGTCTCTGGAGCAAAGATTTAAGCATCTGAAAATATTCAGGATTACAAACACTCTAAAGCAAGGTCTTCAGGTCTTGCTTCTAAAGCAAGATTCAGGGTGTGTTCTGGTGGCCTAGTACATCAGGCCACTGGATGCAGTCCACAGGGAACACAGGACCAGAGTTCAAACCCACGGACTGAGGGGAGGAGCATTCAAGACTGAACAACTCAGTAAAACTAAGTAAATGTTTCTTCTCCTTTCTCTTCCTTCCTTCCTGCCTGCCTGCCTACTGGCCTTCATTCCTGCCAGCAACAATCCTAAAAAGGAAAAAAAAGAAAAAGAAAAAGAAAAATCAGCAGGATTCAAATACAAATTAAGTTGAAACAACTGTAATTCAAGATGAAAAGTTCCTGATAATGAGAGGAGATAGCATAGGGGAAATAAGCTTTAAATAATCACTAAAGCATCATTAAATTATATTCCTGAAAACTCACAATTACCAGGCAGTCTCTTAAGAAGTTTCCTGTAGAAATATACTTTGACCAACAGGACAAACTCAAAACTGTTTCAGAGACTTAAATGCTTGATATAAACACTTAGTCTTTGGATTTTTTTTCAAGCATGGTGATGTAATTTTACACAGGATCATAGACTCGGAGCATTTTGTAGTGTGTGTGTGTCCGTGTGTGTGCTTCCCTCTGAATTTTGTTCTGTTCATCTATAACAATTACTACACTATGTTAGAGCCCTTAAATCCTGACTGATGTCATCCAAGGGGAATAACCACAAGTGGAAACGTTATCTCCATAGCAACACTCCAGTTTTGAAAAGATGACTCTAAAATCAATCATCATAGTCCACTTCACGACTCCCAGCAAGGTCATGAGTTACAAAGGGTAGTGCTCAGCAGTCCCATCTGAAACGTAGCCCCGCACCCATCGACTCCTCCATTCATGGTGAAGCTGCCAAAACATGAGACTGAAGGCCAGCAGGAGATGCCTCTGGAGCGCCCCTTGTTGGGGACGGGACAGATGGAAGGCGGCAGCCCTCCTAGCAGGGCAGAGCCCCGACCTGCCTGGCAGGTCAGGGGAGAAGGACACATGGAGAATAGGCATCATTCCTTCTAGGTGGATGTGTCTGTGGCTTCTTGTGGCCTGTATTTAGCACCTGAAGCAACACTTGCTCAGTATCTCTGACCGTGCGTAACTGGCATGCTCCAGTGTGCAGGGCTGTGTGCAGGCAGTCCCGTCCCGCAGAGCCCAAGGAGCATGAAGGGCGCACATGGTGCACAGACCTAGGGAGTGAGCAGCACAGGATGTGTTCTAGAACCAGGGCTGTAATTCTCCATCTGACCAGCTAATCTCTTGGGCGGTTCTCCTCCCCGCCCAAAACACTCCACAGGATTTTGGGGTAGCTGCGTGGCTCTGTGATCAAGTCTGTGGCTCGGGATGCCATGGTCCATGTAAAAGCCCAAGGACCTGGGTCTGCAGCCCGAGACCCAAGGAACAACCGCGTGAGCTACTAAGTGGATGAATGAACGCTTCTTCCTCCTCTCTCTGCCGGTTTCCTTCCTTGAAAAAACAATCTTTATTTTTATTTGTTTAAGGAAAGGTACCAGGTAGGAATGAAGGTGAGCAGACAGGCAGGAAGAGAGAGGAGGAAGAAACATCATTATTTTACTGTTATTTAGTTGTTCACACTGGTTGCCTCTCCCGGGCCTGGGACTTGAACCCAGGGGAAAGTGGCCTTGTTCCTTTGGAGGTGACTGACCCAACTGCTACTCCACCAGGGTGTGCCTGAAGAAATAAATCTTAAAAAGATGTATTTTATTATTTCTTCTTCTTACATTTACATTTCTACATGAGTCTCAGGATGATGTGTTCATCGCTGCATCCTTTAAATATGAGTTACTAATCAATATCTGTTTCATCAAGTCACTAGAATCCTAGGGGGGAAATCTTCCTTTTTTAGCCAAAAACTGAAATTACAGAATTTTCAGTTCTTTGAAAAACACCTAAGTGGACACGACCATTAAGTTTCTGGTCATCCCAGTGTCATAGTTGAAGACACAGAACTGAGAGTCAGAGGAATCAGATTCAAAATCCTGCAAACAGGCATCATACAAACCCCCCCAAGAAGCCTTGGGGCAACTCTTCCTGAAATGTCACCTATCATGGGAACTGACAGAAAGGGAGACGAACCCCCATGGGTCCCTCCATGCTGGCCGGTCTTACTTAAAGATGAGCCCACTAGTCCATCAAAATGAGTGTAACCAGTGGCCCTGGGGTTTGTCACTGCTATGCGCACACTAACCTGACCCATCCGAGCTTCAGTGCCTGGTCACCACTGTCTGCTCCCTGCCTCGGCCCGGGACACTCACTGCTCACATGTCCAAGTGAGTCTCTGTACACCCGCCTCCAGGGCCGCCAATGAGGGGCTCGGCCCCAGAACAGGACTGCATACTGTGCCCTCGTCCCCTTGAGTGGCTGATCTGACAGGCCCTGAGGTGGTGCCTCGGGAGAGTGCACAGTGCACACAATCACCTGAATGGCCGCCAAGGCAAGGCGACACTGCCCGGGACAGCTTCTGTTCAGCTCGGTGAACTGGGTGTTCAACTAGCCACGCCCGAGCGCAGTCCAACACCGGTAAATTTGCAGGTCTGTCCCTGTGGCTGAGGCTGAGGTGATATGGCCACTAGACACAGTTGGTGCTGTGGCTTTACGGCGACACAGTAAGGGACAGGGAAGACTTTCTTCCCTTGGTATCCAGAACATGTGGCCACTTTCCACCCGTGGCAAACACTACGAGGACAAGTGTTTCTTTTCAGGTCCCATGGATTCCCAGCACACATCTAGACAGACTCATGCACCGACCGAACCAATGCGCCAACTCAGGATGCCAGGGTCGTTTGCCAGTCTACAGACTGACAGACCTGGACCTGCCTGGGCATTCACCCCAATGTGAGACACTGTCTAATCACAGAGGGAACATTAGAAAGATGAATCTATTGCAGGGTCATGGCGAGTCTTCATATTTTGAGCACTCTAGAAGGGCGGTCAGTTGAAACCAAGCAAAAGATGCAGCAAGGTCTCGACTGCTGCTGTGTAAATACAAACCACAGGTGCACCCTGGCGGAGGAGCGGCTGGTGCAGTCCACGTACATCCCCACACGAGTTCATGTCCCGGGACGGGGCGGGGCGGTGGTGGTAGGGGGAAATGACAATCAAGATGTACAACCGAAATGAAGTGTTTCTTCCTCCTCTCTCTTCCTGCCTGCCTGTCTGTTCGCTTTTATTCCTGCCTGCACCTTTCCTTTTTTTTAAAAAAAAATTAAAAAGCAAACAAGCCTTAATAGTAGCAACATGACTCAACCAGGCCATCGTTAAAGGATGGCATTTCCCTCACGTGAGGCATGGTAAATACAGGTCCACGACGTGACACTGCCCTCTGGTTTGAAGTTCACCCTTTAATCACAGCTCCAGATAAGCCTGTGTTTAAACCTGCAGTTCCATTTAAAACTGATAGGATCCATGTGCCCTCACCCAACGCCGTAATAGCAGAAAAGAATTAGGCACTGTCAACAGAACGCCGTCTAGCATCAAGTGTAGCTAGGTTCCAAATCTTCCACAACTCATGGTCAAATGTGGTTCCCCTACAACAGATACAGTTAAAATGATCACCATGTCAGCCAAACATCCAAGAGTTCCGAGTCTGCCCTGGGGCCTGAGGGGTCTCTCTGGATTTCTGAACAGATGGAAAAAGATGTTGTTTTTGTTCTGTTGATACTAAAAAAGGCCCAGCCATGTGTGTCCAAGTGTAAAGGAAACCTGCTTATGAATGTAATTTGTCAATCAGCACTAAATCCCACTGCTCTTCCAGCCCGGCTGCCCAGTGGTTCTGTGCTCACACCAGTCCAGTGGACCCTGCGTGCCTCCAAACCCAAGAACTGACCTCCAAGACAGGGTTCCATGTTGTCTGCGGTGGAGGCTGATCCCCTGTCCTTTCTGCTTTAGCAGAAACTTAATGTGTGACAGCAAATGATCCTAAAACAATTTTTAATTTGCGAAAACTTAACAAAATCTTAGCTATTCTACAACCCCAGTTCTGAACCTGTAGTGCACGGGCATCTGGAGATCTGCTCCTGGGATCTGGAGTGTCTAAGGAATGCCTTGAAATGACGAGGATCTTTTAGAAGGGCCACATCTTTTCACTAGAGTGACACGGCCACAAGTCCCTAGCAAGCCAGCACACAACCACCCTTTGTACTAGAAAGTTCCACTGTCTCTGCACTCATTCTTCAATACCTCTCCTACTGAAATGTCTCACCCAGCAGACAGGCGTGGCCCAAGATGGTCCCACCTGCGGCTTCACCTGCCAAAAGTCCACCTGCGAACCTTCACAGGCCAGTGCAAACCAGGCTTTCTTGGCAGGGACTTCCAGAAACCTCTGCCAAAATTCATCTTCCTTGTTCTCCAGGGAACCTCTCCAGGACTCTGACACAGTACCTCCAGAGCCTGCAGCGAATTGCTGGTCCCTGGCAGGCAGAGACTGGGTAGCACTGGACATCACCTCGCGTAGATGGGTAAAAGGTGAATTGAATCCTTTTGCTTCAGTGTTGATGAGGCAAGTGATTCTAACCTAATTCTTCAAAAAGTCCTTAAACAGTCCCTGCATGCAAGCAGAAGGAAGGCACACCTGAGGGGTTAGACACCCGTGCGGTTAACGTGTCAGGGAGAAGCGGCCCCTGAAACAGCTGGCGTCCATTCCCTTCTAACTGGCTGTGGACTTCGCGCGCTCAGAACCACTGCAATGACTCCAGCTTGTCTGGAGCTTTCTGCACAAACACTGAGGCCCGGGCTACGGCCCAGGAGTTATTCCCAAATTTCTGAAACACCAGACATGATGACCTTCAGGAAAGCCACTCAGGAAGTGAGACTGTCGTCTGTAAGAGGAAAACACAAAGAACCAACAGGAAGTAGCTGAGACTACGGACAGGAAGTCAAAGCAACGGCAACGGTCAGTGCGAGGCATGAAGGTTGAGATCGTATGTTCAAATTCAGGCTCAGCTGTGGCCCCAGAGGTGGAGCCTGAGCCTGGGATCAGGGACAAGGTGAGACTATCCCCTGGCTGGAGCAGCTTGTGCCTCAAGGTCCTGCAGCAGTGAGCACAGAAAGAAGGCAGGCATGTGGGGTCCCCAACTGTCCTGAAGGTGCTGCGGAGCCTCCCCTGGATAGACAAGGAGCTCCAAGGAGCCAGTCCCCATCTGGCTGAGTGCAGCAGACAAACTGCGCGCCACCCTGGCTCTCAGTGAGTGGGAAGGAAGTTGATTTTCCCTCCTGTCCTGCCATGGAGCCAGGAGCCCAGGTAGAGTGGTGGGCCGACCCGAATCTCATTCCCTCCCTGCCACTAGGCTGGAAGTGCTTTGATCCCCACCAGGGGTGTCGCAGGGTCCGGGTGGGAGCTGTGTCTCTAGTCCCAGATGTCTGGAGGGCACTGGGAAGGCTGGGTTGGGGTCACTCTGCTGCCCCCTCCCTCCCCGCTGGGGGCTGGGCCCTGAGGGAGCTGGTACTACAGCCCACTAGACAAGGCAACAGATCTCAGAGCCTGGAGGTCAGTGACAGGACCCAAAGTCCCAGGAGGAGGGGAGAAAGAGAGTGGGATTGGAGAAGTATTTGAAGAAATAATGGCTGAAAACTTCCCAATTCTAGAGAGACATAAATGGGCAGATTCAAGAAGCTGAGCAAATGCTACATATAATAAACTAGAAAAAGTCTAATGAAACTTCTGTACACTAAAAGCAAAGGAAACACCTTAAAAGTCCGAGAGACAGGACACATTTCCTTAGAGAAAGAGCAATTCGAAAGTCAGCAGGTTTCTTGCCTGAAACCAGGAGGCCAGGAGAATGGGGCCTGTTTCTCAAGTACTGAGAGAGAAGTGTCAGCTGTGGGTCCCACAGCTGGGGACGAGAGCCTCCGAGAATGAAGGGGAAATCAAGATATTCATGGGTGAAGGAAAGCTGAGAGGATTTGCTACAAACAGATCTCTTGAAGAATAGGGGCGGAAAGGCTAATATAAGGAGGCTGAGAATGTCATGAAGGAAAATTCAGCAGCAAAGGTAAGAATAAGAGTAAATCGAATAAACAGTCCTACCTCTTGTGTTTAAGTCATAGTTGATGATTGATATAAAATCATCTGACGTGGTATTCAAAAATACTTTAAGTATTAAGAAATTCTTAAGGTATTTATATTTAAAAAGTGGGGAGAATAAAGGGATCTAAATGGAAGTTTCCAGTTTGCCAAGAGTTAGAAAACACAGAAGCCAGCAGACAAGTTACCCTGTAAACCTTGAACTACTTCTGAGAAGATATGTAAAGTTTTGATATACTCAAATGTCGATCATCAATCAGTCAAAGTGAAATGAACCCACAGCAAGGTAAGAAACAGAACAATATACATAAAACTGACCCACAATATATTAAACCCTAACATAGTAAAATGACTTTACCTTAGATGTAAGTGATCGAAGGATATAAATGGAAGAAGATCGGCAGAGAAAGAAAATAAGATGTAACAGTATGCCATCTATAGAAAGTCACTTTAAACAACATGGGTAAGTTTAAAGGACAGAAAATCATATACCAGGAAAGCATTCATTAAAAAAGGAGTAGCTATGTTATAGTATCTGATAAAGCAGACATCAGAGAAAAGAAAATTACTAGAGACAAAGGGACATTATATGATAACTAAAGGGTCAACCCACCAGGAAGGTACTCTAAATGTTTATACACGACACATCTTAAAAGACGTGAAACAAAAACTGACAGAAACAGAGGGGACACAGACCAGCAGCAAATCTGGGTGGCGATGTCCAGACCCCACTACTCTCAGCAATGACAGAACTACTGGGCAGGAACTCGGCAAGGTCACAGAAAACTTCAGCACCGCCGGCCAGTAGGCTCTAAATGGAGTATGTAGGACATGCCAGTGATAACGGGATACATGTTTTTTTCAAGTGGAACATTCACTAAGACAGACCCACAGGACATGTACCAAGATAAACATATCCTGGGTCACAGACAAACCTCAACAATCTGAAAGAACTGAAATAAAAAAGTATGTTTTCTGCCCATAATGGAATCAAACTAGAAACGGGTAACAAGGAAATCTCTAAACATTTGGCAACAACACACATCTTTAAATAACCCATAGATCAAAGGACACATTTCAAAGGAAATAAAAATATACATGAAATAAAAATAAAAATACAGATTAAAATATGTGGCTACAGGTAAAACAATGCTAAGAGGGAAATTTATAAAACTTAAAATGTTACATTAGAAAATAGTTTAAGTTTCTACCTAAAGAAAATAGAAAAGAGCAAAATAAACTCAAAACAAGTTGAAGGTGGCAAAAGGTAAAGAGCAGAAAAAGTGACGTTGAAAACAGGAAAACCATAATGAAAAATTAATAAACTTTAATATTAATAAAGTTAATAAAATAAACTTTATTGGTTCTTCAGGGAAAAACAAATTGAACTTGATACACCCTCCTAGAAAGACTGCAAAAGTAAGGAGAAGACACAAATCACTAAAATCAGGAAAGAAACAGAAGATCTGATACTCCCATTATTCTTATTCAACTGGAAGCTTTATCTGCTGAAGTGAGGCAAGAAAAAAAGAAAGAATAGGAAGAGGAATATCTTCTGGGAAAGAAAAAATAAAACTTTTTTTTTTTTTTTGCAGAAAGCGCAATGATCTATGTAGAAAATCCCAAGGAAACTTTAGGGAAGCTCTTTGAACCATTAAACGTATTCAGCAAGGTAATCGTATACCAGGTCAAGACCCCACATCACACTGCTGTGTAAAAGCATAATGTTATAATTGATCTAAAGAAAACTAGATGCTTAAATATAAGGGTAATCAAACATGGACAAGACCTATATGCTGACAAAGGCAAAATGCTGAGAAAAGAACTCAAAGATGATCTAAATGAATAAAGATATACCATGTCCATGGATTGGGAGGGTCAAAATAGTAGAGATGTTAATTCTCCTCCAAATTGATCCACAGATTTAATTACACCACTATCAAAATCCCAGCAAGATTTTTTTTTTTTTTTTACAGACACTGACAATCTAAATGTTATGTGGAAAGTCACAGACCCTAGGATACCTAAAAACAATCTTGAAAAAGAGAAATAAAGTGGGAGAAATAAGTCTATCTATTTATTATCAGGCCTATTAAACAGCAGTCAGCACAGTGTGAGAGTGGCAGAAGGAAAGGCACACAGCTCAGTGGGATGGGACAGGGACCCAGACCCAGACTTGCACTAACAGGGCGCCCAGCTGATTTTGACAAAGCTGTGATCACAATTCAAACAAGGAAAGATGGTCTTTTCAACAGATGGTAATGGATACTCACAGATCAAGATAAACAAAAATCTTCATCTAAATCTCACACCTTATATAAAAATTAACTCACAAGGGACTAATCTTAGGGACTTAAACATAAAACTTAGAAAAAAACTAGGGAAAAACTGAGATCTAGAGTTAGGTAAGTAATTCTTTGACTTGATACCAAAAGTATGATCTACAAAAGAAAACAATAACTGGATCTCATGAAAATGAAAACCTTTTTGCTTTAAAAGCACTGGTTAAGAGGATGAAAAGAAAAGCTAAACTGGGCAAAATATTTATAAGCCATGTATCTGACAAAGGCCTAGTGACTATAAAAAATGAAGAACCCTCAAAACCCAACACTAAAAGGACAAACTAATCAGAAATGAGGAAAATACATGAAGAGACATTTTACTGACAAGGAGATATTGATGCAAACCACCATGTGAAAGGATGCTCAAAAGTCAAAGTCCTCAGGAAAATGCATACTAAAACAGCCACAAGATGTCTCTACACATCCTGGAATGACTGAAATAAAAAATAACGACACCACCAACGCTGCGAGGATGCGGAGAAGCTGGCTCCCTCAGACACAGTCAGTGAGAATGTAAAATGGCGCAGACACTCTGGAAACAGTTGGACAGTTTCTCGTAAAACTCAACATGAACTGACAGAGCTGAGCAATTAAGCTCGTGGGTACTTGTTCCAGATACAGGAGAATGTGTGTACACACAAGACCTGTACCCGAACGCTCACAGAGATTTACTCAGGACAGCAGGCGCTGGACACCACCCAGGTGTCCTCCCCAGGTGAGCGGCTACAATACAAGGTGAGCTCCAGTGAACCCAGTTACTGCTCAATAGAAAAGGTTCAGACTGCTGGTCGCCAACACCTGTAATAACATAATGGTGCCTGAAAAATAAATCACTCTGCATGAGAAAAACCAATCCCAAGAGATGACATTTTACAAGACTCTGTATTTAATATTCTTGAAATGACACAGGATAGAACTGGAGAAGAGATTAGTCACTGGGACTTAGGGGAGGAGGGGTGGGGGGAGTGGCCACAGAAGGAATCCTTGTGGTGATGGAGATGCTCTGCGACACTGGCTTTCTCGATGCCAGCATCCTGGTTGTGATACCGCGCGACAGTTTTTCAAACTATTACCACAGAAGGACATTGGGTAGACGGGACAAAGGCTCCCTGTATTATTTTTAACAAGGGCGTGGGCCTCTACGATTAAATCAAAATTGAAGTTTAATTGAAAAAAAAACATGACAGCTAGGTAAGCAGCTGACCTTGAGCAGACTTAAAAATCTCTACCCTTGGTGGGTCCTGGTAGAGTAGTGGTTGAGTCCGCTGTCTCTGGCTGGGTGCACTGCGGGTACATCTCAAGGACTCGGGTTTGAGTCCGGGGCAGCGAACAAGCAGGATGAACCACCAAATATAAATAAAAGCTTCTTCCTCCTCTTTCTTCTTGCCTGCACACACTTTTCCTTTAAAAAAGAAAACAAAAAAAACCTCTCTACCCTCAATTTTCTCTTTGACTAAATGGGACCCTAAGAAACATTATGACAATTAAAGGTCGTGTCTGAAAAAATATGGCAACGGGTGTGCTACAGTGCCTGAAAACCAGACTGTGAACACTGCACCCACATGTAGGCACAGGTATTATTCAGAACTGCATAAATCAAGTCTACCACTAAGTCACAAGAAAGCAATAGATTTAAAGTCTTTCACAGGATCCGAACAGACACCTCTCCAAAGACATATAGTTAGCTAACAGGCACCAAAAACCCACTGTTCCACATCTCTTGTTATCAGAGAAATACAAAGCAAAACAATAGATACCACCTCAAACCTGTGAGAATGGCTAGTCTCCAAAAAACAAGAAACAAGTGCTGGAGAGGGTGTACAGAGAAAGGGTAATGCTTGTACACTGTTGGTGGGAACATAAACTGACCATCCATTTTGGAGATTCCTCAGAAAATAACAGAAATTCCATATGAAGGCCTTGGTGGCTCGGGGGTTAAGCTGGTGCCTAGGAGACAGTGTATACATGGCCCCAAGACCCAGATTCCAGGCCCAGGCCCAGGCTCAGGGGGAAATGACTAAAATTAACAAGTAAATGAAATGCTTCCTTCTCTTCTCTCTCCCTTCCTTCCTTCCTCTTTATAAAAAGAAAAGAAAAGAAAAGAAAAAGAAAAAAAGAAATTCCACATGATCCAGTTATCCCCCTTCTGGGTACTTACCCAAATAAGAGAAAAACATTAATTCATCCCCACAGCATTATTAATAATAGCCAAGAGCTGGAAGCAATCTGAGTGCCCATCAGTAAGAAGATGTGGCATATACGCAATGGAGTATCACTCAGCTATAAAAAGATGAAATGCTTCCATTTGCAACATGAGGGTAGCAGCTCAGTGAGCTAAGTCAGACTAAGAACACCGTATGATTGCACTTATACGAAGAGCAACAAAACAAATGAACTAAAAACAATAAGCTTTTAAACTAGTCAGACCAAATTAGTGGCTACCAGAGGGAATGGGGACAAAGGAGAGGGTACCTCGAGTAAAAGGTGCTGATTGTATGACAACAGATAGGACTGGACATACAGAGGTAGATTTATAGTGATGTGCACCTGAAACGTATATAAGGTTATATACAGCAATGCTAGTGCCATAAAAAATATTTAAAAAGTATCTCTTCCCAAAGTGATCTGTCCAGACAAAAATGGGAATGGGGGGGGGGATTTTTGGTTTTAAATTGAAAACTGAATTTCTAACTAGCTATTAAAATAGTCACAACACATGATGTGAGCTTACTATGGAACCGCAATTAGTAAGAAAAAGTTGGGAAGTAAAATAGAATACTGATTAACAAATCTTGTTTCTTTTGATTGAAAAAAACCAGTAAAAGTTAATTTTTACACGCATCAGGAAAAGGGTGAATTTTCTAAAACACGACTAATGATTTAGATTTAAGACTCTATTTTTCTAAGTACTTTTTCCACCTCCCGAGTTGAAAGAAACTGGGAGATGGCCAAATCTTTATGCGCTTTTTATATCTGCCTGGTTCAGAGGTCCTGAAAAGCAGCAAGAATAAAATAAGACTCTGTGACAGAGAAGTTAGAAGCAGGCCTTAAAGACAATCGAAAGCACTTTAGCCCAGAAGGTGAGGGGAATTTAAACAGTTGGTTGACTGAATCACACTGGGCACCTCGCCTTTAAAGCTTAAGAAGTGTTGGGCCAGAGCGATGACTCAGACCAGCTTTTCAAAGAGGTGAAAAGGAAAGGGATGTTTTATCATTCAAATGGATCTCTTCCCTTCAGGACCCTAAAGCGGGTAGTTCTATCAAAACAAACCATTTTAACAACAAATACATGAAGAACTCTGGTGTGAGATTCCTGAGGCAGGCCTGGAAGGAAGGCAGGCCTGGAAGTCTGGAAGCCAGGGTTCCAGTCAGTGACCACTTCAGCTCTGGGTTTCCTGAGGGTGAAAGGACATAAAAGGACCAGAGGGTTCTATACGTTTGCTAAATTTACAGTCCCTGCGGCACTGTGATATCTAGTCCCAAGGCAGGTTTCTGGTATGACAAGCTTCCCTGACCTCTGGTCTAAGACATTTTTCATACCTGCAATTTGGGGAAAGAGTAAAGGTAAGAAATGAATGGCAAGGGGGGTGGTGGGGAGAAGAAAAGAATAAAAAGAATAAATGACCCTGTCTAGGTGCAGGAGAGATTACTTCCCTGCATCTTCAGTTTTCTACAGATTTCTTGTCTTTGGGACCCTTTAGCAGACTCCCAGTAGAGACTAGAACCTGGCCTTTGTCATCTGGGCAGGTTTTTCACGAATAAATTGCCAAGAATAAAGAAGTTTGAGATAGGAGACTGGAGGAGATAGCACGCACTTAAGAGGCCCCTGAGAAATTGCAATGAAAATACATGATTTGTATCGGGATAGAAACAAAGTAATTATGCAACAATGGAGGAAATTTGAACACTGGCAGGGTATCTGATGACATTTTTGGTCAGGCTATTGTGGAGATATACACACACACATAACTTTAAAAAAAAAAAAAAGCCCTTACTTTTTTGCGATAAATACACTAAAATAAAGTCTTAAGTTAGAACGCTGTCTGGGATTGGCTTCAAAATCAGAGGTTCTGGCCGGAGGTGAGGCGGACCAGGGCTGGCGCCGAGGCTGCCCTGGTTGAGGTTGGGGAGGCGGGTCCGTACGGTAGGTCCTCTCCTCTCGACTTTTGTGTATTTTGGAACTTTCCTAATAGAAAGCTGCAAAGGAGGCTGCGTCGCGTCCTGTGTTTCCAGGGCCCTTCTGCACTCACAGGAAGGGGCGGACAAGCTCGGCCCCCGCCTCCCAAGGCTGGCGGTGGGGGTGCGCGGGGGCCACCCCTCGCTCCCGGGGCCGTCCGAGCTGGGCCCTCCACCCCAGCGTTTCCGCTCCCACTGACCCCAAGTCGCGAGAGGAGAGGGCGGGACGCGCGGTGTGCGCCCTGCGGGGTGTGCGCCCCGGGCTGGCGCCCCGCCGCTGGGGGCGGGTCCCCGGCGTGCAGCGCGGTCACAGAGCCGGGTACAAAAGGGGACCCGGCCACCTGCACGCCACCTGCACCCAGGTGAACGCCCGCCCGCGCCGCGCGCACCTTGAGGATGTTGTCGAAGATGGTGTCGCGGAACTCGAGCAGCGCCTTCTGATCGAACTCGCGGCCGTGGATGATGCGCATCTGCTTGAGGAAGGTGGACTTGCCGCTCTCGCCCGCGCCCAGCAGCAGGATCTTGACCAGCCGGCGCACGGCGCGCCGTTCGCGGGCCAGCCCCGCGTCGATGTCCCGGCTGCGCCGCCGCGCCTCGCGCTCCGCGTCGCGGGCCCCGCCAGTCCGGCGCTCGCGGGCCCCGCCGGCCTCGGCCGGCAGCAGGCAGCGGCTCAGCGTCCGCACCACCCCGGACATGGCCGCTCAGGCCGCGGCCTCGCCCCGCTGCCGCCCGCGCGCCATGGACCCCGCCGGCGAGCGCGGCGAGCCCCGCGCGGCACCCGCCGCTCCCAGGCCGCCGCCGCCGCCGCCGCCGCCGCCGCCACCGCCGCCGTCGCCGCCGCCCGAGGCCCAGGCCCGCTCGCTCCCGGCCGCCGCTCGGCCCCGCGCAAAGCTTCGCGGATTGGACCGGCAGCCGTCCGTCCGGTAGGACGGAGGCTCCGATTGGTCTACGTAGCATCGGGAGGCGGGTATCCCTCCGGTCCTCGAGGAGGGGTCGACATCTAAAGAGGAGGGATCTTTGGGGTGGGGGCATTTCTGATTGGGTGCTCTGGCCGAGACTCTTTCTTTCAGAATGAAAGGGAGGCGGGGTCACCGGGGAGGCGGAGCAACCGTCCGCCATGACCAATTCTAATTGCTCTGGCATCGCGTCAATCAAGAAGAGCAGGTCTGGGATTGGAGAGATCGCGAGATGGGGCGTGACTAGAAGTGCCAGGTGTACAGAAGGATTTTCCCTGGGTCAACCTGTGGGATGTCGAGGTTGGCACGGGTTCCTCACGGTGCCCGAAAGCTAGAAAAAGCCGGTGTGTGGTCCAGCGGCTCATCATATGCTTAGATAGAAAAATTTCTCCTAATCAATTTTACTTCCAGAGACTGAAGGACGAGGGCACGTATTTTCAAACGAAGGCACTTTTTGAGAGTGACTTGTGTCTCAGGTCAGCTTAAAGTCAAAAATCGTCAAAATCAACAGAAGCTCCCTGAAAACGCCTTATTATGTAGCATAGTGATGGGAAATGGGGTCTGGAGTTGCCAAGTCTGAGTTGGAGTCTCCACTAGAGCCCAAAACCTTTTTAAGCAGCATGCCTCTCCGTTCTCTTTTTAGCTTCATTTCCAGCTCTGTAAAATGAGGGCGGTAATAACATCTAACGCCTGTGGTTGTGAAGATAGAGACAGAGAATATAAACTTGTGAAACACTAGCTGGGCACCCAGGCCACAGGCATTTTTGCTGGTGTTACAGAGTCTTACTTGTGAGAATGTCCTTGTTGAGTCAACCTCCTAGAAGGAACTCAGATATCTCCAATCTCCAGGTGATTGGCCAGATTTGGGGACCGTGGTCTGTAGAAGATAAACCAGGGGGTATTAAAATTTTTTAAAGTTTATTTGAGCAAAAATTGATTCAAATTGGGTCATACCCACCAGAATAGGAGTTCTTCCCAGCAAGGAATCAGGGGAAAATCACATAATGTGTGGCAGAAACTAAAGCAAATTATCGACTGGCTGTAGCTTAAAGCCGACTTGGCTATTTGTGTTTGGGTGTCCTTAGTTCTTTGATTGCCTTGGTTGCCACACTGCCTCTGTCTAATGGCCTCCTTGTTAAATTAATTTAACAGCTCTTAAAGGTCCTTCTGTCCAAATCCTCCTTTTCACCAGGGGATAAAATAAAGACCGGCAGAAATCACCAGACTCGAGTTTCCACACAGGACCAGCTAGAACACTGCCATTGTTATCTGCCTCTCACTAGAGAGGGGCAGGCATGACAATTAAAACATAAGTGAATAAATGAAAGACCAGTGGATGGGATGTCATTCCTTTCTACAAATAAGATTTGCATGATCATGGATACACTAGGCATCTGTGACTTCTGGAAAGGAATCTGAAGATGGAAAAAAATACAGGTTTTGCACTTAGAGACTTGATGCTAGTTAGGGAGCCAGGTGTTCGGGCTACCTGGCAAAAAGGACCTTAAAGGAACCCTGAGTGTTTGCTATAGAATCGTTGTCTTCAAGGATTTAATGCCAAAAGCTAAACTCCCTGAGAACTTTGAGTGCCTGTGGTGTGTGGTGTCTGTTGATTACTGAGACTTGAACCTGAGTCATGTGTAAGTCCACGTGTTTTCTAGTGCTTTGTCACCCTTCAAAAAGGATGAAAAAGAAAGTCTCATTTCTTTGTGCAATGGGCTCCCACTGGGACACCCCCTCCTAAGCAGGAGAGCTTGTTAAACAGTAGTGTTTATGACAGAGGTGAAGAGAATGTGGAAAGGCCTAAGCAGCAATGTTTTTAGACAGAATACAGAAATTTTAGCAAATAAAGAAAGGAATGTGGAATTCAGCAGTAGACACCTTAGCCCCTTATTCATTTAAAAGAAATTAAAGTAAAAAGGTGATTCACAAACACAAGAGCACCAGAGATTTACAGCCAACTTTATATCTTTACACATAGATTAATGTGCATATTTATTCAGTCATATGGTGACCAATTTAGGAATGTGATGAGGTCTCTGGACATATCTTTCTCATTTGTCAGGGGGCTAACGTGCTTGAAAGAAACAAGCTTATCTGTATACTCCATAGTAACCTCTTAATTATTTGCAGGTCATATTAATAGTTTTTTGGTTTCGGATTTTTAAGGAAAAGGTGCAGACAGAAATGAAGGCCAGTAAGCAGGCAAGTAGGAAAAAAGAAGAGGAAGAAGCATTTTATTTTACTTAGCTCTTCATTTTGGCTGTTCCCCTGGTCTCAGGATGCAAATCCTGTGTGACTTGTGCCAGCCAGAGACAACAGACTTCTCTACTGGCCACCAGGGCGCTGTTTTTGTTTTTGTGTTTTTTTAAGGAAAGATACAGGCAGGAAGAAAGAGGAGGAAGCATTTATTTATTTTATTTAGTTGTTCATCCTGATTGTCCCCCCCCACCTGCCTGTACCCCATCTCCTCAGTTCCGGGGTACCAGCCGGGGTCCTTGGATGTGTGTGAACCGCACTTGGTCAGAGGCAGTGGACCCAACTGCTACTTCACCAGTGTGCGCCAGTCGTTATGGTTTTCAAGTGTTCCACATGCATGACCTCATTGCTCCTCTTCAACAACGCTTCTGGGAGTGACACACAGCAGAGATTGCTGCAGTGAGAGAATCTGGGAAGCTAGTCCCCTGTCAGGGGAGGTATGGTGGACACATTGCACAAGAAGGCCTGGAGACCCGACCCAGTGTGTCCCCATGCACAGTCTGTGTGGGGGACACAGAGGAGCTTTGAAACATGGTATCACCCCCTTTTTACTGTTTAATGTTGAACAAGTCACTTGAGTGTTCTGAGACTTGGTTTCCTTATCTATAAAATCAAGGTAAAAGTAAAATCAATAAGTGTTAAAGAAGTGAATACAGGTGAGGCCTGGTGGCTCAGGTGTTAAATCTGGAGTCAACTCTGGCATAGTTCAAGTAAAGTAAATCCCAAGTTTGTAACCTTGGGCTGGGGCCAGGGTAGGTGGGGACAACCAAAACGAACAACTTAGTGAATAAATGTGCACTTTTCATCTTCTCTCTTAACCTATAGGAAGCCCTCACGTAATTGGGCATTGAGGAATCAGGTACTGCAAACTTAGAATAATAATGGCATGATGATGAAGAATCAATAAAGGCAATACTTGTATGACATTGAAAATCAAAACTCAGGGAAAGGCCAGGTTAAATTAATTAAGGTATAGCCATCGACATGGAGCAACATGCAGTTCTTTAAAAGATGAAATGAGACCCAAATTTATACAAAGATGGCCACTCTGTGGTTAAGAATTGGTAGACAGGAGAGGGGCAGCCTGGGTGCTTACTCCTATCCCTCAGGTTCAGTTCCATCTCCTGAGTTAAGGGCAGCCAGGAGGGAGAGTTGATGGCAGGACCTGGAAGGTATATGTGAAGTTGTGAGCTCCTCTGGACTCTAGAAAAGGGAATAGCCACTTGACTCCCTCATTTCTCTCTGGGGAGAGAGGGGACCAGCAACACTGAGGCCTGAAGTCGGGTCCAGGACCCTAGGTTCCCCAGTAGGAATAGGGTCCCTTAGGTCCAATGTATCTAGTCTTCTGTGAGGCCCTCAAAGGGCTTCTGTGACCTGGAGGAATGTGGGAGAGTTTCAGGGTTGGGGCTGGGAGATGTCTCCTGTCCTTAAGAAGGGGAGCTTGTCAGCTAGCAGCTGCCAAACTGGAGGCTCCTTTTCAGGGCTCCTCAGAGGAGCATCTTCCTGTGAGTGTCTCTCACCGAAAGAAACTCTAAAAGCTGTTCCTGAAAGCCAAAGAGCTCTGAGTTGGAAAAATAAAGTTTATTTCTCTCTTTCTTTCTTAGGAAAGGTGCAGGCAGGAATGAAGGTGAGTAGGCAGGCAGGCAGGAAGAGAGAGGAGGAAGCATTTTTATTTTATTTTTATTTCGTTGTTCACACTGGTCATTTCACCCCAGACCCAGGACTTGAACCCAAGGATACATGGCCTGTGTCCTTCAGAGGTGATATACCTAACCACTACTCCACTGGAGCATGCCAGAAAAAGAAAATTTCAATAGACTTTCAGGATCTAGGTACTGAGAAAGAGAAAGTAGAATATCTCAGCTAGTGTAAATAGATGAGCATTTTACATCATCACCACCATCATCGTCCACACAGCCATCATCACCACGGCCACCACTGTCACCTCCAGCACCATCATCATCCACACCACCATCAGCACCCACAACGTCACCATCACCATGTCATCATTACTGTCCTCACCATGTCATCATCATTCCACCACCGCCAATGTCGCCATCACCATCACCTCTGCCACGTCATCCCCTCCACTGTCGTATCCACACTGTCATTACCATCACCACCATCATGATTATGGTCACTACTGTTGTCATTGTCACCACCATCACTGGCATTGTCGTCATCCTCCCACTGGAGGATAATTGTTTGTGGCATGCAATGACATTCTAGAACAGCAGCCAACATGCTGCAAACTTGTTTAACACAAAGAGTGTGGTTGTCACTGAGAACTGTTGAAACACAATGAGACAACTGGGAGAAAATGGAAAAATAAAAGTTTTTCGAAACCCGGAGGAAAGGCATGAAAATAAATGGAAATTGTGAGAGAAGAGACTAAGTGACATGTGAATGATAAATGTTCCAGAAAGAGGGGAAGAGAGTTGTAAGGGACACATAATAAAAAGAGACATCATTTTCTGACAGCACAGTAAACCAGATACTCAGGACAACCCTCTCTTCTAGAAGCAACAACGGTGAATGTTGAATAAATTTTTCAGACTTTTTTTTTTTCGAGTCACTGAGCTGAGTAAGGAAGGCTGAGAGGAATCAGTGTGGAAGCAGACATTTGAAGAGCTGAGATGGTGAATGGTGGCCCTCCAGTTGCCCGGAGAATATCTGCAGAGCCCTTTTAAACCTCATCTTCTGTTGTCTGGCTACGGGCGAGGGACAGGAGATGAGGCCTACAGGTGACCAAAGGTAGGAGGTTTGGTAGGAGTCAACCATGTACACGGGCCCAGAGAGGACTACACATTCAGTGAAAGGGGAAACTCGTGAAATCAACAGTAAGGATATCAGTTGTTAACAGATTAAGTTCCAACTAAAGTGAGATACATTAAAAAAATATCACCAAAAGCGTGAGATAATAAGGCATCATGGGCAAGAGTTAGCCCAAACTACAGACAACGAATCACAAAAATTAGAGCATTGAATGTATCAAATACAGACCATAGACTAAATATACTGACTATCACTAAAGAAATAAGATCGAGTATGGAAAGCAAAAGAAATAGCAGAATATAGGGGTGGAGGGTGCTTTGTGGCCCAGGCAGCTGAGATGCTGGTGTGCAGAAACATTTAAAGCCCAAGGACCTGGGTTTGTGACCGAGGCAGGGCTGAAAAATCAAAATAAAACAGATAAAAAGATGCTTCTACTCTCCCTCCTTCCTTCAGAAATGCTTCTTCTTCCTTTCCCTTCTGTCCTCTCCTGAAAAAAACTGGCACACCCTGCTGGCTCGGGTGAAAAGCCCTTGCTGGGGCACAGACCACAGACAGTACAAGGCCCTGGGTTTGCCATCGCAGGCTGGGGAAATAACTAACGTGAACAGCTACGTAAATAAGAATGCTTTTTCTCCTCTTTCCTTTCTGCCTTCCTTCCATAAAATATATGCATGTGTGTACATACATATATGTATTAAATGTGTGTATGTGTATATATATGTATATATATGTATAACTTACTTGGGGGGGGAAATTGTGAAAGAGTCAAACAATATATTCTAAAATTTTAAAATATAGTAATTGAAATGGAAATTTCATGGATGTTAAGTTGCAGATTAAAACACAGATAAAAACTGAATATATACATATACGTATACACGTATACAAATATGTGTGTGTGTGTATATACATACATATGTATGTCACCAGAGATCCTGAAGAGGGTAAAGAGAATGAGGAAGAGGCAATATTTGAAGTGATAATGACTAAGAATTTTAAATTGACAAGTGACATGAACTGCTTAGCTTGAAAAGCAAAAAAAAATTCCAATCAAGATGCATGATGGTGAAACTCAAGGACCTCAGAGACAAGGAAAAGATGTTATAAGCAGCCAGAAAGAAAATAATAGCTCCCCTTTAAGACAGCTACTTGGTGCCACTCAATGTTCTTTTACTTCTTTTCCTTTTTCTTTTTTTAAAGGAGAGGTGCAGGCAGGAATGAAATTGAGTAGGCAGGCAGGCAGGATGAGAGAGAGGAGGAATATTTTCTATTTTATTTAAAAAATTTTGTTGTTCACATTGATTGTCTCCCTGGGCCTGACACTCAAACCCAGGAGTCTGTGGTCTGTGCTCCTTCAGAGGCGATTGCCCTAAATGCTGCTCCACCAGGTCGCACCCAGACACGGTTCTAGCCCCTTTGTGTGTACTTCCTCCTACAATTCTCAAAGGAATCACATGACTGAGAACTGTTATCTCAGTGACCCAAGATGTCAAAGAAGATCTTCAAAGCACTGAGAGAAAAAAATTAACCCAGTAAAATGTCTTTCAAGAACAGGGAGAAAGTGAGGCTCTCTCACACACAGATTATTTTATGCTAAAATGTGTGTTAAGGGCTGAATTGTGTCTCCTCTCCAAACTTCATATGAAGACCTGGAATTCCTCTCTACTTGGAAATGACTGTGGAGAGACAGCCTTTCAAAGAGGTAGTTAAGTTAAAGTGAGGTATTAGGGCCTCTGACTCAATATGGCTGACGTCCGTGTAAGGAAAAGAAATACAGACACAGAGGTGCCCAGAAGGTAAACCGTGTGAGGGCACGGTGAGAAGATGGCCGCCTGCGAGCCCAGGAGAGAGGTCGCAGAAGCAACCGCCCCGTCGACCCGCTGCAGCCTCCAGAGCTGCGGGCACTGAAGTGCTGTTAAGCAACCCAGTCTGCGGTGCTTTGTTATGTCAGCCCTAGGGAGCGACACAATTGCTCCAGGAAGAAGGAAAATTACTCTCAGAAGGAAGGTCTGGCATACCAAAAGGAAGGGTGGGTATTTCTTATCACTGTGCTAAACAATAATCATTGTACTTGTAGAGTTAAGGAAAAAATAGAACTGGACACTAAAAGCCTATATTAAGGAATCGACAAGCATACTTAAGGGGTTCTAAGATCTTTGACTTGAGAGGAGGATAAATATTTTGATGACTGTTAAACTTTGTTAAGTTAGAGGTTCATTTTTTAAATTTGCAGGGTAAACATAAAGTGAAGAGAAATAGGATCTATATATTTCACATGCCCTGGTGGCTCAGGTGTTAAGTCTGTAGCTGTAGAGCTGTGGTCCACACAAAGCCCATGGACCTGGGTTTGCAACCTAGGGTCAGTGAATGGGGAAAACAGCCAAAAATGAACAACTGACTAACTAAATAAAAATGCTTCCTCCTCTCTCTCTGCCTGCCTGCTTACTTGTCTTCATTCCTGCTTGCTTTCTTCCTCTTTAAAAAAAAAAGGAAAAGAATGTATAAATTCCACACCATCGGGGGTAGGGGAGATGGAATGAGGAAACATCAATCAATACAAAAGAATGAAAGAAATGTAGAAAAAAAGAAACATAAAAATAAAAGCAAGACAAATAGGGAAAAATAAGAAAGTAGAAATCAATCCAAATATATGACTCAGCAAAATAAATGTAAATCCACCCAAATAGTTAAAAGACAAAGTGTCAGAGTGGATAAACCATAAACAAGGGGTGTGCCCTGGTGGAGGAGTGGTTAGGTCTGCCGCCTTCAGCTGAGAGCACAGTCCACATACATCCATCCCAAAGACCTGGGTTCGTGTCCTGGGGCTGAGGAACAACCAAGCTGAGCAGCTAAATGAAATAAATAAATTATTCTTTCTCCCCTCTCTTCCTGCCTGCCTTCCTCAGCTCAACTTCGCTCCTGCCTGCACCTTTCCTTAAAACCAAACCAAACCACAAGGTAGGTCAAGCTACAGGGTTATAAAGGATGTACCCGAGGCTCCAGAAAGATCAAAGAAAGGAGGCATTACTAGTGTTAAAGAAGGCCATTTGATACACTATAAGGCTTAATTCACTGCTATAGTAAGATAACCATTCTGAACTTATAGGCAACTAAGAACATCGTCTCACATATTTAAGACAAAAAAAATGAACAAAATTGAAGGAAGAAACTGAGGAATCCCCCATTATTGCTGGGGGTGGGGTGCGGGGGTAAGCACACCTTTTCCAGTAATGGCTCGTTCCAGCGGTTGAGATGTTGTCGTGGTGCTCTATCACACTAGTGGCCCAAGCGAACCACTTCTCCTAGTGTCTGTGCCCCACATAAGCCCCCGCTTGAATCGGCCTTAGGACTTGTTTTGGTAAGTGGAATGTGGCAGAGGTGACCTCTGCCAGTTTTAAAGAAGCCTGATTGCTTATTTATTCATTATTTTGCTCTAGGATCCCGAGCCGCTATGTAAGAAGTCCACCGTGCCTCACTTGGCCTCACCTATAAAATGCCAGCAGCAACGGTGCTCCAGCCGCACAACAAGGGTGAAGAAGGACTGTCACCAACTAAGGTTTCGGTGTATGTTAAGCACTATAGGTATTGTGATCTTCAGGTTGCAGGCAATAAGACAGCAAGGCAAGGTTTCTCCTTCAAAGCCATAGCCTGAGGAAGTGGCAAACCAGAATTTTAATCCTGGTCTTTTGGCCTACTTGGCACATTTATTTATTTATTTCAATTCACAAACTTATTTTTCATAAAAGAAAAAGCTGGCCATGAAATTCCCACCCCCTTCTCCACATGCACATGGCTAGGACTGGGGTTGCCATGCCTTCCTCCTCCAGCCCTGGCTCACATCCTGGGGAAATGTTACTGTTGCTTCAGGGTCTTGGTCCAGCTATTCCCTCGACCCAGAAAACTGCACACCCTCAGTTTTCTTCCTGAGTTTCTCCCTTTGTAGAGCTGAGGGCAAATGACACTTTCTCAGAAAGCCTTTCCCAACCTTCTGATTTCCCAATGCACTCCACCAAACTAGGCCCAGTTTCCATGATCTTCTGTCCCAGTGCCCCATAATTTTAATTCCTCACACTTATTATACAAGGTTATTTGTGTAGGTGTGTATTGAATGTCTCTCCAACCATGTCCATGAGCAGAGTCTGTGCCTATCTATGTGGGACTGCAGCCCTGCATAGGAACTCAATCACTTTTTGTTGGGTAGGTGGGTAGAAGGAAGGAAGAAAAGATAGTATAGATGGATGGACAAATGGATGGATGGATGGATGGATGAGTGAATAGATGAATGAATGACTGAGTGTAAAAATGAATGATAGCTGGATGAGTAGATGGATGGATGAATGGATAGATGGATGAGTGCAAAAATGAATGATGGCTGGATGAATGGATGAATGGATGGATGGATAGATGGATGAGTGTGAAAATGAATGAATGAATGATGGCTGTATGAGTAGATAGATGGATGGATGGATGGATGGATGGGTGGTAGGTAAGCATCGTCCTCAGGGACCTGGTGAGCATTGCAGAGGGCCTTCTTATCTTCTTTTGGAAATGGATAAGAGGATTCTCCAGGAAGCTGCCAGCCATGGTTTGGAAGAGAATTGGTGCCAGGTGATTTTCTCACCCAAAGTCAGCAGGTTTTTAAGAAAGAGTTATTCATGGCCTATAGGCTTCCTGTGATGAGGCACTTCCAGATTTGTTCTATTCACTTGCCCCCCAAACCCCATAGGAGAACATTTCTTAGAACTAACAGCAATTTTGAGAACCAAGTTAGCAGGCCGGACAACTTGTGACTTTCTATCTCAGGCACTGATCAAGGTTCCAACATCACAGGTATGTGTTACAGCATCATCCCTGGTACCTTTCGCTTTACTGTGAGGAGCAGGCTAGGATCGAGGGACACTTTCGGGGGCGGGGGGTGCTCAAGAAGCAGCAAGCCAGCTCACAGAGCAGCACAAATACAAGGAGAAGCCCGGGGACCCAGAGTCTTCAGACTTAGTTTAGCTTCAGAAAACGCTCTTAAACCCAGGATTTATTTCTGCTCCCAGTCAAGTCCATCTGGGTTGTTGGGAGATGTCTTCCATGTCACCTCATTTTGAGGTCAGGCAAATGTGGTGGCCACCACTCTGAGCATGGCTGGTCCCCAAGCAGGGGAAAGAGCGAGCTGCAGAGGGCAGTGCACAGCCTGGAGGAGGTGACACATGGGTCTTGCAAGCAGCTGAGAGGTCAGGACTTTACGTCTTCTTTATGTGTCATTCAGCCAGGCTGTCCTGCCCAGCGATCTAATCAGGCTCGCATCGGAGCATCTGTGAAGGTGTTCTCCGCTGCGGTCAGCATCTGCAACCAAGCCGGTTTGAGAGCAGGACAGAACCTCTTGTGCGTGGGTGGCTCTTGCCCAATCAGTTGAAAGGCCTGAGTAACCAAAATGGAGGAAGGACTTCTGCCTCAAGTCTGCCTCGGTTTCCAACCTTCCAGGAATATTCCTCATAAATTTCAGATGTCCGGAACCCACGGTCATGTGAGCCAATTCTTAAAATAAGTCATGAACTCTATAATCTTTTTTTTTTTTTTTTTTTTTTCCCTTAAAGGTGTAGGCAGGCATGAATAGAAAGGAAGAAGCAGCATCTCTATTTCATTTCCATTTAGTTGTTCACACTGGTTGTTTTCCCCGGACCTGGGACTTGAACCAATAGTATGTGGTTTGCTCCTTCAGAGGTGATTGACCTAACCGCTGCTCCACCAGGTGCCAACATCTATAATCTCTCTCTTTTTGTACACATACCTGTATCTAACTTATGTAATAATTGTATAGATCACATGTGTTAGATGTAATCTTTTGTTTTATATCCCTAGAGAGGCCCCAAACAAGTATAGATCTCATGACATTGTCCCACCTAAGGGCCAAGAAGTAGTCTTACCAGCATCAATGAAGACATCTAAAGTATGCGCCTGGTCTTGATAATGACTATGGAGCACTTAGAGATCATATGTGGAAACACCCAGGGTGCTTAGTATGATCTGGGGGGCCGCTCCTCTGCTGGCTCCTGGGTGAACGCCCCCCCTCTCCGTGCCTTTGTCCCAAGTCCACATGTGGAATGTGAGGGAGTCACGGCTGGTGGAGGGAACTCAGCACAGCGCCTGGCTCCCAAGCTGTGCTCCCGGACGGTTGTCCTCAAGTGTTCCTACTGAGGGTCGGCTGGCTTCTCTCCCTGGCCTTAACATAGATCGCAGCTGTCTGGAAGCTCTGCCTATCTTCCAGCAGGATTCTTGCCCTAGAGACGGCCTGGTCTGCCTGCTGCCAGCCCCAGGAAGGGACAGGGCCATGGGGTGTGACCCTCTCCTTGTGGCCTGTGAAGCCCAGCACTTGGAGCACGTGGGCATCCTGGCGGTGGCCACAGAGCCTACCTCCCTAGCGGTGAGGGTGAGGCTGCCTGTCCAGGGTCCGAGACCACTCACAGAGGAGCAGTATGCCTGAGGCCAAGGAGCAGTTTCCATTTGCTGACTGTAACCTTGGGGTGCAAGGAGTGATAGATAATTTGGGAATCCGGTAGAAAAGGGAAATGCAGCCCCTCATTCAGAAGGTGTAAGGATTTCAGGATGGTGACAACTGGGCATGGGACCAAGTGGGGCACTCAAGAATGTGGGCATGGGCACTGTCCACACAGAGACCCTCACAGGGAGCAGGGCCGGGGCCTGTGGTGGCAGGGCGTGACCGCTGGCGGCTAGGCCAGGCCCAGCCAGGCCAGGTCTCTGAAGCTCAGGCCAGGCCGGTCAGGAGCACAGGAAGTGGTTGGTTTCCTCACCGTGATTCACTCCTCTGGCTCTTTCCTGGCTCTGCTTCCTGCCCCTTCGCTGGGACTCGGGTAGATCCCATCATTTCCCGGGCACTCTGGTCAGTCAAAAGGCTGGTGTGGTTCATTCTAAGACTTCCTCTCAAATCCAGTTTCATGTTCATCTGTCTCCTCCTGTAGAGCAGCTAGGCCCCCCTGAGGCCTTAATGCAGGAAGGAGAAGGAAAAAACCCAAGTGTCTCTTACTGAAGTGTGCATTGTCCCCAGCTGGCCGGGCCCCTACCTCCTGACCCTCCTCCTGCCTCCTCTGCAGCCTCCTCCTGATAATCTGGAGGGGTGGGGAGATGGTGGGGAGTGTTGGGGGCCACCTCTCAGCCCTTTTGCTAGTTGCGTGGGGACAGCTGATCCCCTCTGCTTCTAGTCTGAAGCCCCAGACAGTATACACTGGAACACTCAGAGACTTGAGCCAATGAGCTGGCGCTTCTGGCCACTGTGATAATGTCAATGACCACTGCAACTAGCGCTCATCTTGCGTGTGTTCCCACGTGCCCAGAGGGGCACTACCCACTTCACCTGCCAGGATGCAATCAAGTCTACCAACCAGAAGGGCAAGCTGTTGCAGACAAGGCTGAGGGGGGTTCTGAACTCTACTCACAGCCACAAAATTAGGATGTGGGGGAGTCTGATGTGGTCACAACATCTCCCCAGGTCCTAGTCCAGTGCTTATAGTCCCTCCACTCTGACCCTACAAGGTGCATGAATTATATGGTGGGGTGGAGGGTGGTGCCTGTGGAGTATCAGGGAAGGCTTCATGGAGGAGGTGACCTTGAATTTCACTGTAAAGGGGAAGCGGGATGTGGCGGGAAGGAAACATACAAAGGCCCAGATGACCCCGTGGATTGGACGGGGTTTAATTGGAAGGAGTTCTGTGAGGTGGGGCTCAGCACCTGTGTCCAGGTGAGTGTTGGGGGATGAGGTGGAGATGGGATTCTCTGACACTCCTCAGAAAGACGTGGACTCTGATCCTGAACTTTGCGAATGCTCACAGGCTCACACAAGTGGGAAATGATCTCATTTTCATGCCATTTTCTCTGTCTCCCCACCGTGGTAACAACATTAAGTGGCAACTGTTTTGTTCATCTCTCTCCTGGGCTGTGGTGGGTGCTCAGTATGCATTTGGGAGACTCACCTCCTGACTCGAGGTTGCTGTACCTCTGTCCCAAGGTCCTCAGCTGCAAGCTCAGGGCTGCTGGCTTCCCGGGTAGCTTGAACACCAGACTTGAGCTTCCCGCCTGCAGCCACTAGGTGTCGCCCAGGCCACACAGGGAAAGCAGCGAGGCACAGCTGATAGACAGCATCTGTGAGCAGGAACGAGTTCTCCAGGCTGCCCGTTTGTCCTCATTACTGCCCCATATCCTCCCCCAGGCCAGGTGTGCCGGTGTTGTGGCCCCTCCCCTGCTGCAGTCAGCTGTCAGCAGCAAGCAGGGCAGAGTGGGGAGGGGGCACTGGGCAGTCCTGAAGGTCTGGGGCTTTCAGGAGATACCCCCACCACCACCCCTGCTCACTGACCTTGACCTTGGCCTGCAGTCAACAGCGGCAGCTACCTCCTCCCTCTGGTTCCCCCAGCTGTCCACTCAGGAGGCCCTGAAGGCCAGGGTGGCCCCCTAACAAAGTCCCATTTTGCCTTCTCCTTCTGTCACCATCTGAGGTCTGGTGCATCCAGCTCCAGGGATCTGGCACCCCTGCCTTCAGTCACACAGTAGAGCTCTGGAAGCCTCCCAGCCGCCATGGGAAGGAAGGGCTCAGGCGACTCAGGCAGCAGGCATGCAGTTCTCATGCCATGGACTCGGGTAAAGAAAGCCGGGACGTGCTTCTCTGAAATTCATCTTATTGCTATTCCAGCCCCTGTTCTCATGGCAGAAAGTGTCACCTGGGCCAATTCCACCCTTAGTCATTAAGCTATGGTCAGAGTTCCTTCTTCTGGTCTCCAGTGGAAGTTCTGTTCTTGGGGGTTAAATGACCGATGGGAGTGGGGAGTGCCTGGGCCTTGGTTGTCTCTGCAGGGACACTGTCACGCTGACCCCTGCTCTAGTTGTTCCTGGGGGCCCAGTCCTCCATGGGAGTTTCCTCGGGGACAGCCAGTCTGCACATGTGCCCGACTCATGGGTCTCCTGGTTCCGTCTATCCCCATGTCTGACCTTGGGGGGTTTCTCATGCCTCTGCTGCTGGAGGTGGAGGCCTAGGACTCTCTCGTGTCCTGCTTTCCCTTTTTCTCCCCAGCCAGAAGGAGCTCTGTGCAGTTTGGGAGAATGGTCTTCCAGGTCTTATTTTATCCCCAGTCTTTCTGGAATCACATTTAAAAAAAACTGTAATGGTCAGGATTTTGCGTTCTTAGTTCTCTACCCCAACAGGTGGCTGCCCACCCTCTGGGGGTGTGTGGGGTGGAGAGAAGGCATGTGTGTGTGTGTGTGTGTGTGTGTGTGTGTGTGTGTGTGTGTGTGTGTGTGTGTGATGTGGATCAACCCGCCCTGTGCTGCCTCTCAGTGTTTCTCTGAAATGTTCCTGCTGCACATGACAGGATGTGACCTTGTTCCTAAAGTCTGTACTGGGTGGACACCCAGCCCGCAGAGGTGCTCCTGTGGGGTGGGCATGTGCCAGGCAGGTGAGACTGCCAGCAGTGACCCCAGGAGAGCTGCTGACTTCAGAGATGGATTTGCTAGAAGGCCCTTTACAAAAGTAAAGAGTCAGGAGGAAGGAATGCTAGGAGTGCGTTTAACCCCCTCCATTCCAAATATCGTCGGTTCAACAAGTTGTCAACATGAAAGTGATTAATGAAGCAGCTTAAGCTCTTCCTTCTGCATTAAGTCTCCCAGATCGGGTGTGCATTTTATCCGTCTAACACATCTCAACCTGGATGCTAAATTTTAATGAGAAATACTTGACCTGAAAGTAGATTTCACATAGCACAGCTGAGTGGTACCACATAAACAGTTTTCCAATCATTGGATCCAATATTAGTTTTAAAAGAAAATTAGGCACACCTTGGTGGAACAGCAGTTAGGTTACTCACCTCCAAAGGAGTGCAGGCCACATACTCCTGGGTTCAAGTCCTGGCTCTGGGGGAAAATCAGTTGGTGTGAACAACTAAATAAAAATAATGTAGAGAGGCTTCCTTTTCCCTCTTCTGCCTGCACCTTTTCTCTTCATCCCAGCCTTCGGGCTCGGGGCTCGGGGCTCTGGCTACACCACTGAGGGGTCACTGGGACAGATTTGTTTTACAGCCGAGTGACTGTCACTGAGGTGCTGGAGGCTCACCTTGGGCATTGGGCCTTGGTCTGACAATGAGGCTGCAGCACACACATATCTGACAAAGGGCCAGCATATATAAAGAGCACTCAGAACTCGCTAGTGAGAAAATGATCTCATAAAAAATGGGCGAAAGCTTTGAAAAGACTCTTGACTAAAGATGATACTTGGACAACACACCAGCACACGAAAGACCACTTGAGAAACACAAATTACCACCACATCCAGAGACACACCTGTCAGAATGGAAACCACATGCCAGAACCAGGCAGCGGAGGTCATAGGGAAATGAAGCCTCGCCCAGATTGGGGAGAGTGCAGAGCCATTTGGGAAGCAGTTTGGCAGTTTCTCATGAGTTAACCCAGAAACTCCATTCCTAGATATTTACCCAGGAGAAATGGATGTTTGTGTCCACACAGAAACATGTATGAGGATAATTATAGGGCTTACTTCCTAAGATCCTAGTAGTGGAGACCTTGCAAAAGACCCCACTAGTAAGTAGACGCGGCTACTTGGTTAAAAAGGAACGAGTGTCCACGGCATGGGTGAGGTCAGCCTAGAGGGACAGATGGTGATTCCATTTGGTGACATTCTAGAGCGGACGGTTCTTTAGGGGCAGAGAAGAGGAGTGGTTGCAGAGGCCGGAGGCGGAGGCTTTGAACGGCAGTCTGAGGGAGTGCTAGGGAACAGAACTGCCTGGATCTGAGCATGGCAGCCGTTCCTCAACCATCTGTTTACACGCAGAGCTGTCACCGAGAGAGGGTGTCTTATTGTGTATGAGTTACATGGCAACTGAAAATAAATGACAGAGGTGCCAGCAACCAAGATACCCTCAGCAGGGGACCCATCCAGACAATGGGATGTTATTCTGCACTAAAAACAACCATTGGGTCATGAAAAGACACAGAGAGACTTCGAGGCACATTATTCAGGAAAGAAGCCAGTCTGGAGAGGCGACAGCCTGTGTGAGTCCAACTAGAGGACATTCTAGAAAAGGCAAAACTATGGGGACAGTAAAAGAACAGAGGTCACCAGGGTTTGGGACAAGAGAGGAATGGGCAGAACAGAGGAGTTTTAGGGCAGTGAAAACACTTGTTAAGGATAATGTCAGACACATGCCAAGACACACTTGTCCAAAGCCGTGGTGTCCACCCAGAGTGAGACCTTTGGTACATTGTGGGTCTTGGGCACTGATGGCATGTCAACGTGGTTTATTTTTAGTGAGAAATGCACGACTCTGGTGAGTGATATTGATACTGGGAGAGGTTCTGTGTGGCTGGGGTGGGTACCTTCCTCTCAATTTTTTTGCAAACCAAAAGTTGCTCTAAAGAACAAGAGGTAAATAAGCACAAACCCAAACACTAACGGAGAAGCCTTGCAGGGCCCGTTAAGTCTCGCAGCATTGCACAGGTCTTGGACACTCGTGTGTCAAGTGCTTTTCCCTCTTTATTGGCTCTTCACACCAACTTTGCACTAGTATTGTCATCCTCCTTTTTCAGACAAAGAGATGGGTTCTGAGTGCTTAGAGCTCACCGGAGACCATCCATCTTGTAGGTAGTGCTCTTGGCATGATGACCGTGGTCCCAGCTCTGGGATGTCCTTGTCCACTGCCCCAGTTGTCTTCACTATCTCGTCGACGGAGGTGACCGGGGGATGCGCACGCATGTGGCAGTGGAACTCTGTGACCGACACTGCGGAATAGGCCGTGATTCAGAGTCACAGCGCTGTCCTCGTGGTGTTCACAGTCTCTGGAGGGCCGGACGCAGGGGACTGCTGTGGTTGGACTCACTGGTTATCCTTGTCTGTGTGGGTTGATTGGGAGTAGAGGTGATGCCTGATTTATTCACGGTGAGGCCTGTGTGAGCAAAGGGGAGAAGGTGTCAGGTGGGGACACCTTGAGAGCACATGCAAGTGGGAGGCCCTGAAGGAGGGGAAGGAGGAGGACTGTGGGGAGCGCAGCGCTGGCCACGTCTCCACCGCCTCCACTATCACCTCCACTTCCATCAGCACCTCCACCTCCATCGTCACCTGCATCACCTCCACCACCACCTCTACCTTTACCATCACCACCATTACATCCTCCATCTCCCTTACTTCCTCCACCTCCATCATCTCCTCCACCTCTATCACCTCCTCCATCTCTGTCACTTGCGCTGCTCTCACAAATGACCACAAACCAGGTGATTTTACATTGCAGAAATGTGTTTTCTCACAATTTTGGAGGCCAGAAGTCTGACATCCAGGTGATGCAGGGCCCAACGCTCTCTGGAGAACCTGGTTGGGGGCGGGGCGGGGTCCTTCCTGCCTTTTTTCCAAGTCCTGGAGGCTCTGGCTGTTCCTCAGTTTGCCGTTGACTTTGATTTACAAGTTAATGCAGGTCCACATGTGCAGTTCACGCCCTGCCCCCACCAGTTAGCAACAATCCATGGCAACTCAGTTCTGTTGTCAGTGTCCAGGGTTTAGTTTCTGTTTGATCTGTTCTTTGCTCTGTTTCTTTATATTCCATGTCAGAGAGATTATCCTGTATTTGTCTTTCTCCTTCTGACTCATTTCGCTTCGCATCATCTGTATTGTCACAAGTGACAGAATTTCATCTTTGTTTAGGGCTTAGTCGTTCAGTGTGCAGAGAGACCGCATCTTCTTTACCCGCTCACCTGGCCACAGGCACTTAGGTGCCCGTTTCCGGTTCTTGGCTGCTGTGAATTGCACTGTCATAAATGTGGGGGCACAGATATCTCTGTGAATTAGTGTTTTTGTGTTGTTTGGGTAAATAACCCGAAGTAGGATGCAAATGTCCCTTTTATAGAGACCCCAGTTGTTGGATCGGTGCCTCTATCTAGGGTGACCTGACTCAATGACACCTGCAATGACCCTATTTCCAGGTAAGCTCACACGCACAGTTCTGGGGGGGTGAGATTTCAACCCATCTTTGTGGGCGTCCTAACCAAGCCATAAAAAGGGGGTCACAGCTGTGTGCACTAGGGCTAAGTCTTGCTAGGGACTCTCCAGGAGGCTGTGGGACACACTTCAGACCTGTCCCCTAGCAGCGAGGAGCAGGGTGTGGGTGCTTCCTCATCCACCTGTGGGGGCACCAGCTGAGACCCACTTCTGGGGCGCCGTGTGTGTATCTCCTCCCTGCTCTGTGTTCAGGGCAGCAGCTGATGCCTGATGTTGGCCACGGGCCCACATTCACAGCCCAGGAATGGTGACTGACAATCACAACCTAGGGCTGCTCTTCAATGATCCACTGCCCTCTGATACATGGATCCCACCTCGGGGTGCCAGTCCCTGCGGCACTCTGGACTGCCCCGAAAGTTGGCCTCATGCCTCACCCCTACATCTCAAGGACAGCGCCCAAGTTTCCTGGCTTCCCCGGGATTTGGCGCAGGCCTGCTTGGCCTGGCCAAGTCCATGCCCTGTGGGCGGGTGTGGCCAGAGGACAAGGGTGTTATTATAACGAGAGCCCGTGATCCACGGCGCAGGCTGCCGGCTTGCAGGTGGACGGCGGGAGATGGACAGGAGCTGGCAGGAGGCTCCCAGGATGAGGGATTTGCATTTCATTGAGACGGTGCGCCAGAGTCCACGCTGGCGGAGATGAAATGGCCCGTCCCCTGAATGCAGAAAGGCAGAGATAAATCAGACTTTACTGCGTGCAGGGTGGCAGGGAGTTAATTAGGAGCAGAAAAGAATACATCTCAACTCACAAAGAAGGACGGCATCCCGGCCCCAGCAGGGGTCATCACTCGGGGGGGGGGGAGAGGCTCAGTTCTTCCCCACCCCCACCGAGGACACGCAGAATCCTGGGGACGTCACTCAGACATACAGAGCCCAGGCAAGTGGGAGAGAATGGCAGTCCATGGCAGGTCAGTCCTCAGCTCCAGGTCTCTGATGACTCGGGGAAGGTCTGGGGCCATGGAGCACACCCTGATGCTCATGGAGAGTGGGTCCCCTGAGTCTCCCACCACCAGCTGGGGCGTCTCCCCTGCCCGCCATGGGCCCCCTTGGCACGCGACCCAGTGTTCAAAGTCCAGTTCATTTCCAATGTTCCTTTAGGTCAGCAATCGTTGACCCCACTCTGATCTGGGTCCTGCTGCCAGCTCTGAGATGAGCTTCCCGCTGAGCCAAGGAGGTGGAGGGTATAGTCCCCGACAGTGCTGAGGGCATTTCAGGGAAGGTCAGCTAACTGGTTTTGTGCTGGGGAGGAGCTGGTGATGGGGGCACTTTTAGGGAAAACTGCTGATGGTTGGATGTGACATTGAGCTTCAGCTGCAGTTCTGCTGCGTAACAAGTACCCTCCGATCACATCCCTTTCAGCAGCTGCTCCATTCCATGGTCACAACAGGTAGGTGGGGGCACCTGTCTCTCAGGCAGTTCTCCTAGGGGTTGTGAGGGAATGCATGCATGAGTGTGAGCGTGTCCGGGAGTGCGTCCGGGTTGATGTGTCTGTGAGTGTGTGCCTGTGCAGCCCTGTGTGCAGGTGTGCATCGTGCCATGTGTGCATGCACGGGAGCGTGTCTTTGTACATGTTGTAGAGCGTTGGGACCAGACTGGGGGCAGCTCTTTCCTGAGTGCTTTGCTGCTGGCTGGGACAGGCCACTCTTGCATGCAGAGCTGCAGAGAGGACAACTGGTGGAAGGCCCTAGCTGTCCACTGGGAGGTACTAGTGGCCTGGACTCAGGGTGGAGGTGGTGATGGAGAAAGAAAGGCTCTGTGTGGCACTCCCTGCCTGAGGGCGCGCAGCTGTCCACTGCCTGGCTGGCCTGGCTTGGCCAGGTCCCTGTCCCTTACCAGGCACATGGTTTTGCTTTTCCTCCTCGTCTGTGAGTCCCTGATGGACAGGGATGTGTCTGGAACTTGCAGCACTCAGGATGCAGAGTGGCTTTAATAAAAATGATCTCACAAAAGAAAATCACTAAGTGGAAGGGCACACATGACCCCAGACCTTGAGACTCAGACCCTGAGAGTGAGCCCATTTCACAGAGATTGTGGGCAGAAATCGAGGCCTGGCTTGTCAGTGATCATGACGAATGGATGTTTAAGAGAGTTGGGTAGGCGCTGCCTCTGGGCTCAGCTTGGATGGTTCCCACTTTTTTGCCTCCCCCACCTTCACCTGCCTTGTGCGTCCCACTCTGGTCAGTCCCTGAGACCATGGGCTCCGTAGCCCCCTAGTCAGCCTCCTCCTCCCTGCAGGCCAGCCAAGGAGGTCAGAAGCCAATGTGCCTGGTCAGCTTGTGGTCCTGGGGGAAGTGCGAGATCCCAGCGGGATGGGTGCAGGGCCACCACTTGGAGGGCCCTTTCCCTGGACCAGTGTGAACATCTGATGCCCAGATAGAGTGTGGAAGCTTCCAGAAGCAGCCAGATGCTCTGCAGGGGGACAGGGCTTGAGAAATGCTTTATGACTTTTATCATTCGCAAGTCTGATGTGCTCCCTGTGATATCGTCTCTCTGCAAGGTGGGAAGAGACATTCCCCTCCCACCTCCGATCTCAGGGCCCAGAGGTGAGCCCTACCGACATGGGGAGTCCACATGACCGCCCCTTCTGTGCACACAAGCCAGCAAAATGAGATGTAGGTGCTTCCCACGCAGATCATATGTCCCTTTACAGTTTGCTGATTTGCCTTCCAGATTATCTCAGATGGGTTTTCTTTGTCTCGGGGCCTGGAGTTGCCTCACTTTTTCAAGAGCCCAGAATTCCAAGGGTCCCCTCATTTATTTGTTCTGTGGCCCCTTGGAGTTCTTCTTTGGCTCTGATTGGGCATTTGCAGCGGGCTCCTCTGGACTCAGTGTCCCCTGGATCAAGTATTTACATCATGCAGGGCAGAGAGCTGGCTCGGTTACGGCGGAGTGGTGAGCTCTAACCGGCTCAGGTTGAGGCCTAGTTCTCCCAGGCAGGTCTCACAATCTTGTGGTGCCTCAGTTTGCCCATCTGTGGAATGGGATTCCAGCACTCCCTTCTTAGAGAATAGAATGAGTATTCCACAGGGTGTGAGTGCCAGTGTGGGCCCAGCTCTCCAGCAAGTCTGCCTGGGGGCAGGTGGCTCCGGGCCTGCACTGGGGATCTGGGGCTCCACCTGAGGTGGCTGGCTGGAGGACAATGCCCGGCTCTGGAGAACAACAGGCCCTTCCTTCCCTGGCTGTCAGGGCGTGAGGATTAGATGCAGAATAATGCAGTCCCCCATCAAACCTGCAGCTGTAACTCAGGCCCCAGACGCTGCCAGCACCATAAATTTGGGCGGAAAGTGCAGCTCCAGCAGTTTGGGAACAAGAGCGGGGGAGGCCAGTGAATTACAGCCGGCATTGTTAGCTGAGCCAGGGATTGATTGCTCACTGGCCTAATGAAATTGAATTTTAATTTATATCCCAGCCCACGACAGGGGCAGGCCAGCCTGGGATGGGGGTTTCTTCTGTTGGGGGGAATTGGGGATTACAGTCAAATTCTACAAGAGGGCATGATGGGCACCCCAGGGCCACATCGGCTTCCCAAAGTTTCAAGGCCCTGCCAATCATGCTGTGTTACCTTTTTGAGCTGTGACCCTCTCTGGTCAGTTCTGTTTGTCTGAGACATACCCCCAGCAGGCCCAGTGGATGAGGGTCCTGCCCCTGCCCCTTTGCCACCAGGTGCGAGGACCAGATGCAAAGGAGGTGTTGGGGGAGGGTAATGATTCTTGGGGCTCCTTCCAAGTCCCCAGCTCCCCTCCCCCAGGTGTCCAGCAGTGACACACAAAAGCTGCTGCCTATTTCCATGCTAACACAGCACCTCTGAAGGCCCTCCTGGGGCATTTCATCTGTACTGCGGGGACATGTCGGCCATAGGGCTCGGGTGCCCGTGTCACAGTCCAGGCCGCCGGTGGGATGCCCAATTCCAAGTGTTCTGGCCGTGGAGAGTAGCGTCCTTCAGAGTCTGTTTCCTCTTTCTGAGTTGGTGTTGAGTTAACTGTATCCTGGGGGTCTGAGATCCAGGGAGGAGGGCATGTCTGCAGGGGCCATATCCCCAGGGGTCTCCCCAGTGCTCGCCTCTCCCCGTGCTGTGCGGGCTGGGGGCTGCACAGAAGGCGTGGCTGCAGGCATCCGGGACCAGGGTCACAGGTCCTGAAGGATCAGGCTCTTTCCTGAGGCTGAGCAGAGGGGCAGAGAGGAGGGGTGGGAGGGGTGAAGCCTCACTGGGCTGACCATCTTTGAAGAGACTGGGAGCAACACCCACACTTTTCCCTAACCCCTCCCACTCTGTGGCCCGCTTGGGGCACCTGGACATTGCCCACCCGGGTCCTGCCAGTAGTTTCCTGGACGACCCGGGTGGGCTACCCCAGCTACAGGTCCCAGCAGTGCAGCAGGATGGTGAGCTGGCCCCTAGCCTTCCCGCCACGCACCCTGCCTTTTGCTCACCAAGGCACCCATAGGCGCTGGGCCAGTCCTGCTCCCAGCCCTCTTGCAACACTGGGGCCAGGGAGAGGGCCTTCATCAGAGGCTGGGATGGGCGGCTGAGTGAGACATAAGTCCATCAGCTTGGGCAGAAGCTGGGCCTGCTGGCTGCAACTGTCAGCTGAGGTACAGGGCGCTTGTGTGGGAGAGACAGGGCCCCCAGGCTGTCTGAGAAACCCTTGAGAAACCATGAGAAAACAACTCCCACCTTGGCTCTACAGATGGAGACACTCAGGCCCAGAGAAGGACAGCACCGGCCCCAAGTCACAGAGCACGTGAGTGGGAGTTGGGACCAGCCTGTGTCACCCTGGCGTGGACCTGGGTGAGGTGTGGTCAGGCCTGTGGAGCCCTTGGGTGGAGAGATCGAAAAGATGGAGGGAGCCCTAGTGTCATCAGATAGAAGGAAGGCAATTGTCCTGACGTCCCTTTGTCTTCTGGGCTTCAAATCCCACCCTTACAGTGTTTTGTGTGCAGATCATCCCTTTGGTGCATTTCCTCCCTCTGGTGCCGTCCTCCCTCTGGTGCCCATGCCCCCTCTGGTGCCCGTCCCCCCCTCTGGTGCCCATCCTTCCTCTGGTGCCCGTCCCCCCTCTGGTGCCCGTCCCCCCTCTGGTGCCCGGCCCCCCTCTGGTGCCCGGCCCTCTCTGGTGCCGTCCTTAGGCGGGCATGGTGGCGTGGCTGGGGAGCAGGCACAGGTACAACATTGGGCCCCTGACAGGCACAAAGGCCTTGACTGGCACTCACATGCCGTCCCCAACCCCACCTTCATCTTCCTTTGAATCAAGTCATCTGTTTTCAACCTAAACAAACGGATTATAAAAGGAAAGTGTGTGTCGCCGTGATTTATGGAAACCTTCACTGCTTGTCGAAAATAGAGTATAACACAAAAATAAATGTCTGGACAATCTGATATCCTCATAACGTATATTACACATGTATTTCTCTGTGTGTGGATATCACTTCTCTATATTCGTCACAATATTATTTCAAACATTTGCCTGCCCCTGAATCTGCATGTGTCGCCTGCTGGGGACTCTCTTAGTCCAGGCCCGTGAAGAGCCCCTGGGTGAAGTGCTTGTAGCTTCTGTGTACGACCCCAAAGCAAACCCTCCTCCAGGGCTGGGGACAGAGGGTCGCTGGGTTTGGATGGGGACAGTCTGACCAGGTCAGGACTCTGGGGTGTCAGCAGCAGGTGGCAGGGTTGGGGCGGGAGGGGCATCGAATGAGCCTGTCACTGCGCTAGACGTGCGGCATCCATCTTCCCAGCGCTGCCCTGGGGAGGAGGGTTAATGCCCCAGTTAGTTTGCTATCTTCCCACGAAGCAAGCATGGAAGGACGATTGAGCAGAATGCACCTGCTGGGAAGCTGCCTTCCGGTTCCACTGAGTTCCGACATTCCCTAAGCAGGCGCCTTCTTCAGGCTTCATGACCTGTGCCACATCAGCCCCTCGCCATGTGCCCCACAGCCCCGGTCCCTTCTCACCTCCTCGGAAAGGCCAAGAGCTCAGCAGCTGATTCATCTTTCTGCTCACGAACTGATGCTGTGCTTGGTATGACATGACTAGGGACAGAGGCTGTGATTGTTTCCCCATGAGACCCAGATCCACTGATAGCTGGAAACACCGAGACCTGGTCCAAGTTCACACCAGTGGAGCGGCACAGCCACCCTCCAGCCACCCTCCAGCCCTGTTCACGGGACTTTGATGGTCACAGGGGCTTGCGGGGAGGTTTCTCCACCACACAAGCCACCCTGGGCCAGGATGCTGGGTGCTGAACTTATTGGGAGGATGTTTAGGGTCTGGGCCCCCTTGGGGGGTGCCAGGCCTCTGCGGGAACTGGCCACCTGGCGGGTGGAAGAAGCCAAGGTGAGCCGTGTTGTTTTGTAGAAGGGAGATCACCAGTCTGTGCTGCATGGGCTGAGCAGGAAGTCTGGCCCTGGAGGTGGTGGGCGAGGCCGTGTCTCTGCAGAGCTGGGGAGACCTTCAGTAAAGATGGCAGAAGCCCGCATTGGGAGGATGGGGTCCTGGGAACCTCCCACGGCTCTGACTGAATGGTGGGTTAGTGGGTGAGGGCGTAGGTCTGGGAGGGTTGCATTTGCCCTGCTGGCAGCAGCCAGTGTGACGGGATTTGAGGAGGTAGGTGCCCTGGGGGCAGAGACTCTTAGAACCTGGCGGGAGTGGGTCTACGGGCCGATGACAGAGGAGAGTCCACAGTGGGTGACCTGTGACTGAGGGCTCAGCACCCATGGGGCCCACTCCTGATCGGACACCCCGACTCCCCACAATGCTGCATGAACAGACACACGTGCAGCCCACCCAGCCACGCGTGTGCACACACACCCACACATGTGCCTGCAGGCCCCCCAGTGTACGGAAAACACCTGCCAAACAGACATGTTTGCACATACCCACCAACACAAGTGCACAGGTGCATGCCCCACAGCCCCCGACCCGTGCACTCCCACCGTGAACCCACAAACACAAATGCACCCTTACCCAAACATACCTGCATGCTCCATACACACACAGGTGTGGGCTAGCACACCTACCTCTTACAGGTGTATACACAAAGACTGCAAACACATGCGCTCACACAAAACAATGCTCAGACACACATGTGTGCACATACAGGCTCTAAAGCAATGCACACACCCAATCACACATTGTAAATGCGGCAGAGCCTTCCACCGCTAGAGGGCACTAGAAGTCTTCCCTGAACCGGAAACTCATTTGCCAACACATACACACACACACACGCACGCTCGCACGCACGCACGCACGTGCAGGTGTACGCGTGTGTGCAAAAGAAAAATAAATCCCTTAAAAAATGTAGCAGTTAATGGTAATTCAGGTGGATGACGGCGTAAATCCTGGAGGCTGATAACAAATAACAAAGTGTGAATGGAATGTGCCGGATTAAAAGATATTTAATGCTTCCCTCCAGATCAGTAGGTCACACAGAGCCTTCTCAAAATGCACCCTCTGGTTTGGGGCTCCATGCATCTCTTGCTCCACACCCCTTTGCACTTCTTCGAAGCTGCAAGCGGGGTGGGGGGTGAGACCCCGTTCTGTCCCTGGCACTCAGCTGGCTGCCCTACTCCCCAACTGTGGCCTGAATGCAACCAGGAATTGATGGAGCAATTGCTATGCACCCAGGATTTTAGTCCCGGGGGCACTGGGGCTGGACCCCACCTCGTGCTCCTTTCCCACCTGGAGTGGGTGCGGCCAGGGCCCGCCTTCCCTGGGCTCTTTGGGAGCCAGGCTGAGCCGCTGTCCTTGGCAGCAGCTGGACCCCACTCCCTCAGTGGGGGCCGTGCAGTGGTTCGTTTAGCTGCTTCAGGGGACAGGGAGGTGGGCTCGCTAGAGTGAGTTCCGGGCCCTGCCACCTGTGCTGGAGATGTGCCTCCTTCCTGCTGACGGCCTCACAGTGTGTGTGCACACACACGTGTGCTTGGGGAGAACATTTCACTTGAAATCTATTCTTCTAGCAGATTTCACACATCAGCACAGGACTGTAATCGTAGTCTGAGAGCATTTCTTCTCGGACCCAGGCATCTAACACGACCTGTTTCCAAACAAGGTCACCTTCACAGGTACTGGGGGTAGGAGGCCAACATATCTGTGGGGACATGGAGGGTCGTATGGGCTGAGGGGAGCAGTCCTTTGCAGCTGCAAAGGCCTTAGACAGAAGAGTGAGCAGAGGCCCCGTGGGTCCACGCTGTGTGAGTGCATGAGGAGGCAGGAGGAAGGCAGTGGGAGGGCCAGACAGGCAGGGTGGGCCAGGGTGAGTCTCTCAACTTCATTCTAGCACCTTCCAGGGGGAAGGTCTAAAGCAGAAAAGGGACATACCCTAGCTTGTGTTCCAGAAAGATCAGGACTGGTGGGGTGAAGCCGTGGACTGCGGGGAGGTGGGCAGATCTCATGGCAGGGGAGTGAGTGTTTGGCTTCAAGCACTTAATCTGGGCAAACCCATTTGGAGCATTCAGGGGCCCTGGCCTTCTGAGACCAGTTTAACCACAGCTGAGGAAGTGGAGGCCTCTGGGTGACAGGCATCAGCTTGGAACTCAGCTCCGAACCTGGGATCCTGCATCTCCCAGCCCACAGACCCCCAAGGACACCTCCTGCATAGCTGTGCATGCCTGAGCCTGCTTCCCCAGACGCCCCCTGGGCCCAGGAGGGAGGGAGGGTCCGCCGCGCTCTGGAGGGGTGGGTTCTTGGCTGCGGCTCTGTGTCTATTTCTTTCTGTTTCTCTCCCCCTTTCCTCGTCTTTCTTTCCCCCTCACCCCCTCACAAGCACGCACACACACATGCACGCACATCCACACACAAGCACATCCACACACAAGCGCCCCCACAAGACCACACACGTACTCACGTACATGCACACACACAGCACGTAGGACTCACCACCTCGCCCCTGATAGAGGCCGATGCCACTCCACAGCCTCATGCCCACATTCCTGACATCACACAAGCTAGAAACACACCGTCTCAGTCAAAACAAGATCAGAACCGAACTGACATGTGATAGGAAAGAGAGAGACGCCTCTGTGGACATTCATTTCCAGTCACCCCAACTGCTCGGAAACTTTCAGTACAGTTTTTGGCTAGGCACCTGGGGATTCAGAGCAGCCGGGTGGGAGGAGGGTGTGGGCTTTAGCCTTCATCCACGACGGCTAATTTTAGCATCCGAACAAACCAGAAAGCAGAGTCTTCACTGCTTTTCCTCCTGCCCACCTCTCCCCTGCTGAGCCCACACCCCACACTTCCTGCAGGAACCCAGGGACCCAGGGGCCCAGGCTAGTGACTTTTAGGGGCACCTGGACCTGAGGGGTGTGGGCTGGGTAACTTCAGCTGGGGGTCAGCACAGAAGAGTGGCTGGTGAGGGGACAGGGAGGACAGAACTGAGCCTGCCTACTCAGTGCTGGGTGCTGGTGGCCTTCTACCCCACCACCCCACAGGCCCGCCTTGCCTCCAGCACCTTGGAGACCCACACCATCCTGCCTTCTGCCCTTCTTGTGACCCTGACCCCTCCCCGAGGTTGGAGGTGAGGCAAACCTGCCCTGAGGGTTCCTTCCTCAAGTCTCAGCCTGCCCTTTCTAGTGGGCGTCCCTCTGGGCCTGGTTCCCCGACTGAGTAAACGGGGGCTATGTTTGAGCGTGGGAGTCACATGCCGGCACAGTGTCAGTACCCAGGGCCTGTGTGTGCAGCTCATCCTCCACCCTGACCCCAGCTGCAGGTCTCCAGCCTCTGAGGAGGAGCTCGGCTGGGCCACTCCCCTAAGACTCAGGCGTGAAAGTGTTTTTTTTTTTTTAAATGTACAAAAATTCACCAAAACAATCAGACCGGGCAAAAACTTAGGTGCAAGCAGAGGTCACAGAGAGGGAGGGAAGGGGCCCTGTGCTGTCCTTCCCCTCCGACCACTGATGTGGAGAAGAGCCCCGACTATCTCGCCTGGGGTCTGTTCTGCTCTAAGTCCATGGCCTCGAGGACAGCGGGGAGCAGAGCGGGGGGCCTTTGGGCTCTCTGGAGGGGAAAACCTGGGGTTGCCCATGGCTCCTCCTCTCCGGGGGGCCTGTCCCTCACGCCCAGCCCTGTACCCACTATCTCTGTGGATTCGCTAACTCTGCGCCTCACAGGAATGTGGTCAGACTGTCCTCTGGGACCGCCGCTTCGTCCTGCTCCCACGGCTCACCACGCGGTGGCAGGGCAGGGCCCCGTGCTCTTCACACGGAAACGGCCGGAGGGCTGGACAGAGCACCTGTGTTCACTGGTGCAGCCACTGATGGTTATCTGGTTGTTTTCTGTTTCTGGCCATTAGGAATCGTGCTGCGACGAGCACCCAAGTATATGTTTTCCGTTCTTTTCCATCTATGCAGCTGATTACAGGGTTATGTGGTAAGCACCAGTTTACCCACACTTAACTTTTTCTATTACTGGGGGTCCACCCACTCCTGAAGTGCTTGAGTCGGGGTGTAGCGGAGGAGAGCAGGGGGGTGTCTGAACCCTGCACCCCAGCTCTGTAGATGCTGAGCTGTCTCTGGAAGAGTCATCTGCTGCACTGAGCCCCCGTTGTCCCCTGGAAAGGTGGCGGGGGGTGACAGCAGGTTGTGGAGGACTACGTCATGAAATATGCATGCACGCATGCCTGACATTTGTTGAGGGATCAATAATGTGAGTTGCTATCCTGTGCACCTCCAGGGCACAGCTGCCACTGGGGTCTGGGAAGGTCACCCCGCGTGTATCTTTCAGGAGCTGCAAACCTATACTTTGGGTTTGGCAAGTACAGTTGCCACATCCTGCCGTGGAGGCTGTGCACTGCACAACCCTAGGCGCACCACTCACGCAGACGCCATCATTGTGCAGTGCACGGCGTGTGCACCTGTGGGGACTCAGAGAGGGACTCTTCCCATGACCCAGGCTTCATGGTGCAGTGGAGACCTCGACCCCCCACCTCTGGTAGCTGAGTTCTTGGATCTTTTCAGCATGTTTCTAACTCCTTGGACTTTATCCTCATAGCAGATTCGTGAGAGATGTCACACACAGGGTTAGTTTTCTCTAGAGAGGCAGTGGAGGCTTAATGAGCAAATGTCTGCTCTGTGCCGAGCACTGGGGATGAGGGGTGAAGGGGACAGAGGTGTGTCCCACCCTGGGAGGCTCGTGGTCAGGAGGAGAAGACAGTCAGCCCAGGTCAGGACTGTCCTCACCCCAGAGATGTTCCTGCTGACACCTGGTGGATGAGGAGGACAGGAACAGCATTTCAGAGAAGGGGAAGAGTGTGTGAAGCCCCAGAAGCGAGCAAAAAAATGAGAGTGGCGTGGTTGAGTGAGGGGAACCTGGTGTCCAGGAAGAGACAAGATGTCATCCAGGTTTCCTTCCCAGGATGGAGGAGGGTCAGTCTGTCTTTCAGGGGTGGAGCAGGGGTCCCAGCACAGACTCTGGAGCCCTGTGAGGAGCCGCAGTCACAAGCTACTCTCAGCTTGTCAGTCGTGGATGGCGCCCTGGAGCTGCTGCATGTCAGCAAGCAGCGCAGGAGGGGACACGAGCTTGCTGTCCATGCGCTGCCACTAAGGGTCACAGGCCCACATGGAACATCCCAGACCAGCTGTTCTGGTCCCCAGCCATGGCTGCTCAGGTGGACCTGGAGCCACCAGGATGCAGCGTCTGGGGAGGGACCGACATGTCACAATGGTCTTTGGAGAGTGTGTCCTGCAGATGGAGGTGCAATCATTCCCCGGAAACAGCCCAGATCTTCAACAAGGGGCGGCTGAGAAAATGGGGGTGGCCAGACGGGAGCACTTGACAGCTGCAGGAGGGCTGAGGGCTGTGCAGATCAGCAGCACCCCAAGATAGACACTCAGGAGAAAAACAGAGAGCACGTGGTCCTGAGCTCAACCAAGAGGAGGACAAACGCCATCGCCACTGTGCTTGGACGCCAGGGCACACAAGACCAATGAAAGTGGTGCCCTGGGTTCTGGGGGAGGGCGGGATGGGACGGGTCCAGGAGAGAGGTTAGGAGGACAGCCTTTAAGAATGCGTGGCTTTAGGGCACGCCCTGGCAGAGTAGCGGTTTGTTTGCCGCCTCCGGCCAGTGCATTCAGCATTCATTCCAAGGACCAGGGTTTATACCTGGAGGCCAGGAATGGTGGGTGAAACAAGCACAATGACTAACCAAATAAAATAGAGATGTTCCTTCCTCCTGTCTTCCTGCCTGCCTGCTCACCTTCATTCCTATCTTTTCTCAAAAGAAAAACAAAAAAGTGACTTTGAACTATGTTTTTTCTCACATCAAAAGGACCACAAACAACATTCCAGGTTGAAAACCATGAGCCTGCCTCCCCTGCTTCCACTGCTTCTAAGGCCTCACCCCCATTCTGGACATCCACTTCCACATGGCTGGCCCAGATGAGCCCCATGCCATGTCCCCCTGCGGCCAGGTGGGGCCAGTGTCTGCCCTGCAGCTTCATCCAGTTGGGGATGGCCCCTTGAGGTCGGAGTGGGCCTCAGGGTCGCTCCTCCTCCCCAGTGACCTGCCATCAGGGATCGGAGGGCACACCTGGGCCTGGGAGAAGCTGCTGGTCGGTGGACAGTGGGGCAGTGGCTGGACAGCTCGGGCAGGGGTGTCGGCACGCGTCCTGCTGCTTTCAGCTTGGTTCTGGGGTTTGAAATGGCTAGAAGCCAGGGTTCTCCTTCCCTTTCTGGAGATTTCTCTGGCCTGGGCCCTCAGAACTCAGCTGTCTGGTGTGGTGGATTGCAGCCCCGGCAGGACCCCAGACACAGTCTTGGTGGAGCTGGAGAAAGTGGAACAGAGACTGGGAGGACAGAGACCCTAGACTTCTGACAGAAACTGGAGGGACAGAGCTCATCACCTGCAGAACTCGAACCCAGGCACATGTGGCTTGCTCCTTTGGAGGTAACTGACTTAACTGCTGCTCCACCAGGGCCTGCAGGGTAGGGCTCTTGAGGCCAGCATGGCCTAAAGAACTTTCTGGGTGTGAAGGGCTACAGTAGGCGAGGGAGTTTCTTCTCATCCAGTGGCCTTTGCATCCTGGTTGACCTTGACAGGACTGCCAAAGACAGATCTAGGGGAGGGAGTGAGCAGGCTGGGAGACGGATGCCAGCCCAGATAGGCACGCTTGGGAAACGAGGCCAACAGATGCAGAGGCTTTTGAGGGCAGCGAGATGGCATGAAGCCAGTGCTCAGAAATGGTCCCCCCCACCCCCTCCAGCAAAGCAGCCCCTTTTCTGGGTGAGAAACCGGTCTGCCAGAACAAGTCCTGATTAGGTAGAAACCAGGGCCAGTTGCTGGGACAGAAAATTCACATCCTCTCTATCTTGGTCCCAGACTAGCCACTGCCCTATACACTGACTCCGTCCCCAGTCTCTGGAGAGCAGAGGAGGCAGGAGATGGCAGCAGGGCCTGTACTGCACCTCTGACCTGGAAGATCGGGCTGATAGCCTGGAGCCTGCCAATCAGCCAGGCCCGGGTGGAGCTTCCTCTTCAGAGGCTGTGTGACCTTCGTCTGGTTACTTAACGTCTCTGAGCCTCAATGTTCTGTCTAACGTGGAGAAGCATCTGGGGAGCAACAATTTGATTGCTTGGCACAGAACAGGAGCTCGAAAAGAGTTGTTTAAAATATTCCCCAAGAACAGCGGTCTTTAATCTTTGGGGGAGAGTGGGACTCCTTGGGATTCTGAGGAAGTCTGGACTTCCTCCCAGAAAAGTGTTGGCCTATGTGTTCAACATGCTTTTTGGGGCTCTGAGCTGTGTGGCTGGTGTCCTGGGAGGCAGACCATGAGCCGGCACCGATGTGACGGGCCCGGGGCCGTGGGCTGGTGGTGTAGGCAGTGGTGTTCCTTGTGTCATCTTGGTCATCTGCCTGAGGCCTGGACTGACCCCTAAGGGAAACACTGCTTGCAGACTCTGCCTGGGGCGATCACTCAAGTAGTGATAGGCTTTCTGGAAAGCTCAGGGCAGCCCTGACACCCCAGCCAGGACCCTCCACACAGGTCACTCATTTCCAGGCAGCTGACAAGGAGGAGCCCAGAGCTGGAGAAGACGGTGGCAGGGCTCCTCTGAAATGCTCACTTGGACCCATGTCCCCAGGTGCCCAGCTCCCTCTCATCCGGGCAGCACCAAGAAACAGACCCTTATTCCTGACCTCTAGTCTCCTACCCCGTCTTATTAACATATACAGAGCTCAGAGCCCTGCATCTCCTGCCCGGCTGAAATTGCCTCGGGTGGGGAGGTACCCAAAATTCTTTTCGGGCACCTTTCCCCAGGCCAGGCCTCTCTCCATCCTGCCTGTGCCCCCCACCCCAAGTCACGGCAGCTGAGTGCTTGGTCATTCTGCTCAAGAAGCTTGAGAATTCTGACGTTAAGGAAAGAAATACAAATAAATCAGCAGGCCCTTACGCGGGAACTCTTTTCTAGTCACGTCTGCCCCCTTGGCTCTAAGTACTTAGAAGGAAGCAGGGTTTCTAAGTGGAAACACGATTGCCTCAGCTTGGGGAAAATTTACTGTTTAACTTAAAGCTCTAAGAGGATGGACGCAGAACTTCCTGCTCATACGACTCCTTGGCCCCAAACAACTGGCTGGATCTCTGGATTCATGGCTTCGGCAGGCTCAGAGCATCCAGTTTCTTTCTGGGCTGTTTTGGAAGAAGCACTGTGCTAATTGGCTCTTGGAGGAATGCTGTCTTTGAAGGCGTCTCACTCCCTGCAAGCTCAGATCATCGCAGGGGCGGGAGAGGACCAGGCCCCATCCGAGGTGCCCCGACCCCCACTCACAACTCCTGAGGCTCTGCGGCACTAGCCTGACATCTCAGGGTTGAAATGCTACAGGAGGCAGTACTGTATTTTGGGATGAGATAGTTATTGAGTTTTTAAATTAATAATTCATATCTTGAATATGTGGCAAAAATCTACCAGAGAATCAAGTCATGCTCTTGGCGTCTGAAACTGGAAAGGACGGGGTTGCTCCTCTGTTAGAAATTGCTCTAGGTTGTAAGTAGCAGAGAACTGAAATACAGCCATTTAACACAAAACAAGATTTTAGGTTGGTCTCATGTAAAAGAGACCCAAGTAACAGTCACCTTCTGTCTTTTTCTTTTCTTTAAAGGAAAGGTGCAGGGAAGAATGAAGGAGAGCAAAGGCAGGCAGGAAGAGAGAGGAGGAAGAAGCACCCCACCCACTTTTTTTTATTTAGTTGTTCATCTTTCTGTTCACCCCGGTCCTGGGATGTGAGCCCTGGTCCTCGGGATGTACATGGACTGCACTCTCTGCTGAAGGTGGCCTACTAAACTGCTTCCCCACCAGGGCGCACCACACCATCTACTATTGTGCTCTACCATCCTCTATGCAGGGTTTTCTATCCTCGAAGTCACCTCAAGATACAAAATGATTGCTGGAGCTCCAGCTATCACATCTGTTTGTCTGCCTCTCCCCCAAACCTCACCTTACATTTCCTGGTGATCTTAGCTGCAAAAGAGGCTGGAATCTATGGTCTGCAGCTGGGCAATTTCCCAGGATGAAATCAGGATTTTGTGAGTGAGGAAAAGGGAGTATGGATTTTGGATTGTCAAGTTGCCGCTGCTTCTGCAAACACCCACATCTCTAGTCTATGGCTTACCAAGTGCTGATACCCGGGCTGGACATGGCCTGGTTTGCCTGTGCCCTGTCAGGTTCATACCTGGAAAGACCACATGGAAGGAGTCAGAAGAGAATGGCTCAAAAATCTCTAGCGTCTTTGCTATCTGCTGTGAGGGAAGCATAGCTGCCACAGAGCCCAGGTCCCAAACCTGGGAGGGGAGGGGCCTGCCCCATGCTGCTCCTGAACCAGAGGAAGGGAGGCTGTGTGCAGAAATGGTGCGTGTTCAGAGACACGTGCAGGGAGAGTGGTGGGGGGCCCGCCTCAGGCTGGAGTTGGGGGTGTGGAGCACAGCTGCAAGCAGTCTCTGAGGGGATGGACCATGTCAGGTGGCTGTGTCACCTGTTGTCCAAATCCGATGCCTCTGAGTCAAAGGGGTGGACACTGGGCCTGCTCTGGGGAACTGGGGGGGTGCGGTCTCCCCACCTTGTCCTGCATGTGGCCTGGGCCTGCAGGAAGGCTGCTGGGAGCAGTCTGCAGACCAGAGCTGAAATCCTCCGCCAACGGTGACCACCAGGTGGAAAACCAGGAAATGGAGACATTGTAATGCAAGAAAATAACAGCACAGCAACTCCCCCGCTCCATCCGTCCGCTCTATCCTGACGCCATGTGCCACTCGGGTGTCCCAGGGCTGGCTCCAGGGTGCTCTGGCTCAGCTCTTCCCCTTGCTCCTTGACTTACATTCCACTGCTGCGGCTCGTGGGGCTGGTCTGCCGTGGGCCTGGCTGTGTCCTCCGTGCGGCCCTGCCTCCTGGCTTGTGCCGGCTCGCCCTCCCAGGCTCTGTCCCCACATCTGTCCCTAGGGCTTCCCTGAGGCAGCTTCATAACGGGCTAAGCTGGACCCTTGCTGGGGTGGCCTTATGGACAACGCCACAGGATGTCCCCGTGGGTGTCCCTGGCCCCATGGCATTACTGGTGGGGCGCGGACTTCCTCCCGTGTCCTGCTCAGAATCAGGGTGCCGGTCTGCCCTCATAGCTGGTCCTCGTCCACCCAGATGATCCTGCGCTGCTCCTCGGCGATCCTGTCCTTGACAACCCGTAGCAGCTCCTCCACGCTGCCCCAGGCGTCAGCCTCCACGGTGGCGTACAGGCAGGGCAGCGCTTCCAGCTCCCTCTCCTTCAGCCGGCACAGGCGCAGGAACTCCTCCTCCGTCTCGGGCCGGGGCAGCATCTTCCTGCGAGCAGAGGGCAGGGGGTGCCAGGCTGTGGGCGGGGCTGCCGGGCCGGTGAGGGGTTCCTCCCCGGTCTGCCCACCCCCGGGGGAGTCTCGCTGTCTCCTCTGACCACTGACCGTCCCGCTGACCACTGTAAACCCTGCTTTGTGTCTCACACTTTCTGGCACCTTCCAGCACATGCTGCCCTGTTTCTACATTTTTAATTGCGGTGAAGGACAAAATTAAAAGGATCATCTTCACTCTTTTGAAACGTACAGTTCCACAGCTAAGTTTATTCACATCACTGGGCAACTAATCTCCAGAACTCTTCATCTTGCAAAACCGAAGCTGTCTTCATTAAACACTCACCCCCTTCCACCTCCCCCAGCTCCTGGCGACCACCATCCCACTGCCCATCTCCAACTCCGACTCCTCTGGGGACCTCAGACAGGCGTCACTGGACAATGTCCTCCATGTCTGTTTGTTTCACTGCACAGCGTTCCCAGGGTCCATCGTGTGGCAGCAGGGGTCATGTCCCCCCATGTAAGGCTGAGCCACGCCACGTGGTACGACTGGACTGTGTGGGTGTGTGCAGCCTCCGTGAGGACAGCCGCTCCGCCTCTGGGTTACTGGGGACAGCACAGCTGTGATGGGGTGTGCGAGTGTCTCTGCACCCACGTTTAGTCTCCTGGGTGTACGTGGGGCTGCTGGTCAGGTGGTCACCACGTTTGGTGAGTGAGGCCCCCCCATCTGTTTTCCATAGTGCTGCCCCTCTGCACCCTGCCTGCAGGCACCGGGGGCTCCCATGCTCGCCCGCGCTCATCCACTTCTGTTGTTTGGATCAAAGCCAGTGGAATGCAGTGAGGGACAAGGGGCTATTCCACTTGCCCACCCCCGGGCTCCCTCATGGGTGATCATGGAGGGGCTCATGGCTTCGTCCCAGGGGCTGTCGAGTGGGGGGAGAGGTGGGGACTGGAGACAGCGTCTTGCCACGGCCAGGCCCCAAACCTCAGTGTCATCTTGATTTCCCCTCTTCACGACACCCCACAGCTAACCCTTCAAGAAGAGACGCAGACCACCAACCCATGTGGGGTCTTCCCACCGCAGGCTCCAGCCTGGTTGTCATAACGCCCGTCTCTGCACGGCCGCCAGAGGGAGCGCTTCGCCCTTCCCCCAGCTCCCTCACCTCTGCCAAACCCTCAGGGACGAGACATCACACGGTCCCAGGGCCAATGATTCATCTAGTCTGGATGCTCCTCAGCCCAAGGTCACCTCTTACTGCTCTGACCACCACATGGACTGTCTTCCGCCTCGGGTCCAGATGCCAGCTGTGTCCTCTGCCCAGGACACGTCATCCCCCCAACTGCCGGTCCCCCTCCATGGTGGGTACCACTGTCCTTCCCAGAATGGTCTCTGACGGATACACTCCAGTGTATGAGCTCCTGTGTCTGTGGCTGGAAGTCAGGGGCCCACCCGGCACACAGTAAAGGGATGGGGGATGACAGCAGTCACTGTCGTTGATGGGGACCCCAGGGGCTTGGCAGGTGGGACGATGGGGGAATGTCTTGAATCCCACCTGAACCTCTTGATGTTCTTCTCTGACACCCGGACGAAGAGGACGATGGGGTAGATGCCGCACTTGATCAGGTCCCGCGTGCAGCCGATGCCCGCCTCCAGCAGGCAGTGTTTGTCCTGCAAGCACAGGCCGGCGCTCAGGGATGGCCAGGTCCTGGGACAGACATGCTGGGCCCGGTGCCACCGGCTGGGCCGGGATGGCGACCCAGGTGGCTGCACCCTGCGCAGCAGCCTGGGCAGTGGAGGTGCCCAGGTGCCCGGCAGGTGACGGGCTCTTATCAAGATGAAAGGCAGAAGCAGAACACCTGCTACTCTACTCGGCTCCTCAGCCTGTGGGGCGGGCAGGGAAGGCACGGGCCGTGAGGCAGCCCTGGGTCTTGGCAGCCTGCCCACTGTTTCTGAAGGACCACCCTTGTCTTCTGAAGGCGTCACTTCAAAAAGAAAACAAGACACGCCCTGACGGCCTAGCAGGTAAGTCCACCGGATGTCATCCACATACATCCCAAGGAGCCAGGTTCAAGTCCTGGGGCCAGGGGGTGCGTGGGTGGGTAAGAAATGTCCACAATGAACAACTAAATAACAAATAAGTGCTTCTTCCTCCTCTCTCTTCCTGCCTGTCTGCCTGCTCACCTTCATTCCTGCCTGACCTTTCCATTAACAAATATAAAACCCCAAACAACAACGACAACAAAACACCTGAGGAAAGTACCTTGGCATCAAAATGGAACTTGCAGACAGGAACATGCCCGTGTTCCTAGTGTCCAGTCAGTGGACTGTCACCCCTGAGCATACTGGAACCCGCACTCACTGCAGCGGCAGATGACGGGCCCCGACCCCAGCCTTGGCGGCCCTGGTCCAGCTCCCACCTGTCTACCCACCAGGACCCGACCTGAGCTCCTAGCAGCAGGGGCCCTGGGTGGCGGCATCTTTTCAGTTAACATGATCTCAGCTCCAGCCCTGGCCACTCAGTCTCTGTCCACTCCAGCGGCCGGGATCCCTGACCTGTGATGGCCTGGGCTAAACGCAAAGTCACGGCCTGGGCTGGCGGGAGCTCTGGCCGGGTTTTAATCTGTGGAAGGCACAATGCGAGGGCCAGGAGCACCGTCAGCAGGTGTTCCTGGCAGGACACCTGCCCCCACAGCTCCAAGGTCACCATCCATGCAGGAGCCCCGCCCTCCCACCCCCACAACTCGGGGGAGCACTATCTGCTGCGGCTGTGGGCTCTGTGGTCAGAACACCCTGGAAGGAGAAAAAAGTCTGCGCTGAGAGCCGACGGGGTGACCATTCGAATTCTAGGCAACTCCAGTTGTGTGGAGACACATTCTCTGCCAATTGCCTTTCGAATGCCCGCTTCCCCTTGTCAGTGAGATGAGACCTGCCACTCTCACCGCCCCGTTTCTCCCAGACACGCGTGCTCTCTCTCCGGCCCTGTCATCATAGCCTCACACGCGCAGATCTCTAAACAACGTGAACTGGAACAGCAGCACCAGGAAGCCGTCAGGATTAGAAGGCAGTCTCAATACATATGGGCGCGCAGAGAGCAAGGGCACACGCAAAGCTAAGGTGCGAGATGCGGAGAGGACGGGAAGGGAGATCCGACGCTCCACCTGCCCTCGTCTGAGGTGTGGAAGCCGTCTGCGCTTGCAGCCCCCGCCTTACCTTGGCCGCCACGGCTTCGATGTTGGCTGGGACGATGCATTCGAACGTGTTAGGGTTCTTCTCTCGGTAGTAGATGATGGGCTCCATCTTCTGCTTCCTGAGGAACTCGTCTCTCGTGACAACATCTGCAGAGAGAGGGGCAGGTCCTGAGAGCGGTGCCAGGCGGTTGTGGGTCAGCAGTCCCAACTGGGCCGCCTGCTTCCTCTCGAGCTCCATATTGGATCGCCTTCCAACACATTCAAGTGTCTCCTGTCTCCTCTACCAGACTGTGAGGTGTCTCAGAGGCAGGTCAAGGTCACACTTCTTCATACTCCCCATGACAATGCCCAGAACAGATGGCTAGTAAGTGTGGTTTGGTTTTCATCAATAAGTTTCACTGGACAGAGTAGCTCAGGCAATGTGTTGATCAGTCAATATTGTGAAGAATCTTTTGCTCCATTTATCCATCTACCCACCCACCCACCCACACCCATCATCCATTCATCTATCCATCCATCCATCCAACCAGTGTCTATAAAGTCATCATCTATTGATCAATGCATTAATTCAGCTGTCCATTCACCATCCATCCCTCTTTCCACTCATCATCGACTCATCGATGCATCAATCCATCCATCTATGCATGGATCCCCCCTCCCTCCGTTCCTCCATCCATTTACCCATCTATCCATCCACTCACCCACCAGCCATCCATCTATCCATCCACTCACCCATCATCCATCCATCTTTCCATTCACTCACATCAGCCACCCATCTATCCATCTGTCCATTCATCCACCTACCCACTATTCACCCATTCATTAGTTTACTAATTCAACATTTATTGAAGACCTATTAATTATGAATTAAATTAGGAATGTAAATGTGATAAAAACATAACTGTCGTACTTGAGGAACTACGACTGAGCCAGGAGGAGAATGTGGGATCCAGATAATTACAAGACAATGTCACAGGTGCAGGGAAGGGTCTCTCATTGTGACAGCCCTGAGGAGGTGTGGGGGAGGGGGACAGGCAGGCTTCCTGGAGGAGGTGTCCTGAAAGCCCCATGAACATGTCTTTAACGTGTCTGGGCCTCAGATTCTCTGCTGGAAGGACTAAGTCCAGACCTGGAATTCCCTGCTAATGTTGGGCTGTTCTGGGGGTCACTCCAGGCCCTGTGTGCAGAGAGCACATGTATGGCGTGCAGTGGGTAAGACAGGGGGAACGTGGGGGAGGAGTTCTGGGTGATGTGTGGGGGTGGGGGAGGAAGCCCCCAACTCATGCCCCAAGAGCCCCGCGGCACCTGGAGGTGACCATACCGGGGCATGGCGGGCCAGGCTGCTGAGCTCAGAGTTCTCGAGTCAGGCTTCTGCAAAGCCCTGTGTCTGCCAGAACCTCACTAAAAAATCCTTGGCCTTGGACAGAAGTGAAGTCCTTCTCCCAGAGCCCCCCTGACCATGGCCCTGACCCTCTTTCTGGAGGGTAAGTCAGGAGGACACAGGGGTGTACTCCTTTGAAAGGTTCCTGCACCCAGCAGCTTGACCTGGGAGCGGTGGGACATGAAGGCCCTGTCGAGAAAGGCCGTGGGACCACGTGAGTTCCTGCCTGCCCCACCCAGGT
>RJWH01002309.1:200455-246336 GCA_004363575.1 Solenodon paradoxus
CTGCAGTGCGGACGGTGTGGAACCTGCAGTGCGGACGGTGTGGAAACTGCAGTGCGGACGGTGTGGAACCTGCAGTGAGGATGGTGTGGAACCTGCAGTGTGGACGGTGTGGAACCTGCAGTGCGGACGGTGTGGAACCTGCAGTGTGGACGGTGTGGAACCTGCAGTGTGGACGGTGTGCAACCTGCACACAAACTCCCTCAGCAGGCCCATCTGTGGCCGCCTGGGCAGGGCTGGAGGGGCCTCAACAACAGGAGGGTGGGTGGACTGTCTGGTCTGTGGGCCCTCATGTCCTACAGCCAGGAACCCCGGGAGATCTCGGCCCTGAGTTGAACACGCAGGCCTGGAATCAGAGGTGCCAGCTTACTGAGGAGGGCGAGCTGCTGGCACGGAGCGCTGACCTGGCTGGGAGAGGCAAAAGTGCACCAGCGACTGCTTCCCAGCCCGGCCCCCAGGGCAGCACACCAGCTGTTCCTGACAGATGTGCTCACAACAGCCCTGCTCAGCAGCAGGAGCAGCAGCATGTGTGAGTCTCAACATCATCACGCTGGGAGAAAGGAGCTGGACACGGGAGGTTCCACTGCACGATTCCTTTTAGGGAAACTTCTGGAAAATGCAAACTGATATGTGAAGGCTCAGTGCTGGGCTGGGGGAAACACGGTCACTGTCCCTTAGCTGCACACGGGGACGCAGAGGTACCCAAAAGTGGTGTTCACCTCTTATTTGAGGTCCCCATGGGGACCCTCCTCGAGTTCCCTGGCTGACACTGTGACCCTGCTGCCACCTCACCCGGAATGGGGAACGGTCCTGCTCTTGGCTCGGGGCCACTGTGCATGGGCCTTCCCCGCTTGCTCAGCCCCAGGCTTGGGGCGCTCACCTGGCTTGCACGTGGTGAACTCCATGGCGCCCCCCGAATTGAGCAGCCTCTGGACCAGCGCCTTGGCCAGCATGGTGGGAGTGAAGAGAACGGGCCGGCGGCGCTCGCTGGAGAAGGCCTGCACCAGGCTGTAGGGAATCAGGCTGAGCTTCCTACCCAGCTCGCTCTCGGGGTCCAGCTCTGGGGGACAGGAAAGGGTTGGCTGACGGACTGCTGCCTGTTCGGCTGGCCCAGGCCCTGGTACCCTCTGGGCCCATAGAGCTTTGACAGCCTTTCTGGGTGTCGGGTTTTAAAGACAACTGCTGACTGGGAGCCTGTGGGGACCCAGACAGCCATCCAGGAATGTGGGTGGAGTGATGTTTGGGTTGGGTCCTGCTCTGGGAGCTGCTGGACAGGTGAGTGATGCAGGAGTTCTCCAGGCAGAAGGGGCAGTGGTAGTGGGAGGTACATAGGACACTTGTACCAAACACACAAACTTTGGACGGGAGACTTGCAGTAGCAGAACAGTCTCGGAGGGCTGCCTGGAGGAGGAGTGGGAACTGGCTCTAGCAGGCCCGGCGGGAAGAGCCGGACTGAGAGGTCATTGAGACGTGAGCTTGTCCCCCTACCTACTCCATCCCTGAACCTGGCATCCACCTCCAGAGGGCCAGTCCAGGGAGGGACCCCAGGTCCTCTGGCCATCAACGATGGGCAGCCAGGACCCAGACAAAGGTTGAGAGTGTGGCTCCCCACTGGGGCCCCTGCCAGCTAGATAAATGCAAGAGGCACGGAGTCCGTGGGAAGAGAAATCGGTGAGTGAACACTTCACTGCAAACATCCCCAATTAACTGGAAGCCTGGACTCAGGCTGCCTGCAGCCAGTGTGAGGGAAGGGAGAGCTTGGCAGGGACGCCTCCCCAGGTGGTCCTTCCAGAGGGGCCCAGGCAGATCCTCCTGGCAGCTCCTCCGAGCCACCACTCCTTCTTGGGGACCCCTTTGGCCCGTCCAGACCCCTAGGCCTGCAGAGGTGGGAGGGGCCGGGCGAGCAGCGCCATACCCTCTTGCTTCTCCATCAAGAGCTTCGAGGCGTCCAGCGAGGACCGGGCCAGGCTGCCCAGCGGGCTCCCCGAGACGATGCGCACCCGCTCGCTGCTGTTCATCCGCTTGTACTTGTTCTCAGACCTGCTGACGAACTGAGGACAGGGGCGGTGTTCCACGCAGACCCTCATTCAGATCCCAGATCTGTCTTGTGGGCGAGGCTGGGTCCCTCACTCCCGTGGAAACAGGGGTGACCTCGCAGGTGTTGGGTTCTCGGGGCCGTCGGGAGACAAGACTAGACGTGGGTAAGTGCCTGGCTCCTCCCCAGGGCTCTCAGAGCGGCCCTTCTGCGATGTCACCTGTGTCCCAGGCCTGCCTGCTGGGCTCGTGCAGGACTTCATCTGCCGAGATGCTGGGCTCTCCCCTCCCCTGCCGTGGTATGCCTGTGTCTCTTGGGGGAGTGTCTGCGCCCCTGCCAGAGTCCAGAGTTGAGTCTCAGCTAGGGGAAGGGACACCCTAGCTGTGGGCCCTGAACCCAGGTTCCCACCACGCACCCTGGGCTATTTTGAGCCTCTTTATGTCCTCCTGCAGGAGGGAGTGTGGGGTCTGCTCTGTTGCTAACCAGACTTGGCGTGACCCCTGGATGCTCCAAGTTTCGGACTCTTGTGGGGATGTGGACCCCACTTTCAGGAACATTGCAGACTTCCCCTTGGCTCCCTTCCACTGCGTGTCTCCTGTCCCCCTGTTCTCATCTGCCTGGGCTTTAGGGTGGGGCAAGGCCCCATCCTCCGGGACTCAAGTTCTGTACTGACAGGGTAGTGAAGGTGCTCTAGCTCCAGGAAGGGGCTAGTCAACATGGCACCTCACAGGGACGCCCTCCGGCTCCTTCGTGATGCCTGCTTTAGCTTGTGTCAGCTGGTGAGAAAGGAAACAGCAGCTCCAAATGCTTCTGATTGATGTGAAATCACTTCTGAGGCCATCACCCACTATGCTATTCAGTGTTCTTTGTCTAATGATCCATGCCTGAAAAAATCCTTTAGAATGAAGCACAAGGGAAAATTCTTTCTGGTCCCCCAATGCTAAAATGTTTTTTTGCTGTTGGGTAAGATTTTAAAAAATCTGCCAAGTTTCCCCTTTTTCCTGGGTGGCCAGGATGCTCAGAGATACGTTTAGCGCTCACTCTGAAGGACCCAGCTGACCTGGACAGTGGGAAGGTTTCTTGTCCTCTCCAGACAAGCTGTTTCTGATTTTGCTATTAATATTTTAATAGCAAGGTGCTGACATTTCTTTTAGTCATGAGCTTCCTCCATCTTTTATGAAAGTGGGTTGTGTTTCTAACAGGTTCAGAGATTGTCTCCCACCCATCACTGTGAGGATAAAATGAGACAGGAGATGTGGGGCACTGTGAAAAGGCGGGAGCGGAGTGCGGACACACTGTGATTTTGATGCAGCTCTCTTCTAGGTAGGGAGTGGGGAGTTGGGAGAGGGGAGAGGGCAGAGGTGTGGCGAAGTATGACTGAACAGTCACTGGTCCTCTGGAGAGCTTTACCTGAAGGAGCTGGCCCAAAAAGAAGCTTGCTCTGGAAAGGCGGGGACTGACCCGCGGGTCACTGCTGGAAAGTGACTCTTCGGGCTGAAGGGTATTCTGAAACCAGAGAATCAGTCAGCCAGGGAGACCCTGGGCTGGCAGCCCCGTGAGCACAACGAGGCTGCTGACCCAGACACCTGTCCTCCAGCCCTGAGCTGAAAGTGGGAGAAGTGCTGGTCACAGCATCAAAACCTCCCAGATGGGATGTGAGCCTGGGTGGGTATGAGAAGCCGGGAGTGGGGAAGGAAACTGGTTCCCGTGAGAACAGAGAGGGTAGAGGGAAGGCCTGCTGCACTTGGGCCCAGCCAGACCCTCCCTTCCAAGTCCAAGGCCAGGGAAGGAGGGCACGGCAGGTGGGTGTCCCATTCCTGAGGGGCCAAGCCCCTGTTGTCCCCCATCCCAATAAGACTCCACATTATCCTCCAGAAAGGCCCTGGGAGGTGGTCTGAAGCTGTGAGGAGCAGGTGACCTACCCGCAGTGCCCGCAGGGTATGGTGGGCCGTGTCCTCTTCGCGGCTGCCCCTGTGCATTAACCGCTGCAACTTGACCAGGAGAAGTTGCTGGGCCCTGGGGACCGAGAGGGAAGAGGATCCTCAGGGGCTGCAGCAGCCCCAGGGACTGTTCCCGGGTGAGCTCTGAGCTCTGAGGCCCTGGTCCGGAAGGACACAACACCGAGCACTTGGGGTTCCCCATCCAGGTGCTATGCAGTCATTCTCACGGAGGCTGTTTCCCACCTGTAGTCGGGGTCCCCCAGGGCTGGCTGGAGAACCCAGTTAATCTGTGATGTGTGTGACCGCGAAGCTGGCACACAGCCCCTGGTGGCTACTGCTAATTAATAGTAACAGGAGATGGTCCCTGGAAAGGAAATACTGAGGAGCACAAGTGAACATGGAATTGATCCCATGGTGTCCCCTAGTGACCAAGAGAGGGGCTCTGGAACATGGGCCTCCAGCCAGCAACGTCCCTGGTGGGGCAGGTGGGCTGGGCCCTCCCTGTTCCACAGGACAGGGTGGCCTTTCTGGCCCCTTGGGCCCGCCCAGCCCGTCTCACCGGCTGTAGCTGGGTATGGTGCCCGTGTCCAGGTCACGGTCCGTGTAGGGGTCCACCCGCGCGCACAGCCACTCATGCCGGTCCTGGTACATGGTGTCTCGGACATGCACCACGTCATCACACTTCAGGGACATGGAGCAGGCGTCCATCTGGCTGGAGATGTTCAGGTTCAGCCGGATGTAGAAAGAGTCCCCGGAGCTGATGAGGCCCTCATCCATGTCCTTGAGCAGCTTCCGGTAGCCTGCGGGGCAGAGGAGAGGGGGCTCGGGCTGTGCAGGGTGCCTCCTGGTGGCCCAGATGCCCACCTACCCGTGCAGCCGCCCGTGTGACGGAGAACTCGTCCTAAAACCTGCATCACTCAAGGGGTTTCTCTCCTTGTTGAGGCTGCCGAGCTCAGGGCTAAATTTTGTGCCCAAGTCACAATAAATGGTGGATCTGTGCACTACGACCTCTAGGTCTTCTGACTATGACATGGTGCTTGATTTGTGTCACTGTCCCTTGATTTGCTGCATAACTTACACACAGCAAACTGCATGCGTCCTCGGTAGGTGGTTTGAAGAATTCTCTGAAGGCCCACGGCCCAGCACCCTCCGTGCCTGTCAGAGCCCTCACGGGAACCCGCTACCTGCCAGTCACTTCCTACGGATGGAACCACACGGCAGGTGCTCATCCAGGATGTGGCATCGAGCATGCATGTGCCCCTTTCTACCTCTGCATGGCACGCCGCACCGGGGGTTCATCTCCGGCCTCGTGTCCGTTTCCATTCTTGTGCGTGTTGAACAGCTCTGCTAGGAGCTTTCTGTCACCGATCTTCCGAGGTTGTGCTCATTTCTCTTACATGTGCTCACAAAAGTGGAACCACTAGGTCCCTGGCTATACATGCGTATTGAGCTATAGATACGGCCAATGGTTTTCCCAAAATGGTAGGACCACGGCGTGTGCTGTTTCAACCTTAACGTCACTGTCCTTTAGTACACAGGTCTACAAATCCCTTTGGGAGGAAGCTTCCATTAAGACACAGTATTCAGTGTCTTATACTTGTGAATGCAATAAATGCAGCCGTTTTAAGTGAATGTCTGAGCTAGCCAACCATAATCCAAGCCCTGGAATTAGTGCCACATGCAGGGAGCTTCGTAACACAGGGGAAGCTACCACAGGCCTCATGGGCAGGCCCAGAAGAGTTTGTAAAGGTCCAGCCCACACAAGGCAGGGAGATTTGAGCTGGCAGAGCTGCCTGATCAACATACCCGGAGAAACACGGGCTTCCCTGTGGGGTCCGCCCTACCCCGTTGGGTTGACACTGATGATGACCTGTGCTCTCTGCCACAGGGAGGAGAGGCCCCCCACACCCACCAGGGACCCCTGCACTGGAACCTTTTTCACTGAATCCCACCCTGCAGGGGGCTCTGGCGCCACACTGGGTAGCATTGCCCTTGAGTTCTGTGAGACTGCTGGCCAGCAGGCAGGCACTGCCCAGAGGTTTCTGGCCAGTCTGGAAAGAAACAGGGGTTTGCCCCGCCTGAGGAAGGGACGAGCCTGGTGTTTGGGGACGGGGCATCATTATCCTCTTCCGCTCCGACCGGGCGCGCAGGCGGCAGCGGGGAAGGGCTACAGTGAAAGTGGCTATTTATGCTCTGTTGAAACATTCATGAGCCCCATGGTTAAAAATAAGACCCAGCTGCAGAGACGAGGCTGCAGGAGCGACCAGGGGTGAGAATGAGAACTCCGACTTTGGGAAACTAAAGACTGCCTTGAGGTTGGTGTCCAGGAGTCCTGACCAAGGAAGAGGGGCAGCTGGGGCCGGGAGGGTGAGCCTGGCTGTATGGAAGCTACTGCTGCTACATCCCGGCCAGGAGGCCAGGTAGGAAGCAGACTCCGACCCAGCAGTGAGCCAGTGAGCTGGGCCAGGTAGGGAAGGGGTGCGAGTCGGAGGGCAGCCTGGGTGTGCCCGGGCAGATGTGTGCACCTGCGCTCCCATCAGCTCCTCCTCCCTTCCACTGACAGACAGCAAACCCAGTGGGTCCAGTGTCCTGCGTGACTGGGGCCTCACCTTCATGGTTGACCTTGTAGTGCAGTGTGATGGGGCCGCTGCAGCGCTGGATGGTCCAGTGGGCTTCCTCCTTCGTGCACGCGTCCAAGGGGACGCTCTGCTTCTCGCCTTTGATGCAGCCTTCTAGCTAGAGGGCAGAGATGCAGGGTTCTTGGCCGCCTGCACCGTGGGGATGTAAAGCCCCCGCAAGCAAGGTGCCCACCACAGCTGGGCTTGCTGCCTGTGGGCTGTATGTGTGGGTGCTGTGGGGAGCAGGCCCTGGAGAGGGGCTTGTGGCGAAGGGCCCTTGGCCCTGCCACCTTCCGTGCCTTAAACGCACGGCTGAGGACCAAGGACCCGCCAGATGCTGGCTATGGCCACCCTGCCTGCCCTCACCAATAGCAGCTGCTGGCCCTCGTGGAGACCGGCCTTCTCGGCCAGGGAGCCTGGCTTGACGGCGTGGACGAAGCTCCCGCGTGCGTTGCCACCCAGCAGCGTGAGCTGGGTGGTGAGGCCGTCGCCCAGCAGTGTGGTGTGCTGCACCGAAGGCCCGGGGCCCCGAACGCGCCCCACGGATGTGACAGATGGCCGGAAGGGCCTGGGTCAGAAACAAGCAGGGGTCAGGCAGCTGCAATCAGGACATGTCTCCAGGGATGGTGCAGGGTGGGGGGACAGGGCAAGAGGATGGTGGTTGTGACATAGCACCCAGAGGCTCCTGCTAGAAACAGGAACAGGCGTGGGATGTGCTGCCCATTCCTGGGCCCACCCTCGGTGGGCCACTGGGGCATCACCCCTGTGCTCCCATGTGTCTCGTGGGACGTTGGGATCCTCTGCCTGTCTACCATGTGGGGTGGCCCTAGGGATCCCCTTCTTCTTTGGGTCTGAGTCAGGGTCAGTGGATGTGACTTCCGACTCTAGGATGCTAAGAGTCTGGAACTTTGGTTCTTGGGGAATATGGGTGAAATGCATGATCCTCTCTGTGGGGATTTGGGGGTGAATGGCCTTTATGAGTAACAGTGCCCCCCGGCCCCGCATCCCCAGTACCTTTCCAGAGAGAACTTCCTAAACATGAGGTTGACCTGCTCCAGGTCATAGGCGTCCAGGCCCTCGGACTGGTGGGAGGAGGAGGAGGAGTGAATGGAGGGGGGTCCAAAGGAGGAGCGCTCGTGACTGTCGTCTGCAGGGAAGGGATCGTCAGGGCACGGAAGGGGCTGGAGCGCGCCCCTCCCTGGTGGTCTCTGCTCCTCCCTGCCTGCCTCCCAGGATGTCTGTTCTCTGGGCGAGGAAGCTTGGAGAAGGGGCAGTAAGCAGCATGGCTGCTGCAGAGCTGCTGGCCCCAGGAGCCCCAAGTCCACGTGTTCCTGCCTCCTGGATTGCCCTGGCCCGCTGTCTGGTTGCTACAAATCCTTTTCTGTATCAGGGAAAGGGAGGGGCCTCCACTGGTAGGAGCCAGGTCTGTTTTTGGACTGGGGCAGAGCAGGACCAGCACCCACACAGAGCCCCTCCTGTTCCATGCGGCCAGGCCCCGCCCAGGTGTCACGTGAGAGGCCCATCTGCACAGCTCTGCCACCACACTCGGGTCTGTGGTCCCTGCTCAGGGCTGATAACAAAGGCTCCTCTGCAGAGAAGGGAATTTGTCCCGACGCTGCAAAACGCTCTGGATGGCTGCCCAGAATTCTCTTCCCAGCTCTCTCCTTCCCAAACTCTCTCAATTCTTCTCATTACCCAACCTCTATTAGGTGCTAACCTCTCTTTAACACTTGATAGCTTCTGATGGTCCCCAATTAAGGGCGGTCACCAATCTTTCATTTTCTTGGCCAGCAGCCTGCACTGGCCAGGGGTGGAGGCAGGGCTGGGGGAGCCCGGAGCCAGGGGCCAGGAGGTCACACCCAGAGGATTCCGGTCAGTCTCCCTGCTGCTGACTCTGCAGGGTTTGGGGGTGCTGCCACCACCCCTGGTAACCAGTCCTCTCCTGGGAGGCCCTCCGACCACCCTGCTCCCGCTCCTGGCCTCTCCCTGCAGGTCTGTACATGGCGGTCTTCCTCTCTGGTCCTCAGCTCTACTGGCAAGTCTCCTCCAAGGCAAGGGTTTGGGGCCAGGCATCCAGCCCAGGGCCTGGCAGGAGTGGGGGCTGCCCCTGACCTTCTGGCTGTGAGGGGCAGTGACTGGTGCCCATAGGCTGTCTGGAGATGGGGCCTCATTCCCGACGCTCTGCACAGCATGTTCCAGACTGAGGGGATAGTCCCTCTGCAATCCCAGCTCTGGATGCCCCCACCCATGTGTCTGATACTTGTTTGCCCACCACGTCCAGTTCCAAGGTGTGAAAATCACCTCCATCCAGTCTCTCTCCCATTCCTACTCCCTGCCTCGTGCAGATTGGTTAACAGCATAATACGTGACTTTCTCAAGACCTCCCATGTCCAGTCTACCCACCACCTATGTGCCTTGGTCTCATGGAGGCTATGTGCATCTGCAACAGCTTTTCTGAGCTCAGTTGTTGAGAGTGGATTGAACTGGATGAGGGACATGGGGCAGGCACCTCCACCGTGCTTGGGGCAACCAGAGGACCTGCTCTTTCTTAAACCAGAGGGAACGCACTCCTGCTCAGAGCTGAGGGCCCTCCTGGTCCGGGAGCTGTGGAGACAGGCCTGCTTCCTGTGCACAGATGCACTCTCGGAGCCTCTCCACGCATGTCCTGAGCACCTACTATGTGCAGGGCTCTGTCCCAGGCAGGCCCTGCTGGAGGGTCAGGGGTCTGGGCTGTGTGGCCTTGCTCCTGCTGAACAGCAGGTGGCCATACACCAGTGACGCCTCTCAGGCCGGAGGGCACCTACCGTCCAGGTCTAAGGCATCAAATCCACCGCTGTCATTGTCTTCTTCAACTGTGCTGCAAGACACAAGGGACAGACAGGGGACACGTGGGGGGCTCTCATGAGTGTGTGTGGTCAAGGGATGGGGAAATTTCCAGAATGTTCTGGCTTTCAGAAAAGCCCTGGTTCTGTGAGGGCAAGAGCAGAATGGACAGCAGGCGGGTGGAGGGACAAGGGAGGGCTGGACAAGGCACTGTGCTGGCCACATCAGATGGTGTGAGGGGATGAGAAGGCAGGAGGAGAGGCCTGAAGCTCCAGCTGTTATTTTCCACCTCCTCCTCTTCCTTGACACGGGAGCTCTCGGACCCTTTGGCACGTGGACAGGCATTAAGGGATGTTATGTGCCTCTAGCTGATGTCCTTCACAGCCTGGGTGGACCGAGGTGCCGCTGTGTGCTGAGTTCTGTCCACATGCACCTCTGGCCAGAGTGACTGGGTGGAGGCGATTCCACTTCCATGAACTGGTCAGAGGCTGGGAGGCTCAAACCCGCCCTTGGGACATGGGTCCCACCCCATCGGCCACTCCATGCCCTCAGCCCTTCCAGAAACCGCCCGCAGCTCTCTGCCTTTGAATGTGAGGTCCCAGATATCCAGCTGGTGGGAAACATCTGGAGGCCAGGTGGACCTTGGCTGTGGTTTTCTTGTTGGGGCAACTAATGGCTTTCAAGAGGCCAGGAAGGGGGACGGTTAGTGGGGGAGGGGGCAGCGTCCATTTTCTGGGTCTCTCACTTGGGCAGAAAAAGTCAAGTCCCATGCCCATGGACTGGAGGAAACTGGGCAGCATGGGGCAAAGTGAGGTAGGTGTCACTGGCTGGCTAGCTGGTGACTCTGGGAAAGCCAGTCCCCTCTCTGAGCTTCAGCTCCTCCCTATAAAATGGGCACCATCCTGCTACCTCTCAAGGTTGCCTCAAGGATGGCTGCATGGTTAGGTGTCATGTGGTGCCCATGGGCACCGGGCAGTGTCCTACCCCCGCCCTCCTCTGCCTCCCACCTGCGATGAGGGGCATCTTCCTTATGGCGCCTGACGATGGAGTCATTTCCGGGGGGCTCAGCGGTGATCGACATGATGCTGGACCGGCTCCGGGGGTGCTGCTGCAGACACACAGCTATGTCACAGAGCTGCTGTTTACACACGGGCCTCGACGGGCATAAATATTAAGATATGCAGGTGCTGAATTTAACTCAGCTACGTTCCTGCCTCCCACATGGCCCGGCATGATCCTGGCGCCTGGTTCTCAGCGGCGACCTTGGCCAGAGAAGGGGCGCTTAGCCTGGGCAGCCACGCCTCTGAGCTGGGCACGCATCTGCTCAGACATCTGCTTGCCGGCCTCCAGAGGGGGCGGGCGGGGGTGGGCAGGAGTCTGTGCCTGCCCCCTGTGCAGGCTCCGCTCGGAGTCCCCCGGGCTGCGCTGGCCTTGGGCACCTGATCTGGACAAGATGGAGACCTCCGGGTCTGGTGGCGGGGGGCCAGGGATGCTGGAGGGTGACCCTATGACGCAAGGCCTGTTGGCTGCTGGCAAGGGCTCCTTGAATCAGCGCCTTGGCTGTGGCCCCTGAGCTGCGCTCAGACAGGACACATTCATTATCAAATCTCTGCTTCCCCCAGGGCCTGATTGTGGAAGCTGAGCTCACAAGCCTCCCAGGGCATTCCCTGGGGCTAGAATTTCGAAATCCATGCCTTCTGCTGCTGGCAGCAGGGCGCAACACTGGATCCGGAGCTGGGACCCTGCCTGGTTCTGCCCAGGTGGTAGGACCCAAAGTGGGGCTTTAGCTGGGGCCGGGGGCACTGAGCCTTTGCTTGGTGGTGCTGTGGGCTCCAGCTGCTCTTGGCCCCTGCCTGCCTGCCTGCCCACCCGCTGCCCATTGCCGCCCGCTGCCTCCCAAGGCTGCCGGAGTTGCCAGAGGCTGAGAAGTCGTGGTGGAATTTTCAGCCGCCTGTGCAGTTCGCTACAGCCCCTCGGAGGCCCATCTCTTCCTCCCACCAAGTGTTAAATTGGGAAAGGAGGCGGCAAGAAGGTGTAAATACATGGTGAAGCCGTGGAAACATCTTTAAATAAACATAAGGAGGGCCTGGGCTGCAGCCCCAGAATGACAGCGGCGCTGGTTGCTGGCAGGTCCAGGGCCAGGCTTGGTGAGGGCAGCAGGGCGAGGGCGGGCCTGCAGGGTCTGGGAGGAGGTGCTGAGCCTGGGGGGGCCATGGCTTACCATCTTGGAGAAGGAGCTGGTGATGGGCAGGGATCTGGAGGAGCTGGGGCTGGCGTCCATGCCTTCCTCATCCTGTCCCCTTCCTGTCCTTGTTAAGAAGGGGTAAGGGAGGGGGGTGTGGGGGGAGTGAGGTGGAAGTGAGAAAGGGGAGGAAGGAGAGAAGGGAATTGAATGCCTTGTGGCCAACTCAGTAGGCAGGGGTCCATCTGGAAGGCACTTGCATACCTAGTGAGGGTAGGGGGAGCCTAGTCTTGCTCCCCAACACATCTCTGGCCCCAGCCAGGCAGTCTAGTCAATGCCACCTGTCTCTGGGGACTCAGGCGGGGATACCTAGCTGGCATTCTGTGGAACAGTGGGGACTAGCAGGAGGCCCCCAGCTTTGGGTGCCCTGGTCTCCAATGTCCCTCCTCTGTCCTCCCCTAGTTCAAGAGAGGCCTCCAGCACACATGTGGACTTCTTGCTCCTGTCCTGGCACTGCTGGGAGGCGGATGAAGGCCATGTCAGGTCGTCAGCCTCAGAACACAGGGATCCCCCTTCTGTCGCTGCTCTTCCCTCACTGCCCCCATCCTGGGATGGTCTTCAGGGACCCTGTCCATTGGCCAAAAGTCTCTGTCTCTCAGGTCTGGCTCAGACCTGGATCCCCTTCTTGATGGGTCCTTCCCCAACCTCTAACCACTCACTCTCTCAGTGTCCGCAGGCCACTGCCTACCTCCTTACTGTGGCCCTGCCTGCGGATGTGGGCTCCAGGGTGTCTCCTCAGACCCCAGATATTTTGGGGAATTCTGGTGGGCACTTGAGTCACCTGGCCAGCCCTTGAGGAGGTTGTGGCAAGGATGAATGACAGGAATTCTGAGGATAATGTGTCTTGGAAAACCAGGGGTAGACCCACAACCTGACGCCTGGGACTGCTTGCCCCAGTGGGCAAGGGTGGAGGCCTCCGACAGAGAAGCCAGGAACAGAAATGCCAAGTTCAGGGAAGTATCAGGGGCTCTGATGGACCCACAGGCCTAGGGAGTCACAGACATGGCATCTGAGGTCGGGGGGTCTCCCCTCTCCGATGATCAGGAATAGGAACCACTCTTCGGACATCTGTCCCGGGGCCTTGAGGCTGATGCTGGGTTGGCCACACAGGACTGGTGGCTCTACTGGGACAAACAGATGGGTCCTGAGTCAGCACTACAGGCAGGAGAGGGACGGGCTCACTAACCTTGACAATCGGACATGCGCTTCAGGCTGATGGGGGACTTGGCTCTCTGCAGCTGCCACGGGGAGGAAGGGAGAGGAAGACAGGACACAAATCAAACAAGGCCCCAGACACATGTCACCGCAGCTCGGGAGGAAAAATAAATCTAGGTAAGCCCACAACAGGCCTGGTCACACGGCCATCGTGTGGGATGTGGAAGTGGAGTCATAAGGTGTGTGTCCTATCTCTAGGCCTCTCTCAGTGCCACAAGGCTGAGGCCAGAGGGGAGGGGAATGCACAGCAGGGCTCCTGGGTCCAGGTGTGCAGGTGAGTGAGTCATGGCATCACACGCTCTGATTTGAGATCATCTCATTCACTCATTCAAGCACGCACGCACACACACACGCATGTTACACTCATTCGCTCCAAATCAGGAGTCAGCGAGTGCACAGATCATCGCACTTGATACTGAGCCAAGTGACCATTTCCTGCTGTTGCACCCGCTCCCCAAAGAAAAGCTGTTATGACCGTTAATGTGAAAGGACACATGATAGGCACCCAGTATTTATCTGCTGAACAGACATGTGAATTTAGGAATCACACTTATTTCTCTCTCTTTAAAGATGTCCAGCACATTTACAGGAGATGAGAGAGCTGGTAACAGCAAACACAGCAAAAGCGTGAGTGGGCAGGGTCTCCATTCAAGGGGCAGAAGCAGGAGGAGCCCCCCCGGGGTCTGAGACCCACATCAGAACTGCACCCAGCTGTGCCTGCGGGGCCACCCCATTTCTGAGCAGCCCTTCCAGGGCCAAGTACCTGGATGCCCTTCAGATTCATCCTGCGCTTGGGTGGGTGGTAGGGCAGGAAGTATCTGCTGTCTTCTGGTGACTCCTCAGAGGTCGAGGAATCATCAGCTTCCTGGCCGTTGGTCCTAGGGCTGGTGTCTCCAAAGTTCTGAGAGATGATAGTCACCGGCAGGTTCCTGGGAAGACTCTGGAGACCAAGAGAAACCAGCATCATGACCGCATGAGGAGCAGCCACCGGTCAGCAGAAGGCTCTCCGGCAGCGCCGTCATGGCCGTGGGTGGCCCTCCTGGAACTCCGATGGCCTGTCTTCTTCCCCGACTCTAGCTTCATTCTAGCTCGACTCTGTCTTCCTCAAAGCCCCCCACACAGCCTGCCCCCAAAGGCCTGTCTTCTTTCACAGCAGCAGAGGGCTGCCTCCTCGTTGGTTCTGGCCCTTAGACCTGATCTGCCAACATTGTGTTCCCAGTTTCTCACCTGTCCCTGAGCTCACATGTAAAATGCACTGCGGAATGACTGCAGAGTGCTGAAAGCAGTGTTAGGTGCCTCACAGCCATCGGCTGAAGCTGAGATAAGGGGGCATTAAATAACTTCCAGCTGACAGTGCCCCAGCCACACGTCACCCTTGTGCTGCCCTCAAACCAAGGCTCTGGCCCACTTCCCTACACAGAAACCTCCTGCTCAGAATATGGACAGAGCCCCTAGTCCACGGGCACCCCCTGGGACCCCTCAGGCCATATACCCTGCTTGTCCCCACCTGCCATTCTGTAGTGATGGGGCTGCAAATGTGGCCTGGAATAGGGCCCATCTTTCCTCTCCTGATCACACCATCTCTGACACCTCTCTGAGGCTCAGCTGTGTCCCCAGGGTCTCCCCTGAGCTGGCGCCACACCAGGGCCATCATGGAGCTTCCATGGCATCAGCTGCGCTACGTGCTCTTTTGAGGAAGGTTAGAGCACATCCTGGGGGCAGCAAAGGCCTGGCCAAGGAAGCGATGCTTCAGCCAGGCAGACAACAGGTGGACAGAATGGGGCCAGTTGAAGTCAGGGGACGTCTTTCCAAGGAGAGGTCCCGGGACAAGAACGTCCCCGACTGAGGGATCTGCTCCTTGGGGCTCCCAGGTCACCCCGTCAGTGTTTATGCACAACATTGGGTCCTGTCACCGTTTTGTCTGTAGCTCTATGTCAGTCTTCGAAGAGGGGGTCTGACCCTGGCTAGCAGTGCCCTCAGACACGTGACTCAGCCTGGTCAACAGGCACCCTTCCTTGACCCAGAGGACACTTTGTGAGTTATGTGAGACAATGCGGGCAGCATTCACTGACAGTCACAATGACAATGGCAGCATCTGTTTCCAGGTGCCAAGGGCCCTGCTGACACTTTACTGAACTAGAACTTGCCCATCAAGAGTCCCTGGGGGGAACCTCGAATAGACCAAGGACCCAAGGACCATTTAGATGGGGTTAAGGGAGCTGGGGGCCGACTCTGGTCATCTGACAGGGAGCCCCAGCACCCTAGTGAAGGGACTGGTCTGAGGTCACCCAGGTGACAAGTGACTGGGCCAGCATGTAAGCCGGCACCTCCTAACTTTGAAACGAGCAGCCCCTACGTGCTGCTATAGACACATGGAAGGTCCCAGGACGTGGAGCCACAGGGACGGCACCTGGCAGGGCACAGGGGCCGAGACCTACCTGGTCCAGGCTGCCACCGTCCTTGGACAGGCGCCGGAGCTTGGCCTCCAGGTTGACGATGCAGGCTTCCCGCCGGACCATCTCGATGCGCATCTCATCATTCTTCTCCTCCAGCTCTCGGATCTGCTTCCGGTACTTGTCCTTTTCAATTAGGCACTGGGAGTACTGGGTCTGCGCTTCGTCCCGGGAGTGGAAGGCCTGGCACGGGAGGGAGGACAAGGCCGCTGTGGTTCTTCCTCCGGGAGAACCCGATGGATCCACGGACAGATGGGGCCTCCAGCAGAAACCCACTTCCTGGCCCCTCATCTCCCCCTCCCTTGGTGTTTCTACCACTGCCGTCCTCAGCAAGACATATCACATCCTCTGTCTGCCCACCCCTGGGAACATGCCAGGCTCTGTGCGGGGTTCTGGTGCAGAGTCCCTATGTCTGGGAGACAATGCCACCATCATTCCTACTTACAGACAGGCCCTAGAGCCCTGTGGGGTGGCCGTCTGTGGTCATACATTTGATGGGCGATGGGGCGTAACCGGTCCATCTACTCTAGAGACCAGGTCCTAAGGGCCATATTCTGTTGTAGGAGCTGCTGGGGTCCAGCTTTGGCCCCAAAGAAATTTGAGTGCTTGAGAATTCCCCAAAATATCTGGGGTGCAATTTATCTTTGGAATAGACATAGGAAAGGTGGACTCATGAGAGATTCCTGCAGAGTTCATGCCACCACATTAGCACAACAGCCTGGTGGACATGAGTGGCCGGCTCTCGGGTCTGGGGCCCACTGCCCGCCGTACCTGGTCCCGCTCCCGCTCCACCTCCTCCAGCTGCAGCATGATGGTGTTCATCCGATGCTTGTACATCTCGCAGTCCTTCGCCAGCGTCGAGCACTTCAGCCCCAGGGCCTCCTTCTCCTCCAGGTACTGTGAGCGACGGGTAGCAGTCAATGCCCCCGGGTCTGGGGCAGGCAAGGGCTGGCTGGCAGGAGTAGGAGCCCCCTCTATACTGCCTGTCCTCCTGATTCAGACCTCTGGCCAGCAGCGGCCACAGGAGCAGGCCAGTCCATTGACTGAGACTTCTGTGGAGCTGCTGCAAGCCCAGGAGTACAGTGGGGACATGAGTCCCATGGGTGCCCTCCTGTGGCCCTTTGTTAGGAGGAAGGCCGGTGCTACACCTTAACACTTAAGAGTAATTCCTAAACACCTGCAGGGTGCTGATGCCGATACCCCAGGGGGTTGTACCAGGGTCAGACCTGGTTCCCTGAAGACAGTGTGGGGCCAGGGAGGAGGCCAGCTCTGCCCACCTTGTCCCGGAGCTCCTCCGCCTGGCGGACCTCCTCCTGCAGGCTGTAGATTTTGTTGACCAGCTCCTGCCGGTCCTCCAGCGCCTCCTTGCGGTCATGCTCCAGGATGTCCAGGATGGCCTTGTCTGAGTCCGGCAGGCTGCGCTTCCCAGCCTGGCGGGCGGAGGGTTAAAGGTGTGGGCTGGGGAGTGTGGGGAGCAGGGGCACCTGGAGGTGGGGGTAGGGGTGGGGTGGGTTGGGGGAACACGTGAGAGCGACAGACACAGAGCGAAGGCTTTGTGCCAGGAACGCAGGCACAGGAACCGCAGTCTCCTGGGCTCTTTAAGCAGCTTATTATTTAAGAATTTTATCACCTGGAAAGGAGCATAAAACCCACTTCTGCTCAGGAACATCCCGGTGCCTATTGTTCTGCCCCTGCTCTTGTCAGAGCCCAGAGAAGCACTTACTGCTCCTCCAAACACTTCCTAGGTGACAACAAACAGGGTTGATCTACCTTCCAGATACTTCCTTTGAAATATCAATTAATCTGCTCCAATGGAACTGGGCTGCAGTCTCAGGCTCCATCAGAGCCAGGCTGCTGACCCTTGGGGGCCGGGTGTCTCTTTCTCTTTCCTGGACCCTGTATTTGGGCTGCTCTTCCTTGGTGACCACCACCCCCCAACCCCACCACCCCGCCCGCCACCACTCATATCACAGATGATGCTGTGATGGGTGGAGGGTGGGTGGGATGGGAACTGATGTTTCCACAGATCACATAGAGCTGAGAATGGGGTTCCTGGAATCTTTAGGGACAAGCAGAGCCCCATGTACTTTCCCCTAGCGCCCGGGGCACAGATTTCCATGTGAAGGGTGCTGTTCACTGTGCCTCAGTTAAGGAACCATTTTCAAAGTCTCTCAATGTCACGCCTCTGAGAAGTGGGTGGTGTGAGTCCCCTACTTTGTAGAGGGGTAAACTAAGGTGCTCCTGGATTACAATAAATTGCCTGTAGACTGTAGCCACCGAGTGGGGGGCAACCACCGAGTGGGGGGCTCCCACTGAGTGGGGGGCTCCGGGCGCCCAGGCAGGTCCCCCCAGGCCCTTGCCTCCCGCCCCTCACCTGGATGACGGCCTGCAGTTCCTGGATCTTGGTCTTTAGCACGGCGTTCTCTCGCTCCAGCTCCAGCACCTGCTCCTTCTTGGGCCGATTCTCAATGTCATTCTTCAGTTTCAGAGACTGGTTCCTCTCCAGCTTGCACTCCTCCTCCATCTTGTTCAAGCGATGCTTCAGCTGGTCGATCTGGAACCCCCAAGGATGCAGAGGGGAGATGGTGGATGGAGGAAGCACAGCAAAGGCCTCCCCCCAGACCCCCAGCATGACCTGTGTGGTGGTCCCCTTACAGTTGGGGGAACTGATGTTTTCACAGGAAAAGGTTTCAAGGAAACCTTTTCCAGTAGGACAGACACCATACCGTTAGAGAAGTTCTATAGGGGTTTTCTTCCCTTAGAAAGTTCCCTTTGGCAATTTCTGTGGGGTGGAGCAGGTGAAAGACAGGACAGAGATTCCCAGGCTGGTGCTTCCCTGAGGCACGTTGTCCATTTTAGTATCTTTTCATGGTCATTTCACGCTCACCCTCAGAACTCGGGGACCCCCCTGAAGAAGCCCGGTGTTGCTGAGGAAGGAGGTGATGGCAGAAGCAGGGATCTGGCCCAGCCCCATTCTGCCCCCAGAGCAGCTGTACTCAAAGAGGTTTTGTCCTTTGCAGGTTCACACAGACTTTATTTGAGCAAAAGGCACGGCTGCTAATCAACAGCTTGAGACCCACCAGACCAGAGCGCACAGATGTCTGGCTGAAAGGGCCGCCCACACTTTGGGCTCGAAAGCATGGCTTCCCGGATGAGGTGGTTGTGCTTCTGGGAGAGACAACTGCAGGTGTACCAAGTCCCACCCTCCAGAGGCGGGCATCAGGCTCTGGGGCTGCAGAAGACGTCTTAGACCTCTGTCACTCAGCCTGTCTGTTCCCCGAAACCGGCTGGACTTGGTAAAATGCCCCAAACAAGAAGTCTGTTCTCAGAGGCTGCCAGGAATGGGGGGAGCACCAAGGTGGGGTTTCCTTTCTCAATTCTAGGCTTCTGGGGAGACAGATCTCAGGAGAGCTAGCAAAGAGATCAGAGGCAAGGCAGAAGCTTCTGGATCCCCATGGCTTGAAGGAAGGATGACAGACACATGCAGAAAGCAGCCTGGGCTGAGAAGTGCCCCAGGGACTCAGCTGGTCAGATGTTCTCGCAAGTTCTAGACATGCTTTTTAGCTAAACTATATCTATATCTCCAGGGAAATACACAGGAGGAAGTTCTTGGAGAGAAAGTTATGTCTCTGCCATGGGTTAAATCCCCCAAATCCTAGGCAAAATAACCAGAAACCTTTCTGGTTCATGACCAAAAAGATTTGCCTCAGCATCTTGGAAGATCATCCCAAGTGCACTGTCCTGTGCAGATGCCCGTCCCATTCGGGAGGTGTGGAATGCTAGGCTGGGCGTGCTTACTGCATCGGTCACTTGGCCAAAGACTATGGCACCATATCTCAGTCATCCTACAGGTAGATCATGTTTTCATTATTGCCATTTACAAAGGCGGTCAAGAATTAAACCAAGTGATAAAGTCAAAAGCCTGAATTTGAACTCAAATCTATACGATTTAAAAGCTCATTTTCTTAACAGAAATGCTCTCCTGTCCACTACGCCAAGGGCTGAATTCCTTGCATTCTGGTGGCTTGTTTACTGATCTGTCTGCTTCAACTAAATTGTAAGTGACCTGAGCAGAAATCACGTAATTTATCCCCATGTCCCCCACTGTGCTTAGCACAGTGCTTTCCACATGGCAGGTGCTTAATAAATATTCTGAGAGTCTATTTTCCACCCAGCAGCCAGAATGATCTTTATAGATATAAATCAGTTGTCACTCCTCAGCTTTCAATCCTTGTGTGACTTCCCATCACAACTGGAATAAATCCCAAAGTTCTTACCCGGCCCCCAGGATCTGGACCCTGGCCATCTCTCCCACCTCCTTTCCTGCCATTTGCTCATTTGGATCCTGCCCACTTGCTCTCATATTGTTTCTGGAAACACCACGTGTGCCCCTAGGGGGTCTCGGCCCTGCTGCTTTGCTCGACCCTTGAGACTTGCATGGTTGGTCCATTCCTTTTCTTCAGATCTCTGCTCATGTGTCCCCTTCTCAGGGGCCTTCCCTGACCACCTGCTTTAAATGAGCACCCCCTCACTCACTATCCTCATACTCCCCCTCCCTTCTTAATAGCACTTATTACTACCAGGTGTTTATGTACTTGTTTCCCTATTAGAATGTGAGCTGCACGCCAGCAAGGCCTTGGGCCTGAGTTATCTCTCCCTGGAGGAGAACTTGGTGCATTGTGGCACTCAGTCAATACAAGGAATGAATGAGCTCAGCAAATCCCTTCTCTCGCTTTCTTTTGAAGGTAAACTCACTAATGATGTCAACCACTTGACTGGAGATCTGTTCATTGATAAATTTATTGACAAGCCACTCTGACATGCTGAGCTTTGTGGATATAGTTGGGAAGGGCAGGGTCCTGGTCCCAAGGACCTCATGCCTCCCGGGAAATGGTGGTGTGTCCATCTTCTTGCTGGTTATCCCGAGGGAACAGCCCCACTGAGCTCTTGTGTATAGGGCTGTACATGCACGGTGGATGTGGGCTCCCGAGGGGGGCGAGACACTCCACCAAGATCAAGTGTGTCCTGTCTGCACGTGGATGCGGGCTGCTACACCGAGGAAACCCTACTGAGACCAAGTGTGCCTGTCTGCGCACGCGTGGTCGACCTGGCAGGAGTGGTAGGACAGGCCACGTGTAGTGGCTCTGGACCTTAAGATCTAAGCCCCAATGGGACAGCACGTGCCTGTGCCCTCACCTCGAGCTGGAGGTCCCGGCTCCTCATCACCGCCATGTTTTTCTCCTCACTGAGCTGGGCGTAACGCATGGCCAGGTTGTAGTTGTCATCCTTCACCTTGACCAGCTCGTCGTTGTAGCTGTCCCTCTCCTCCTTCATCTTGTAGTAGCGCTCCTGGAAGGTCAGCAGCTCCACCCGAGTCAGCGTCAGCTGCTTCTTCTCATCCTCCATCTGTCGTGACTTGGCCAGCAGCTCGCAGCGCTGCAGGTCCTTGGCCTTCATCTGCTGCTGCAGCTTGATGACCTCGTTCATCAGGAAGTGCGTGAGGCCCTCGTGGCCCTCCTCCACTGTGGACGGGGCAGCAGGCAGGCCTGAGTGCTGGGAGGGTGGGGCTCCGGTCGAGGGCCGGTGCCAGGGGCGTACCCATGCCCTCACCAACACCGTACTAAGTTCTGACTACCCATTAGGCACTGGGGACCGGCGTGAGCAAGACAGCCTTGGTCGCGGGGGAGCTTAAGGTCTGGTCAAGGAGACAGACATAGACATTAAAAAAGCAAACGATCCCACAAGAATATAACCATAGATTGAGAAGCATTCACAAGTTAAAAGAACAGGGGCTATGAGAGTGTGTAGTAGGGGGACCAGATCCAGCCTGGGGTCAGGGGTTAAGAAGGCTCTTCATGCTTGAGTTGAGATGCTAAGTTGAAGCTAGAACACATTCAAGAAAGGCAGAACACCATTGCCAAAGCCCTAGGTGAGGAGGGAGGAACTTGGCACATTTCAGGAAAGAACGAAGAACAAAGCAGACCCAGAGAGAGGGAGAGGCAAAGGTGAGACTGGGGGTGTCAGCAGGGGCTGGACCTTGTAGGGTCCTCGCAGGTACATTCAAGACCTGGACCTGTAACTGAAAGCAGTGGAAAATGGAAAGTTGTAAGTGGGGGAAGGTAACATGAGACGTGGAGACAGCCTTGGAGCAGAGCAGGAATGGATGTGGAGAGAAAGTTGATGGGTTGTAGCGGTCTCAACGGGTAGTGGTGGAGATGGAGAGAAGGGTGATTAAAAAATATTCAGGAAGGAAAATTATGAAGACTATATGACCAAGGGCTATGGCTCATGGGATACTGGCAAGAGTAGGCAAGGCAAAGACAAGATCCAGAGGGCGGCATGAATTTCTGTTCCAACAGAAATTCCAACAGATGGTCATGGGGGATGTTCTGTGAACTCTCACTTCTTTTGGTTTCTGCTTCAGTTTTCCTCTCTTGTCACTTACGTTTCATCATCAGGGAGAAATAAATGTCGACAGCCCACAAGTACCACCAGGGTACTGTTCTGATGTCACAGATTTATAGTGTTAGAACTGTCTCCCTACTGGACACACACACACATTCATACACACACTCATGCACACATTTACCAGAGTCCGAATGGCAAAGCCTCTTACCCACAATGGTGGAGAATCTCCGGGTGGGTTCCTTCCCTGTCACCAGTTTGTACAATTCTGGGTAGTAAAATTCCAGGCTCTCCAGGAAGACCACATAGCCTCTTTGCCCCTTAGTATGTAGAATGTCCAACAGTCGGCCTAGGAGGAGAAGGGCCGAATCACTCAGTGAGAAGAAAAGCACATGTGTGATTGGATGCGAACCTCTATGTTCAGGCTTATCTTGGCCTCCAATCCCACAATAAATTCTAAGAAGACAGTCTCACCCCATTCTGTCACTCCTGAATTGTATCTTGGAGTCCAGATAATGTAAATTGAAGTGTCAGGCCCTCATCAGGGCATCAGTGGGTGTTAGTTTCCTTTTGCTAAGAAGTTGGTAGAAGGATAAATAGAACTATAACCATAGGAAATCAACAGTCTCACAGGGCTGCCCATTTGACCAGGGATAAAATTGACCAACCCCGGGCATTGGCTTCTCCATGATGGAAGAAGGTTGAGAGAGTAACAGCAATGACAGGCTAATACATGGTTCTCTGGGATCAGATCAGGCAGACAAATGTTTGGGTGGGATGCTAGGCAACATCAGCGGAAGTAGGCTCCACGTTCTTCTTTGGGATGAGCACAGAGTCTGGAAACGTTTTTAACCGAAATGCAATTTGCCCAGCAGTTTGCAGTGTCTAGCTTTCTGGTTCCACTTACGATTACATTTCTTGGCCCTTCTGTAAACATTTTATTTTCAGCCTTTTCTTAGGACCTTTTTGTTTTGAGGTTCTAAAACACTGCCTTTCCCCTAGGAGAGACATAATCCAAGTTTTATCTCGTGTCAACTGATTGTTTGGCGAAGCTGCCTGGAGCACTGTGTTGAGAAGGATGCTAACATCACACCCAAGCGCAGTAGGGAGGCATGCTGTGATTAGTGATGTCTGTCATGTATGCAAAAGAGATTCACAGCATATGAGCTACTTACCACCCGTCACACTGTGGGACAGTGATTTTTCAAACCTTTCAGACTATAAGCCACAGAAAGAAACACATTTTTACATTACAACCTTGTGCTCACATACAAAGACATATACAAAGGTATATGTTTACATACACACACACACACACAAAACCCAAACAAGTTTCAGAAACCACGCTTGTTACCTTTAATGAATGTAATAGTGTCATGGACCCCTAGGCCATCCGGAAAAGTCTGTGAACCCCTTCTCGGAATAATAATTTAAACAGACAAAAGCATCAAATTACAAAGGGAATCCGTTACCATAAAATAGTCATCAAATATTAAATTTGTGATTCTGTAATGAGTATGCTTCTTTATGAATGCATTAAATAAGCTGTTTTGGCAAGTCTAATAACTACTGTGATTTCAAGGGAGAGATGAGTGTAAGTGATATTTTGAGAGATCTGTTATAGTGGGTACGTGATATGAAGGTATCTGTGGTTGACAAAGGCACGGGGATTGCTAATCACCACTGTGATTTGTTCCCTGTCTGCGTTCATAAGGGAAGACAATGCTAAGACTCTACTTAGTAAAATCATGATGTAATTTCGTGTAAATGGACAACTTCGTGGGGATGAGGGTGGGCAGAGGCCTAAAAACCCTTGTTAAGAATTCCTGACCCAGAGAAACTTCATTTTGGAAAAGTCAAGGGAAGCTGCCACCAGGGGCACCCCACCCTTCCTGCAGGGTGATCCCGAGGGTTACCTGCCCGGTTGATCTTGGATGGCAGCATGGGAGCACTGAGGACTTCATCTTCGTCTTGCTCGTCAATGACCTTGCACTGGCGCAGGTAGGGGGTGAGCTTGGCCGGGTTGATGTAGCGGCTCAGCATGTGCCGGTTACACTCTACATTCTCCCACAAGGCGTCCTCCTCATCCTTCAGCGTCTCCATGTAGTCATCCATCTCTGGCCTGCCTCCTTTCACACACACACCCAGTGAGGCGAGTAAGACAGCCTCCCTCCAGGAGCTCTGTCAACTCCTGTGGTGTGCTCCCTAGAAGAGATCTGAAGTTTAAACAAGCAAAGCAGAGAAGAGCACATGGGCAGCTTATCTTTCATTTAAGAAAGAAAGGGATGTGACCATAGACCAATATTTCCTTATCGACTAACCAGAAATCACAAATGGAGAAGCCATGAAAAAAAATCCTGCTATGAGAAAACTCAAAATTTGCCATTGGAGTATATATTCTTTCCATCCCAGTGTTTATACCTTGCTGAGAATTGATTTGTGCAAAAATAATGTGCACTATTATTTTTTTTAATTTATTTTTTATTGTAGTAATTGTTCTACACATTAAATAATTTCCTATGTATAGGTTCCCCATTTCTTAGATATGTTTTCAACACACTATGCCCTCCACCAAGTCACCAAGTGATCTTCCCCATTGTCCAGTGGGCTCCACCTCCATGTGCCCCCCCCCCCCCCGCATTTCCTGTTGGTCACCTCAGTTCTGTTGCAAATGTTCCAGGGTTGGTTACGTTTCATCTGTTCCTTTGTTTTGTCTGTTCACATCCCACCTGTGAGTGAGGTCTCCTGGTCTCTACTCTTATTTTTCATTTTGACAGGCTCACACCAATGGTGTCATACTCTATACTTTCTTTTTCCACTTCATTTTCCTCTATTTTTGGAGTTTGAGATAGCATTTATATGCCATCCAACTCACCTCTTTAAAGCGTATCATTAAATGGTTTTTACTATAGTCGCAGAATTGTGCGGCCATCACAGCTAACTTGAGGACATTTTCATCACCATCAAAGAAAATCCATGGTCTTGCAAAACTCACTTCCCATTTCCCCCCAATACCTGCCTCTCCAACCACAAATCTACTTCTGTCTCTACAGATTTGCCATTCTGGGTGTGTCACCTGTATGAGCTCATCTAGCATGTGGTCTTGTGTGACTGGTGTCTTTCACTCAGCATAACATTGTCAAAGTTCACCCACATGGTAGCATGCTTCATTTATTTTTATTGATGGATGATTTTTCCTTGTATGGATATGCCACATCTTGTGGAGCCATGCATGGGCGGACATCTGGGCTGAATGATGCTAAGATTCATGCACAAGTTTTCTTTGTTGAGGCGATGTTTGCGTTTCCCTGGGGCTGGCAGGGAGAAGTGGGCTCGCTGAGCCTTAGGGCAACTCTACGTTTAACATTCTGAGCAGCTGACAAACTGTTTTCCAGAGTGTCTGCACCATTTTGCACTGCTGTTAGCAATGTCTGAGGCTTCTACTATATCCACATCCTTGCCAACACTTGTTGTCATCTGTCTTTTTATTCTAGCCATCTGAGTGTTTGGGAAGTGGTATTTATCTAATGACCAATGATGTTGAGCGTCTTTTGCCTTTGACGGGTTTTGATATTGTGGCAACTTTGGCTTCACAGGATGAGCTGAAGGTGTTTCCTCCTCCATCTGCTTTTGGAAGCATTTGGGAAGAACACTATGCTTTTTCTTTTGTTTGGTACAATTCACCAGAGGAGACCTCTGCATCTGGGCTTTTCATTGTGGGCAGGTTTGGAATTGCTAGTTATCTGTTACAGGTTTGGGTAGTGTTCCTGTTTTTCTTCAGTTAGTTTCAGTTGTTTGTGTCTTTCTAGGAATTTGCCCATTTCATCTCAGTTATCTAATTTATTGGAAGCAATTGTTCACATTATTCTTTATAATGCTTTTTATTTCTGTGAGATTGGTAGCAATCTTGGTTTTGGATCTTTTTTTTTATTTTCAATTCTAGTCATTTGAGTCTTCTTTCTGTTTTTCTTGCTCAGCCTAGCTGAAGGCTTGCCAATTTTGCTGATATTTCAAAGGACTGTTTGCTTTCATCAATTTTATCTATTCCTTTTCTGTCCTCTCATTCACCTATGTCTGCTCCTCTTTATTATTTATTTCCTTTCACTCACTTCCAGTTTAGTTTGCTCTTCTTTTTCTAGTCTCATAAGGTGGAAACCTAGGTTGCTGACTGGAGATATTTAAAAATATTTACAGATGGACATTTTCCTCTGAGCACTGTTTTGGTGACATCGCTTAAATGCTTATAGGCTGCATCTTCATTGATCTCCAAGGAAATCTTCTAAATTCCTCTTCAACTTACTCCTGGCTACTTAGGAGTGTTATGTTTAGTGTCCCCATATTTGTAAGTTGCCCACATTTATTTCTCTTCTTGATTTCTAATTTAATTCCATCACGACTGAAAACATATTTTGTATTGCTTCAATCTGTTTAAATAGATGGAAGCTTGTTTTATGGCCCAGCCTGTGATCTGTCTTGGAGGATAGAATGATTGAGGTGTGACTTGAGAGGAACATGCTTTCTGCTACTGTCAGATGGAGCAGCCATGTTATAGATGTCCATCAGATGGAGTTTCTTTATGGTGTTGTTCAAGTCTTCTGTTTCCTTGGTCATCTTTTGCCCAGTTTTTCTATCCATAATTGAAAGTGTTAACCTCTTCAGCTATTATCATTCACTTGTGAGTTTCTCTTTCAGTTCTGTCAATTTCTGCTTCATGTATTTCAGGTGTTCTGTTAGATGCGTGTGTACTTAAACCATTGTCATCACTCTCTGGTGAACTGACCCTTTGGTGATTGTGAAATAACTTCTTCATTTCTAGTAACATTTTTGTTTTAAAGTCAATTTTGTCTGGTATTTGCCACTCTGATGTTTTTATGATTGTTAGCCTAGTGTATCTCTCCAGCTTCCTACTTTTTAGCCTTTGAACCTTTGACTCTAAGCCTTTCCTCCTGTAGAAAGGAGACAGGCAATCTTGCTTCATGGACAGTCTGAATTTCAGCTGGCTTACTCTTTTTTAATGGGTGCAGCTATTATTCCATTGTAAGAACATGCCATAATTTATCCATTTCCCTATTGATGGATATTTAATTTTACCCCACATTTTCACTTGAACATTTAGCACTATTTGGAACGGGAAAAATGGAAACACCCTGAATTATTCATCAATTGATATTCCCTGATCCTCTTGCACTATGGAATGACATTAAAGGGATGTTGTGACTTAAAAACACCTCAATTACATAGTTTCCTAAAAATGCCAATTTCAGAATACATATATGTGGTAGATTTAAAAAATATATATTTGGTCTTAGTCCATGGTTCCTGGAACAGAGCTCCTAACACTCTTGGAATTTCAGGAACCAAAAAAGTGTCCTTCCTGTGTGATAATGAGATGGTTCCAGGCTAAGGGGCCCCTTGGTGGCTTTAGGATGGAGGCTGGTTGCCAGAAAAACCAAGCAGGTGGTGGGAGGGCTATAGCGTTCAGCCTACACTCCTCCTCTGGGGAGGAGAGCCACTGAGAGATTGAGTTCGCTCATCCATAGGGAATTACTTAATCAACTGTGCCCACGTAATGAAGCTGAGATCAAAATTCTCAAAGAGTGGGCTTTAGGAGCCTCCAAGTTTGTAAGATATGCACATGCCAGGGGTGTGACACACCTTTCCTCTGGGGACAGAGGCTCCTGTGCTCAGGACCCTCCTGAAATTTGCCCTTTGCTCTTCCTTATAGGACTTTTTGTTTGTATCCTTCAAAATAATACATTTTTAATAACAAGCTTAGTCTAAGAATATATTTTCCTCCATTCTGTGAGTCATTCCAGCAAAATATCGAACATGAGGAAAGGGTTGTGGGAGCCCCTGATTTATAGCCACTTGGTGAGAGTGTGGGTAGCCCTTGAGACCTGTGACTGACATCTGAAAGTGGGGACAACAGGCAGGTGGGGGTGGGTCCTGAACCCAGTCTTTGCGATGGAGAGTCAGCATCAGAGTTAAACTTAATGGGTGAAATACTCAGTTGGTTTCAGAGATGTGTTGGCGTGTGGAACAAAGACACCTATTTGCTGTTAGGAAAACACCACAAGTTTGGTGTCAGGAAAGAGATATCATAATGTAGCATAAAAGCATTTATGTAATGCAACACAAAACAAGACTATAATTATATAGGTGTGTTTATACGTGTGAAACAGGGAAAGAGAAAAGGAGGGAGGAAACGGAGGGAGGAGGGAAAAGTGTGGAAGGATCTGATTACAGTGATTATAGAGGAAGGGGGTGAGTTCGGAGGTTGGTGGTGAAGGAGGCTTGACCATCACACCACTTTAGTATTTAAAACAAGCATGTATCAGTGCATTTCTCATGCAATTTGAACAGAAAGGAAAATGAACAAAGATGAGAGCCGAGTCTAAGGCAATAGATGCCAGTATCCTATATTTGCCTTCTACTTACGTTGTCTCAGCCCTCAGCCCTGATAGCCTGTTTGTGCCTGTAAGCCCTCTGGCCAGGCCAGTGGGCTTGCTCCACGGCCAAAGGTGGCTGCAAATTTGCTCCTCTGGGCATTTCCTTTGGGACCAAAGGGGCAGAGGATGGGTCAGTGTGCTGTGGGGAATCAGCTGAGGCTGTGGAGGCTGGGGCTGGGTCACAGTAAGCAGAGACATGGGGAGGTGGAGGCATGGAGGGGAAGTTCTGAGTCACAACCCACAGAACACAGAGGGAGCTGGCACTGAGTGAGGAGGCTGCAGAGACCGCTGTCCTGGGAGGTGGCAGGGGTCCCGTGGGACTGGTAACTCTAGTCCTGCCTTAGGCCCTGGCTACACGTGGTTTCTGCCCTTGCCACAGGCCTTGCAAATTTCCCTTGGACTTTGAGTTGCTTTTTTTAAAAAAATTTATTTTTTATTGTAGTATTATTCTACCCATTAAAATAATTTCCTATGTATAGGCTCCCCATTTCTTAGATATATTTCAACACACCCTGCCCTCCACCAAATCACCAAGGATTCTTCCCCATCGTCCAGTGTGCTCCGCCCCCATGTGCCCCCGCCCACCCCACTCCCTTCTGGTCACCTCAGTCCTGTTGTAAATGTTTCAGGGTTGGTTAGGTTTCAACTGTTCCTTTGTTTTGTCTCTTCACATTCCACCTGTGAGTGAGGTCATCTGGTATCTGCCTTTCTTCTGACTTGTTTCACTGGGCACCATTCCCTCTAGTTCCATCCATGTTGATTCAAATGACAGAGTTTCATCTCTTCTCAGGGCTGTGTAGTGTTCCATTGTGTGTGCATATATATATATATATATATATATATATATATATATATATACACATACATACATACCACATCTTATATAGTCATCCGATGTTGGGCGCTTAGGTAATTTCCAGTTCTTAGCTACTGTGAATAGAGCCGCAATAAACACGGGGGTGCACACATCTCTGCTGATGGGGGCTTTGTATATTTTGGGTAGATGCCCAGAAGTGGAATGATGGGATCACATGGTATTTCTGTGACTTTGAGCTGTTTCGAGTGGGTGTTTGCTATAAGCAAAGACCCCAAGTGAAAATATCTATTTGGTGTTATGGCAATGAGTGATGGAAGTGGTTCAGAATGAGGGTTCAGTACCCATTCCACCCCCTAATTTTGCACAACGACTACTTCATGCCAGCCCCTTCGCTGACACACAGCTCTACCCGGGTCACCCAGGTCACCTGGTGATTTGTGGTTCAGAGGTGGCAGAAATATGTCCCCTATGATTGCTCACTCTGACAGCATGTCCCTACAATCACTTCATTCACAAAGGAAAATGCGTGAGCCTTACTATTTGTAAAGAGTCGACATCTTCAGAGCTTGATTCAACAAATTATTCATCAAGCATGTGGCAGACATGGCTGTTGTTTATACCGTCACCCCCTACTCTTCCTACCTACTGGATCCCTACAATTTCAAGAACCAGGGGACCCACTGTTTCAGGGAGGTTGGGCATCTGCTGAGCTGCGGAATGGAGCTCGTCTTGTCTCTGCCAGTAGCATATGAAGGAGCACGGACACAGATGATATTCCATGCATCCAGGGGAAAGTCTGCTAGGGCTGATTCCAGGGCTTCTCCTTGATCTTCGACAGAAACACAAAGAAGGGACAATGTCATGGCACTTTTGAATATTGATGTGGGAAGTTGTGTGTGATGCTGGGGGTTGCTGCAGCTATTCTGTGACCTGAGGACTTTCCCAAGGACAGAAGCAAACATCCTCAGCATGGCAGAGTAGAGAGATGGAAAGAATCTGGGTCTCTACTAGTGTCACCTCCAGTGAATTAAAAATTGCTGGAGCTCTCCCACCTCTGGATGCCTTCATGTTGGAATAGGACTTGTGGCCTAAGCCACTGTCAAACGGGACTACTAGTATTTGCAGCCCAAGCCTCCTGGCTAGTGGATGTATCTTCTTAGTATGAAGCACAGTGAGTGCACAAGGGAACTGAGAGTCAGGGGCTAAGAAGCTTACACTTTTGGGGGCAGAGACATGTGCCCAGGAATTAGTTAAATGACATCTTGAGGTAGGAAGATGGGCAGGTCTGCGTGGGCCAGAGAAACATTTCTTATTGCCCTTGCAGACACAGGCGCTTGTATGCAGCATGTGTGAAACTTCAGTGACAGGTGGGTCCATGCAGCCCCTGTCTGGGGCCTCTGCTGGAAGGAAGGGGAAAAAACCCAGGCTGGAAATGACTAGGGCAAAGCTTTTTTTCCAAAACAGAGATGAAAGGGACCCTCCTACCTTATCACTGCACCTCATCTATTTTTATCTGCCTTGCCCCGCCTTCATCGTGCATACTGCTGTACACCGAAGTGCTGAGCAAACACTGGTGACGCGGAACTTGTGAAAGTGACTCTTTAGTGAGTGTTCATCCCCTGCTGGGAATTCTCTCTACAGCTGCGTGCTGAGCATGATGCTAGGACAGGGGATGCAGGGATGTTTCCCATACGTCTGTACACTGTGGGTGCTCGAGTTGGTGGGTGATGTGGGCATCTGCAGCTGTGCAGCAAAAGCCCTGCGGGACTGGGGTCTGGGGTGGGGGAGGTGGGGAGACTGGAGCACCCCCACATGGGGCTGCCAATGTGAGCCAGGCACTGAGCTGAACTACTCAGAGACCATTTCGTCTCATGTTCACAGCAGCACTGAGCGGCAGACAAGTCTTGTGGGCTGAATGCATGCTCTGAAAATCACCCCCATTGTGATGTTTCTAGGGTTCCTGGACCTGATTTCTAATTGGGGGAGGGGATCTCCCCACAACAAGCAGTTTTTAACACTACCAGCAGAGTGTCTGAGAATTGACTTCAGTCGGTTCTATTCTGACACCACCCACCCGAGGAGCCTCTGATCCTGCAGGTAAGACTCCGACTCCCATGACCACCTTCTCTGAAGATGCCAAGTCAGGCTGTTTCTTGGGCTTCTGACCCACTGGCCGGAGATCAGAGGGTCCAGGACCCTCCTCAGGTTCAATTAATTGCTAGAGTGGCTCAGAACACTCATTTACTCACTGATCACCAGTTAAAAACAGAGGGGGACTCAGCAGTCAGATGGAAGAGATGCATCAGGCGAGATGTGGGTATGGGTGTGGAGCCTCCACTCCCTCGTGGGGTCCACTCTCCCCAGACCTCGTGTTCAGTAACCCGGAAGCTCTCCAAAGCCCCTCGCCTTGGGCTTTTCTGGAGGCTTCGTTACTTAGCACGACTGATGAAATCACTGGCATTGGTGACTGAACGCAGCCTCCGGCCCCCTCCCCTCCCCAGAGGTCAGGGTGGGACAGGACGTTCCAAACCCCTAACCACAGGGCTGGTTCTCCAGACAACCAGCCCCACCCTTAGGTGGTTCCCAAAGTCATCTCCTCCACCGTGCAGGAGACTCCATCACTCCTAGAGCTTTGGAGATGCCAGGGTTTTTGGGAGCTGTGAGCTAGGAACGGTGGAGGGAGACTTAACATATATGAGAAATAAACTTTGGTCATCAGATTACCAAATAAGTATTTCTTATAAGTCACAGTGTTGGAGATAGTATTTGGAGGTGAGGCCTTTGGTACATGATTAGGGTTAGATGAGGTCATGAGGGTGGGGTCCCCATAGTAGATTGGTGCCCTGATAAGAGACACCAAAGAGCTTGCTCGCTCTGCATCATGTAAGGACTCCCGAGCAGGTGGCTATCTGCAGTCTGGGCACTCCTCACCAGAACCAAAGTCAGCCTACCTCCAGAACGCCCAGCCCCCAGAACGCCCAGCCCCAGAACGCCCGGCTCCCGGAACGCCCGGCCCCCGGCCCCCGGAATGCCCGGCCTCCGGAACGCCCAGGCCCAGAACGCCCAGCTTCCAGAATTGGGAGTGTGTCTGCTCCTTGAGTTTCCGGGTCTGTGGGACGTTTCAGCCGCACAGGGAGTGCAAAGTGGGATTTCTACCCAGACCTACCGACACTAAGGTTCTCCTCTGAGGCTCCTCTGCTTAGATAACAGGCAGCTTTTAGAATGGGGCTCTCTGTGTGGACGTGGAGGTGAATTCAAGCAGCTAAATGTAGGGTTAGGGCTTGCATGGCACAGAGGCCCCCTGAGTCCTGAGGAACCATAGTTTGGGCCTACCTGTCGCCCTCAAGGGCCAAACAACAGGTGATCAGAGAGTCACCTACAGGCACCTCTCATGGCTGACGTGGGGTTGGGCAAGCAGCCCGCCACTATTCCCTCAGCACAGCACTGTGTACCCAACAGGAACACACAGACGCCCTGTCGCAGCAGGAAGGAGTCTGCTCTGTCCCTGCTACACCTGGATGGTCGCTGAAGGAAAAAGCAAGTCACAGAACAACACAAACCTTGTAAGAACAGATAGATTTCTGAAACATTCACAGCTGAGATACAGAGCAAATCCATACTGAAGAGCCTGGGGTGGGGGGCGCACATTAGAACGTGCCCCCGCCAGCGACAGCAGGACAGCTCCACGGCTTTGATGTGGAGGGAACAGAGGACGTCAGACACACTGTGATAGTTTCAGTATTTGATTGTTGTTTGTCTCAGGTTTGCAGATACACTACATACACACACAGTATATTTCTATGTGTGAATACTTGATGGGCAGACACTATGGATATGTAGATAACCTCAGAGAAAAAAACCCTCTCAGACACAATTTCAAATGGATTTCCTTCCCCACCTCTTGGCTGTAACTCAGACTGACTCGACCCCTAACCGGGACGACCCCAGCAACGTGCCCGAGGTCCTGGCCTGCGTGCCAGATGTCTGGTCCTTGCTGAGTCTCAGCCCCGGTGCTCAGCAGGGTTTGGCTTCCAGTTCCTGTGGACATCGAGGCCTCCTGCAGACCGCGGGAGACCAGGTTCAAGGTCCCTGGAGGGCGTCTACTAACCCTTCCCTGGGACAGACCAGGGAGACCACCTCCCACTGACAAGCTCTGGAGACCTGATGGTCACCTCCTCTTCTGGTGGAACACCTATTGTGTGACCCCTACTGCTGTTTGGACTACGTTCAAAATCCTTATCTTGACCCCAAGGCTGCAGTTGGCTTCTGACAGCCCTGTAGTTATCTTTGCTGCATTCTGGGTCACGTCCTGATTGTGTCCCCGACTGTGCCGGGCTGTGTCACCGTGTCCCCGACTGTTCTCTGATCTCATCACTGCATCACTGTATCATGAACCATGTCCCCGACTGTGTCCTCAAGTGTGCTCCTTCTCAGGGTCTCCAGAAAACTCCCACTCCCCTTGGAGCTGCCCTGGCGAACCCCCTTGTTGTCCTCCAACAAGTCCCACCACCCTCCCTTTAAGCTTCACCATAAAGGAGATGCCGATATGAAGTACCTGGCATGCAGTTGCTGCCCAGCAGATGGGCTGCTCCCCTGCTGTGGAGTCTGCTGTCACTCTTCCTGGCCGGGGCTGGTCCTTCCTGGAGCCCCTCTTGCCCTGGGTATGGGGTGGTGATGGCCAAGGTCTGTGAAAGGAAGGACGACCAGACTTAGTGCCAAGGTAGATGTCAGAGAGAGCTCAACACCATGTCTCAAAGTGCTGCACCACTGAGGAAGGAAGGGCCCCGCATTCTTGTGAGTCCCTGCATCCTAGGTGAGATCCCCAAATCCAGGTGAGTCCCTGTATCCCAGGTGAGATCCCCACAATCCAGGTGAGATCCCATATCCAGGTGAAGTTCCCACATCCCAGGTGAGGTCCCCATATCCAGATGAGATCCCCACAATCCAGGGGAGATCCCGTATCAGGTGAGATCCCCGTATCCAGGTGAGTCCCCACATCCCAGGTGAATCCCCCTATCCAGGTGAGATCCCCATATCCAGGAGAGTCCCCACATCCCAGGTGAGTTCCCCTATCCAGATGAGATCCCTATATCCAGGTGAGTCCCCATATCCCAGGTGAGTCCCCCTATCCAGGTGAGATCCCCATAATCCAGGTGAGTCCCCACATCCCAGGTGAGTTCCCCTATCCAGGTAAGATCCCCATATCCAGGAGAGTCCCCACATCCCAGGTGAGTCCCCCTATCCAGATGAGATCCCCATAGCCAGGTGAGTCCCCATATCCCAGGTGAGTCCCCCTATCCAGATGAGATCCCCATAATCCAGGTGAGTCCCCGCATCCCAGGTAAGATCCCTGCAGGGGCAGCAACAGTGGACCGTGGTCAGTAGCTGTGGGGAAAGGGCGTTAGTCTCAGCCTGTGGCCATCTTGGAGCCCCTGGCTGCAGGTCCTGAGACTTCTGGGAATGGAAAGGACGGAGGCCTGGGCGGGAGGGCTTTGCACATCTTTGACAGAAGTGTTTGTGAGTTGGAGACGTTCTCATCAGCTACTAATTCATTAGGTCAAAAGCGGCAAAGCACATTCTGGAGCCCAGAAGAGTTCCCTTCACTGTGAATTATGTCTCCAGCCCCCAGCTGGCAGTGGGCTTGGGCGGGAACGCGCTGGGGCACACAGTAATTTCCCCAAGGTGGCATTCCTCATGATGGCTGACAAGGCCACCGAAAGGCCCGGTTCTAGCGCCCGGCCATGGCCTGGGTTTTCGGGGGTCAGTTCTACCCCACAAGAAAGGGAGGCCAGGGAGGGGAAAGGTATGAGGTATGAGAGGGTGTGGAGGGACTGCCCCAGGCCCCGCCCACTGGGCTCCCTGGGGTGGGGCCTCAGCTGCTGCCCCACCACTAACTGCGCTGCTCAGCAGGGACAGGGACCTGCGGACGCAACGTCAGTTTAATCAGGAACTGGCTGGTCTGGGCTTTGAGCATTAATCACAGATGACACCAGATCTCCCAGGGCTGACAGAAGCTGCTCCAGTAAAGTCAGCTCGGATTGGAGTGAGCTGTCAAGGCGGCTCCTCTGGAGGACACCCTCTCCTTGATCCAGCCTCACGGCCCCCTGCTTGGTGCATGGGGGTCAGGGCTGGACAGCGGCCCACAGGCCGGTGAGCACGGGGAAAGGGAAACCACCCTGCTCTGATTTACACTTTCAGAAAGAGAACATGTGTTTCTTTTATAACCAGGAGAAAAGGGTTTTTATAAATTAATTGCAACAAAGGCCTTAATTGCAGGAAAGGGAAAACAGCTTTCATACCGGTTTGTACAATTAGCCAGCATGTCAACATAGGCAGAGGAAAACTGAGGTACAAGACAACCCATAGGAAGTTCGTTTCTCTTTCTGCCCATAGCATTTGATCACACCCCCGAGATGGTCCTAAGGCCTAGTACAATGAACAGAGTATAATCTCTGGAGAGATTCATTTACAGAAATAGCAACCAACTGATTGTTATTGAAACATCATTCCTGATGCATATAGGTTGTTCACTGTATGTCAGACACTGGCTGAGCATAACCGATAAAGCTCAAGAGCTCGCGGGGACAGACCCACCGCCACCACCGCCATGCTGCAGCCAGGGCACTCAATAGGGGGATGCACCACCGACAGGTTCAAGGTCAGATAACTAGCATGGACACAGGATTTAGACCAAGTTGCTCTGACTTTCTTGTAACCACCACTGAATAACCTGTAGAATCACTTACAAAGAAACTTAATTTTAAGGTTTCTCACCAGAAATGGTATGTATAAATGTTCTTCGAAATATATATATATATATTTTTAAACAGCAAGCTTAAGACAGAAGGAAAATTAAGTTCTAAGATAGCAGTTATTGGTTCAGGGTTAAAAACAATTGCTTCGCAAGAAAATGAATCAGTTTCTTAGAGAGTTTCAAGCATCCTCTCAGGGACGTGGTTTCAAGAACCATCGTTGCCCATCCAGGCAGCAGAGAAGCCCATGAGTAGGCAAGCAGAACCTGTCCACTCTGTCTAGTTGCTGTCTGTCTGAGAACGAACAGAGAGCCAATGTGATGTATGTCTGAGGAAATTTTCCACGTGAGAGGAAAAGATCACGAGACAAACTGATCTAAGGATTCACAGGAAGCAGACAATACACAGAACAGAGGTAGCTTAAAAAAAACCACAATTTGATAATTCAAAGTTATTTAGAGATTAGATATGACATTGCATCCATAAAACAGTGAAATAATATGAAAAGAACAGTCAGGAGTTCTTGAAAATTAAAATAAGGTAGCAAGAATTTATAATCAGAAGTTTGGGAAGATAAGATTGAGGACATCTCCCCAAAAGTTAATAAAAAGGCAAAGAGAATGAAGATAAGAAGAGGGGATGGTAGTGACTTCATAACTTCATGAAGTCAACTTAGAAGGTCTAACACCCAATAAATTGAAATCCTAGAAAGAGATTATAGAGGTTATATTTCCTTTCATGTATGTCTTTTGGGGATACAGTAAAAGTTAAGGGGTGATATCAGAAAAATAACATCAGAGTGTTCTCCAAATGTAAGAATTTGGGCCTTCAGATTTAAAAGGTTTTTGAGAGCTCAGTAAATCAGTAAAAAAAGGACATTTTCAGAAGATCATTCTGAAATTTCAGGTCACCAAGGATTAAGAGAAGAAACTAAAACCTTCAAGAGAGGAAATATCAGCTCATATGTAAGTTTGGAGTCAAATTTTTAAATAACAACACTGGAAACTGGGCAATCGTGAGACAATGTCTTTGTTTTTTTTTCACTTTTTATTGTAGTAATTATTCTACACATTAAAATAATTTCCTATGTATAGGTTCCCTATTTCTTAGTTATATTTCAACACACCTGCCCTCCACCAAATCACCAAGTGTTCTTCCCCATTGTCCAGTAGACTCCACCACCATGTGCCCCTGCCCGCCTCATTCCCTTTTGGTCACCTCAGTTCTGTTGCAGATGTTTCAGGGTTGGTTATGTTTCATCTGTTCCTTTGTTTTGTCTATTCACATTCTACCTGTGAGTGAGGTAATCCACTGTCTATCTTCTGTTGACTTGTTTCACTTAGCATAATCCCATCTATTTCCTTCTATATTGATTCAAATTATGGGGTTTCATCTCTTCTAAGGGCTGTGTAGTATTCCACTGTGATATCCTCTTTATCCATTCATCTGATGTTGGGCACTTAGGTAATTTCCAGTTCTTAGTTATTATGAATAGGGACAAAATTAACATGGGGATACATACATCTCGGTGGATGGGTGCTTTTGCATCTTTAGGGTAGAAGCCTGGAAGTGGAATGACAGGATCATATGGGATTTCTATCTTCAGTATTTTGAGGAATCTCCAAATTATTCTCGATAGGGGTTATACCAATTTGCACTCCCACCAACAGTGCAAAAGTGCTCCCTTTTCGCCACATTCTTGCCAAATAATAGCTAGTCTTTTTTTGATAATAGTCTTTTAGGTGTAAGGTGATATTTCATTGTAGTTTTAATTTGCATTTCCCTGATAGCCAGTGAGTAGGAATATAATTTCATGGCCTGTTGGCCCTCTGTAAATCCTCTTCAGAAAAGTGAATGTCTTCATTTTTTTATGGAAAATACAAAATATGCATCATCTGATCTTAATTAAACTGTCATGTTCAATAAGCATAGCATCTAATCTAACCAATTGGATTCCTTGCTTCCTAACAGCCAGTCTTTGACTTCTTCCATATCCTTCTCTTTTTTCACTTATTCTCTCATTTTCCTGGAGTATATCCTCTAGTAGCTGCCTATGAAAAGAAACCTTGCGGTTGCTAATGGCAAACACTGTGCTAAATGCCCCAGGTGGGTTACCTCACTCACTACAATGACCCTATGAGGTAGCTACAACCCTGGTCCTTGTTTTATAGAGGAGGAGGCAGCCTCAGAGAGGTTCGGCTAGTTTGCCATACACCTCCTTCATCTCTGCTTTCCCCCAGAGAACTAGCAGGAGGCCTCATTCTTCATAGGTGTTCAATATATATTTGATGGGTGAATACATTTAAATGCAGAAGAGGATGCTATTCCTTCAGATTCAGGGAGCCTTTGAAAATGAACGTCTTTGTAGGACAGACATTCCTTCTCTCCAGGAGCTGCCCCAGCACAAAAGTTCTAGAACCAGGAGAGGTCAACAGTCAGTGAGACAAATGCATCTCTGGTTAATTGATTAGCCTGGATGATTAGAGTAGGCAGCTTGAGATGGAGGATTTAATTATTCCAATGAAACTTCCACTTAATTGAAAGGACTTCTGGCAAAAAAAAACCACAAAAAAACCAGAGAAAAATATTGAAAAGGATGATCTGCTGTCTGTGAGAGAGGACTGAAAAGACATTGGTGCACAGCTGCGCTCCAACATCTGCAGTGCTCAGAGCCCAGCATCAAAGCTCTGTGGGAGATGCTGACAGTCCCTTCCTGTCCCCCACCCCTAGTCCACTTTATTCTTACCAAAAGGACACTTAGAGAAGAGGCCGAAAATACCCCCTGCAAGATTCTTCCCTGGTGTCCTAGTTAGTGTTCTAACCTCTGTCTGTCTCAGCTCATTCAGCTGAAATATTGAGATAATATTTTCCATCAATTAACTTGTACAGCAGTCAGGAGAGCCGTGCCGAGGCATATTTTGAAAGCAGCAATTACTGTTGTAACTTCACAGGGCAGCGGCAGCACCAGCTGCCGACCCAATAGCCATTCTCTCGTACTTGCTATCTGAGTCCCAAACGTGTTTGGAACGTTGCTGGGCTCATCTGAACACCTGTCTTTCCAGCCTCCCTTGCAGCTAGAGGAAACTGTGTGCTATAATGGTCCACAATTCTGACCTGCGAGGAGGTGGAAGTTCCTGGTCAAGACTCCTGGGAAGGTTCATAAGAAGGGGCAGGCTTAGGTGACAAGGGCTTTTATTTGTCCCAGCTTCCTACCTGGAATGTGAGTGTAAGACTTGGACACAGAACAGCCACGATGTGAGCATGAAGACAAAGGCCACCCTCTGAGTATGCTTACAGCATGCTACAAGGAACTTGGGGCATAGGTGGCAGCTCCGGACAGTCAACTTTTGAATTCTTGGTCCATGAGATTAAAATCCCTTGCATGTCTGAAGCTCTGATTTTGTTTCCATTACTTGTGGCTGGAAACCATCCTAACAGAAACACATGATGAAAATGGTCCAAACCTTCTATGAGAGTCATGTTGGTCCCCGTGACAGCCTTCTGAGCCTGACAATCTGAGCACCTGCCTTAAGTGTCTTTTACTCCTGCTGCCTTTTTCTAGACACAGGACTGAACTGAGACATAATCAGTAAGGACCCAGAGCACTGTCCTTGGACAGAGTGCTGCCAGGGACAAACAAAGGAGCAACACGCAAGAAGAGAAGGAAGAGCCGGGAAGGGGTGGCTGACAGATGGCACCACTGCCCATGTGCTCAGCCATTTCTCTTACCTGCCTGCTCCAGTCCTGCCTGGAATTTTGAGCTGGGTCCTTCACTTTTCAGTCATGTTCTAGCCCCGTCTCTGGCCTCCACACTCACTAGAATTCCTCTTCCCCATCTCATGGTGCAGCTGAGCTTCTGGGCCACATCTCATGTGTCCTGATCCTTAGCCCAGGGTACTGCCCACTACCCCAGCTGCTTCCTGGAAGGCTGCCTGGCATATTTATACCTGGAACTTCCTTTCAGGTGGCCCAGCAAAGGGCCAATGGTTTCTGTAGAATAAAAATGTCTCAGTTCACTCTCTTTCAGGACAGGAGGCAGCATGAGGAGGAAGTCAGAATTCAGAGGTGGACAGGGGTGGTGCTGGCGGCACATTTATTGAAACTGGAGGCCAAGGGCATGGCCAAAATAACCCCCTTCATCCTCCCCAGACCCTGCCACAGATCCAGTCTTCCTCAGTAGTGGCTTTGGGCCTGCACTGAGGCAGGGATTTTGGAAGAACGCACAGCTCTTGCATCACCAAAGGATGCTGCATTTCTGCCCAGTTTTCATTTTTCCACTGGTACTGCAAAGACGTGCTTGAAAAGAGCACACTTAGGAACGACAAGTTTAAATGGTTCTGAAATGCATATCAATTGATCACATCAGCTCCTCATGAGCATTTGCTGGTCTGGATTCCAGAGCCGTGCACACAGCTCTCTGACAGCTCTGACCGGCAGCATGAGCACGGCTGGGCTGCTTTGCCAAACATCCTGCATGAGATCACCTGCCCTGCTCCTAGGGAGTATAGCTCCTTCTTGCCTTCATTCATTCATTTACTTGTCATGTGATCAGTCACTCATTTGATCATTCACTCATTCACAAAATCATTCATTCACTAGATCATTCACGAGATCATTCATTCATTTGATCATTCATTCACTTGATCATTCATTCATTTCATCATTCATTTACTTGCTATTCATTCATGCAATCATTCATTCATTTGCTCATTCATTTGATCATTCATTCATTTAGTTGATCATTCACTTGATCATTCAGGCCTTCATTTGATTACTCATTCTTGCCACTGGGCTGTCCCGGGATGCCTTAGCCTGTGGATCATGAAATACTTTTCTCTCTGGCTGCTGCCTTCACAGCCTGGTCAACAAAAGCACCTTCCCTATGGGGTACAGTTACGTGACAGACCACCAGCTGATTCTAATTCAGGAGCCGATTCACAGAGGCACTCTGAAAGACAGAGCCTCTGTTTCATCTGTGGAGCGGATGGAATTTCTTTTCATTGGTAGACTCTTCAGTGTCTTGGCTATGGTTTCATTATTTGGGAGAAACTTGGGGAGCCTGCAGTCTCTCTGATTCCTTACTGTCAGTTTCAAGACTTGGTTTGCATCCACACTCCCCAGCATATATGGATTTCAATGTCTGCGAAATCGAATGCTCTTGTGACCTGAGGTGTGACGATGGAAAGATTTTTTTGTCACAGAACTGTATGCAGGAATCAGTCACGAGGAAGAACTCAGAGAGCGAGGGGGCGGGTTGGCCCAGCCTGGGTGCTCGTTCAGTGGGGTCTCATCAGACCCCAAGTGGGGTGCCGATGGCCTCCTGCCACCAGGATGCTGTGCATGGACCAACATTCATGAGCTTCATGCCCTGTTTTGCCAGGCCCTGTCCCCAGGCTGTGAGTTTCTGAGAGGAGGGCAGGTGTGCTCGGCTCTCCACGTGCCTGGGGACAGGGCTTCGACTGGGCAAAAGTCACCCGGTGTGTGCATTCTGGGATACAAACGTGAAATTACATTCTAGCATAGAAGAGGAAGGAGGGAGCTGTCAGTTACTTTTTGACTTTGGGAACTGGCAAGGCAGTTTGGAAGGGACAAAGTTAAACACAGGATGACACAGCCTTCAACCTGAGCATTGGGAAGCAGGGTTCTGCTTCTGGGAGGCTTCAGGGTCAGCGTGGAAGTGTGGGGTGAGCCCCGTGGCCCCACGGACCTTCTCAAGGTCACCAGTGCCACCGATGGAAAGGCCAACACGTAAAGCAGCCAAGAATGGGAGCTGGAAGTTTCTTTGGGAACCACATTCAGACCTTAAATCTTTTCTCTTTTTGTTTGGCTGGCACTGGAAGCCCCCAGTATGGGCAGAGGTTAAAACGGACGCCCCTTGTGGGAAAATGTCGCTAGATTGGTGATGAGGACGCTTTGGGGTGGACGGAGGCCGAGGAGTGGGAATTCTACCTACTCACTCACTCATTTGCTCATTTAGTCGCTCATTCACTCATTCATTCATTCACCTGTTCATCGGTCACTCATTCAATCATTTGAACATTCCCTCATTCATTCATTCCCTCATTTACTTGTTCATTCAACCATTCTCGTTCACGCTATCAGTCATTCTCTTGATCATTCATTCACACTCAGTTGACTCAATAAGCATTAGTAGATGTGGAAAAAAAGTAAAATAAAAAAGGGAGGAGTTGACCATGAGGAGTTTCAGGGAAAAAAAGACAAAGACAAGTGAGGCTGAGACACTGACAATTTTGGGGGTGTCCAGAGGAGAGGAGCAGGAAAGAGAAACCCTGATGGAGTGGTGACAGTTTGCGGACTCCCTGGAAGAAGACTGGGGAGGTGAGACAGATGGGTGAGTATGGTGGAGGGCAGAGGAGGGGGAAGGCCTGGCCTTGGCTGCGGCATTTTCAAGGCACCAGAGAATGCAAAGGGGGCCCAACACCACAGGCTCAGCCTGCAGCTCACGGCCTTTTCTCTGGAGCCAGCGTGTCCCCAGCAGTGAGGCCACCTTGGGGCCCTGCAGCTCCACAACAGCTCTGGCCTCTCCCCTCTGCATTTATGAGCCTCAGAAAATAGACTTCGAGTCGATGTGGTGATCGATTTAAAATGCATTTCTAGTTGTGGGGTCGTCTCTTTTATGAAATGTCATGGGAACGGGTAAATGTGGTTAACACTTCTCAACACATTTCCAGGTCTTTGAAAAGAATTCTGCCAATGATTTCAATCAACTAGGAAGTCTAGATTTAGAAAAATGCAGATTTCAGGTTTCCTTACATAGGAGCAGAGGTGCTGGAGGCAGGATGTTTCTAATTCTCTCATTGCCCTCCCAGGGCCACTCCAGCATGTGAAACGGGTGAGGTCCCCCAGCTGAGAAGGCCATGGATGAGGCCAGCAGAGCTGGCCTTCCCAGCACCCCATGCCCCCCCCCCCCTCTCTCTCTGTCTCTCTGTCTCACTCAAAGGCCTCCTGTTGGAGATGCTGGGGAGGAAGTAGCAGGCCTGGCTTTATTTAGACCTCAGACTTCCTTTTTTAACCCTGAGGTGTTCAAGCTTGAGGTCAAAACTGTATTTTCTCATACGTGAGCTCACAGGGCAGAGTCCCACTAGCAGAAGAGAAGCAGGAGGGAAGTGGTTTCAAGTGGCTGTGTTGAAATAGGTCACCATTGGGGCTGAGATTCCAGGTGAAGGATGTGCAGCTATAAGGAACTTAACTCTTGTCCTTGTGAGGTTAAAATTGTGCTTGCTGGTGTGAAGTGGCATCTTTCCCCTAAAAGACAGGCAGTGAAGAGAAGGAGTCTAGGAATTGAACTCGAACCAAACAACAACCAAAGTCCAACCCACACGTCTTTGAGGTAGCATCTCCCTGGGCTCTGGTGGGGAGGAGGTGGTCTTGGAGAGTGGTGGTCTGCTGCTGTGTACCTGGGATATATTGCTTAACCTCTCTGAGGCTCCATTCACGGGTCTGGAGCACTTGATGGCAGGGTCGTGTACGTGGTGGCTAATGCATCATGATCTACCTTCAGAAGCCAGAGACCAACCAGAGAAACAGGAAGTGTGAACAACAGACAGAATTTAGAGGAAAACTTAGACTGTGCTGTACCTTTTGGTCTGGGCTTCAGAGTGGAAGCTGACCTGTCCAGTGTTGTTAGCATCTCTCCGTGCCTGCTCTTACCATCCCTGCTTACCATCCCTGGGCAGAGAGCCCCTGTGGTCTCCTCATCTGCCCTGCGGTCCAGTAAGTGTCTTACCTAAATAGGCATTTCCTACTGATCAAGTGATTGGTTTCCAGGGGTGAGTGCTGACTCTGTTCCTGGTGATTATCTCCTCCCTTTGGGGGCGAGACCTTTATCTCCGAGCCTGTAGGCGGGTTTTCACTATAGCCTGCTGACGGCATGCCTTCCACGCATCCCGCTTGCCTTGCTGCGCCTGCAGTTCGGCGTGAGCATCTATCTGTCTTGCACTTCCCTTCGGTCAGGGCCTAGAACTGGAGCACATGCATCCCTCTGTTTCTGACCTTCAGGGACAGAGCAATCTCATCACGGGTCACCCTCCCGGGTGACATGCAGACAGCTAGGTGTTCCTGCATTTTGGGATTGAGGGTGCCCCAGATAGCATGATGGTGGGAGGGTAACAGTGGAGATTTGCAACATGCTTCTTCCCAGGGGCGTGAGCTGGAGGAACTTTCTCATTGTCCAGAGGGGCTTTCTCACCGTCCGGAGTGTCCACTCTGTCTGCTGGAGTTAAATTCAAGCTATGAAATCTTTATTCTTGGAAAACGGATAACCTGATACCAACAAGCGTTTTTCAGATGAGGCTAAACACGCCACTCCCTCATTGTGTCCCAAAAGAGGGCATTGACGGAAACTTCCCCAGCACTGCTGGACACCCAGGGCACAGACCATGTGTGCTTGGGCGTCTGACACACGGTGGACACGCATGCCACATCAGAGGGGAGGATGGGATGATGCAGTAACAAAACCCACAACAGATGGTAAGGATGGAGGCAGGCAAGTGTGAGATCGCGCTGGTGCTGAGGGCTGGTGACACCCGGCCACCACTTCTGCGTGGTCATGTTGGGTGTCTGTCACCTTCCCTAGGGTTACTCTAGACTGGCAGCACTTCCTGGGAAAAAAGGACAGTCAAGACACAGCTGATGGAAAACTTCAGACACAACCGTGATTGTTAGATTGCAGCTGGGCAGGAAAGAAAGACAGGCGCGTCCCCAGCCCGTGCACGGCCCAGGAGAGGACTTGGGGCCTGCAGATGTGACAGCGCCCGTCCCCAAGCCTCTGGGACCCACGGCCCGGTATGTGGAGGTACCAGACAACAAGGCACCCCATTTCCTCTGCCTTGCGAGTCTTTTGAAAATACTGCCATTTACCGGAGATATTTTTAGAAGAATAAAGCGAGAAGCCGCCATTCAGCGCTCATTGTTATACCCAAAGTAGCAGCTATTATTAAAACAATGAGTGTTTCCACGCGAGATTAGGCAGACGCAGAAGTGAAATTCAAACCCGTGAGATTTTTTCATCCTGGAACGCTCTGCCAAAAAGATGGCAGGGGACCAACGGGTTAAGATGCATTAACTGAGCATGCGCTGCCCTACGCAGGGTGCAAACTGGGTCCCCGCGTCCAGAGAGGGGAGAGCGAATGAGACCCATGGAGGTCTCTCGACTCACAATTAGCTCCAAAACGAACGGCTCTCTCATGGACGGGACCCTCCTCTCTCGGACCCCAAAGCCTGTTATCCGGTGCTTTCGGCTTGGGATAACCAGGGTGGCGGTAATGAAGCGTCCCGTGTGTTCAAAAGCAGAGCCAGAGGGCTGCTGGGGAGGCGGGGTAGCTGAGGGCGGCTTCCCAGGCAGCCTCTGGCATCTCTGCTGCACGGAGGTCCTGGGCAGGGTCCTCGCTTCTGTCCAGGCCCTTCTCCCTGGCGGCAGCCTGACCCCGAGACACCTTTTCATGACATGGAGTATTAGCTGTAAAAAGCAAGGCAGCCTGGTACACGCTACGGGATGGGCCTTGAAAACGTCCTGCTAATGAAAGAACCAGACACAAAGGCCATGGATGACTCTGTTTACGGGAAACGTCCAGAATAGGTGAGTCCTGGGAGGAGAAAGCAGGCCGGTCCTTATCAGGGCTTAGGGGAAGGGAGGTTGTGGCTGCTAATGGACATGGGATTCATTTTGTTCCACATGCTACATGCCACTGAATTGTTTGCTTGAAAATAGTGAATTTAGGCGAGTCCTGATGGAGCAAGGGTTAGGTCTGAGCGCAGTCCACATAATACAACCCAAGGACCCAGGTTCTGGTCTTGGACCCACGGGAACAACCAAGATATAAAACTAAAATAAAAATGAAAAAAGAAATAAAAATGCTTCTTTCTACTCTTTCTTCCTGCTTGTCTACCTGCCTTCATTCCTGCCTGCCCTTTCCTTAAAAAAAAAAGGTGAAATTTGTCACATGAATTTCATCTCAATCAAAAGGAAATGAAAATAATACAAAGGTAGTGACAATTTCTGAGCACGCACACGTGAGATGCCCGATCCTGAACAATACCGCCCAGGGAGAAGGCATCAGCAACTCTGGTGAAGAAATAAGGAAATCGAAGCTGGGGAGGGACATCTAGGGGAGGG
>RJWH01002310.1:0-166661 GCA_004363575.1 Solenodon paradoxus
AAGCAATTCTCAGAAACCATCAGAGTACCTGAAAATTCAACTCAATTCTGGAAGTCTACCGAGATACTGCATTAGATTCCACATGTTAAGTACTCAGACTCCCAAGTCCACTGTCAGCACCCGCAAAAAGCAAGCCTCAGACCAGGGATTAAAGTTCAACTATCGGGACAGTGAATTGCCTCTGGCTCCAGCACCCAGTCATGGATGCATCTGGATCCATAAGGAAAGCTGATGGACGAGTTCACATGTGAGACGTGTAGTATGTGACCAAGAGAGACCCTTCACCAAGAAGCAAAGGAATGAAGAAGACCACCAATAACTTCAAAGGACAACGTCACCTTGTCCAATCAGGAACTGAAACCTGGTCTGCTGACTCCTCTCTCCATCCCCCTCCTCACCATGTGGGATTTTCCCTTAAAAACTCAGGCCATCAGCAAGGCCTGGGGTCAGCCTCCCTTGGCCGGGCCCCTTCTGTCTCTCTGCTCCTCACTAATGGGTCTTAGCCTCCCTTGGCTGGCTCCATCCTCTCTCCCTCTGTTCCCTACTAATGGTGGTCTCAGCCTCCCTTGGCTGGCTCCTTCTCTGTCTCTCTCCTCCCCACTAATGGATCCCCAACTTGCTTACTCACTGCGCCTGTCTTATATGTGGAGCGACCCTGAATCCACGGGGTCTGGACCTCCTTTGGTTGCCTCCATCCCTTTACCCTCTGATTAAATCTCTGCTTGCTCACTGGCCTAACTCTGCCTAACTCTGTGGGTTCTTTGAGCAGCATGAAAACCCCCACATCCACTTTTCAGAGGGAAGTCACAAGCCCAGGCTTATGCTTCTGGCTAGATACAGATTAAAGCTCCCCAGGAGCCCCTACTTAGACTTCAGGTACAAATCTCATGCCCAAATCGTTATCTGTGTTCCAGACCAATAGGCTATAAATCAAAGATTCCCATGACCCCTCTTCAGGTTCAATTAATTTGCTAGAGCATTTCATAAAACTCAGAAAACTTACTTACTCATTAGATCACTCATTTATTACAGAGGATATTATTAAGGAACAGCCAGCTGGAAGGGATGCATGGAACAAGATTAGGGAAAAGACTGTGGAGATTCCATGTCCTCTCTAGGGACACTATTCTTTCCAAATCTCCATGTGTTCACCCACCCAGAAGTTTTCCAAAGGTCCTTGTAGGTTTTTTTGTTTTTGGGGTTTTTTTTGAAGGTTTATAGGGCATGGTTGACTAACTCATAGGCCCTTGCTGTTGACTCAACATCCAGTTCCTTTCCCTCCAGGGAGAGATCTAATGGCTGGAATTTCCAGCACGCTAATCAGAAGGTTGATTCTCCAAGCAACCACCCTTCCTTTCTTTCAAAGAGTCATCACATTAACATAACAAGAGATATCTTTATCACTCTCAGTACCCAGCAAATTCCAAGGCTTTGGGGAGCTGGGAGTCAAGAATTGTTCATGCAGACCAGGTATGTGTTAGAAAGATGTATTTTGATCATTCAAATAACCAATTATAATATATAATATAATATGTATATATAGAGATCTCTCTCTCTATATATATTCTACATATATAAATAATCACAGTATCACAACTGGAAGCAGTTCTGGGTATGTTAACTGAGAGTCTATGTTAGCCTGTGTAGACTCAGTTTGTTTCATTAAACAATATCAGGTTTTTATGTCTCAAAACAGAACTGAGATGGGAGAGTGGAGACAAATAATGACCCTTAAGGCTTCTACTCAGAGCTATCACTTCTATTCACAAAGCAAGTCAATGACCGCAGTGCAAAGGAGTTAAAACATAATCCTAGGACCTGAAAAGGCAAAATGTATTTTGAATAATAATACAACTTCTTTGATGCCTGTTTGACATCTAAGTGACAAGTATTTGGTAGTTGGACACATGATCCTGAAGTTCAAGCTAGAAGTCCAGGCCAGAGATAGACATTTTAGAAGCTTTAGCATATAGTATCTATATTAATGAAATCAGAAGAGAACACCAAAGGACTAAGTCTAACTAGAAAAAATGTTTCAAGAGATGAGCTCAGGGTACTCTAGCATTTAGAAATCAGAGAAGTGAGAAATGGTCAACATAATAGAAAAAGTGGGCTAAGTGAACCAGGAGAAAGTGATGTACAAAGGTAAAGCAAGGGATATTTCAAGGAGGGCAAAATGATCAACTCTGTTGAAGGCCGATGACAGGATGAGAAGAGTGTTAGGCTGGCCCAGAGGGACAGCGCGGCAGCCAAATCCGGGAAAGGTGGCTGACGTCAGACTAAGGTAAGAACGCCGATACCTGGATTCACAGGGCCAATCCCCATTCACGACGTAGAAAGCCCGCGAAATTCCTTTGCTTAAAGAGCGCGTTTTTCTTTGTTCGGCGCGACTTCCCCGACCCACCTTATGAGGACTGGGGAACCTCGCCCGGGTGCGCAAACCCCAATAAAGCGCTGGCTATTCGACTTTTTGTTTAATTGACTTTCTTTTCTCGCGGAGCCCAGAAAAAAAACCTTTCAAAGAGGATTAGAAACTGAGTAGAGGGCATTGCTAAAATGGATAAAAGCAGTTTTACTGTTGAGGTTGGAGAAACCTGATTCTAATGGGTTTGCAAGAGAATGGTACTAGATAAAAGGCAGTAAATATGTACAGACCAAACAGATTATTCACAGGAAAAAAACCAAAGAAGGTACACGATATCAGAAACCGTGAACTACACTGATACAGGGTGTGGCAGACATGACAGAGACCAAGTGACTGCTGCTAACTTATAGGGAATATCTCTCATTCAAGTTCATTTAAACAGAGATCTCTCTTCTTTGCAACCAAGAAAGAGAAACGAATGCACTAGCCTTTCCCCACAGATGCTAAGTCCACGTTTACCTTTATCATATTTTAAATTCCTGCTGATTGTTGTTTCTCTTCTATATACCTGTGATGTTGGAGTTATCTCAGAGCTTGCTTCTTGCTCTTCTTTATCTACTTTGACTCCATTCACGTCATCTAGTATCAAAACTCTAAATATTGTGTCCACAACTCACCCATTTCTATTCAGACTTTTCTCCATATCAGCATCAAATGTCACACTTTATGTTTCCACTCAGAAAGAGGTCCAATGGATGGAACTTCTGGTCTCTACTACAAACCTCTTTTATTCAGACTTCCACTTAACTGATAACAACCTCAGTCTCCTAGGTCTAGATCCTGTCAGTTCTCTGCTCAAAACCTCCATTCTTGTCAGTGGACTGATTAAGAAACTGACCCAGTGTCATCTCCTGGGTCACTGAGATCCAAAAGCAAGCATTCTGAGGAGACTCTGTGCTCTTAAACACAGTACTTTGATACAACCGTGAGTTCAATAGGTTATCAGATGGTATGTCTAGTCTGAGTCCATGTTTGTTAAATAATTCCTTGTGTGTTACAAGATAATCAACAAAATCAGAGAGACACACCAGAGTAAAGGAAAATTTAAGAAGTTCATTAGCCTACGGCTGCATGGGGCAGAACACAACCCAAATCATGCAGCCCCAAGTTTACTTAGCTCAGGGTTCATATAGGCACATAACTTGTGGGTATTCAAGCTGGCGCAAGAGTGGTTACAGAAGCAGAACAAAAGCGGTTATTTTTGGAGGGCCATATGGTCTCGCGAGATTATCAAAACTATGTTTTTGTTTTGTTTTTTTTCCTTTCCTGCTTAACGACCATTCATTTGCCAGGAATTCCACCATCCTGCAATTAACGAGGTCAGTTTCCTTGTTACAGCGAATTTGTAAGAAAGTGCCTGAAAGGATGTATGTGCCAAATATAATTGCACTGTGATCTCTGCATGGAAAAGTTATGGCTTAATGTTTTTCTTTCTTTTTGTTTATCTGTATATTTCGTATATTCAACAATAAAAATATATTACTTTTGTCATTCCTAGGTAGTGAGTCATTCATGAGCCTGGAAGCAGGAGGAAGGATCCTGAGACAGTTTGCCAATCAAAGGGTAGCAGACCGTGAGTGATGCCAATCTGAAGTCCTCCAATCACTTTTAAAGGGGAACCACTAACAGACCAATAAAAATCCTTGTCCCACCTCAGGATACCTCAGGGTGGGGATAAGGACCACTAGACTCCTAAAGTACTTCAACCTGAAGCTTCTCAAAGTCTGTTTCCCTCTTGGAATCCCGCCAGCCCTCATCCTATTTCTTAAAGGGCGTATGCTACTGCAAGTTTCCTGGGGTCTCCCTCCAGGGTTCTTGCGAGTCCAAGAGAAGATTTTGTTGGGCCCACCTCTTGGGGGAACAAAGAAGTTAGTTAGCACAGTCAGTTGAAAGCTAAAGCAAATGAGATTTATTAAAGATCGGATACCCCTTAAGAGATAGGATAAGGGCGGGCCATATTCTTTTAAACTGATTGGAGGAATTCAGATTGGTGCCATTTCACAGTCTATTGTCTTTTGATTGGAAGACAGCCCGTGGTCCCTTACCCCTGCTTCCCTGCTCTTGGCTGACTTACTACCTAGCATTTATATATTAAAATATCTAAATCTAATATAAAATATTTAATCTATATCTAAAGATTTAACAGATTTTAAAATTCAGGATTCCAAACAAATTTTATTTTATTTTATCATTCTGTTTCATAATCTCATTCCATAGATTTTTAAGTTATTTAATGTCAGAAGGTACAGGGCATTTTCAGAAAGATTTCCTGGTATTTCTGGCAGAGATGGAATCTGAAGCTGCTACAACCACATGTCTGATACAAGGTTGCATTTCTTTGCATTTTCAGTGAGGACTTGGAAAGTGTGTTGATGGGTTTGCTGTAACTTCATAAGATATCTTCTTGACAGTGAGATAGTCCCTTTTCCATAGCTGAAGCAGAAAGGTTTTAACAAACACTAGGATTTTTCTGACTTACATTCAGTAAATAGGAATAATTTCACAATTTCACTAGTGTCTCAAGGATATTAGATTTCTTGGAAGATAAAAGAAAAACAAGCATAAACATAGTTCTCCCTTCTTAAGAAAAACAAGATCAATAGAAATATTTAAGGCTAAAATGGTTGTTACCTGCTGTTAAGTATCGGTTGTATATTGTTCTATCTGTTGGAATGAGTGAAATGTCCAATCAAAGGAAGGGAGGAGGAATGCTTGTGTGTGGGAAAAGAGAGAAATTTCCAGTTTTTGATTATTAAACTGCCTTACTGAGAACTCTCTTTGAATAATTATTGGCAAGTGGCCTAGAGTCCCAACCCATGACTGCTTGAGCTTTGCTAAAGGACTTTTCAGGGAAGTCTAATCTTTTGTTCTTAAAAAGACACAATCTAAATCATCTGTAATGGAAAGACTGACATAAGAAAAACCATTCTTTCTCTGTAACAAATTACCCATTTTTGCTGTTTCCCCAAAGAAATTATCTTGCTAACTTATCTATATAATATAATGTAGAAACTAACTTCTGCTTTTTTTCCATAATGCTTTCCACAGAGTCAGGTCTTCAAACAAATCACTGAAAGCAATTCCAGCTGTTTATCAGGAACAGAGTTATACTTGGACTTCGTGCTTCTGATAAAGAATTCAGTATCAACAAGGTTTGATGTGACTATCTACTGTTGTTTGGCATTTTACAACTTTCTCAGGCCCTGTCATATACATAAATTGATTCTCATGACAACTCAGAGAAGTAAATATTATTATCCCTACTTTAGAAATGAATAAAATAGGAGACAAGAAGTTGAATCAACCTGCTCAGGATCATAGATGGTCCATCTTGTAACCTGTTTTAGTAGCAAAAGAGAAACGTCTTGTCTGTCCCCAAATCAACAGGAAGCAGCTACTGTAAATCAACACCTCTAATATTTTGCAGTTGATGTTAATTTCTTGTCAAACTCATACTTGCATTTCTCATAATCTCAAGGCCAAAAGATATCGCATATATTATTCATTCTTGTTATTAGTTGCCCTCAAAGAAAAAATGTCTTTATGCATACCCAAAGTGTCTTTTGCTTTTTTCCCCCCCATTATTGTTTTCACTAAGACTTCCTTTGACATTCTTTCCATGGGTAAAAACCACCATTTCGTTGAAAGTACTCTACGTCTTGGAACTCCTCACATGAACATAGCTTACTTTCCTGCCTTAACTGAAACCTGGCTTTCCCCCAAGGACATTATTTCCCTCAGGCCTTGACTGAAATTGCTTGCTCTCTCCACTTTCCCACATGCAGAGAGACAGATTTGGAATCGGTGTTGGCATTCTCCTAGCTTCTAGCTGCCAGTTCCAGGTGGTTCCATTTGTACCTGTCTGTAACTCACCATCCACTGTCCCCTTTGGAGTCTCATGTTACAGCACGAAGCACAATCACTATCCTCTGCTAGCTTCTAGGTCACTCCCCCAGGTTCACAACTTCAGCACCTGGCTCACAAATGCTGCCAAAGCGCCTGCTGTTAATTCAACAACGCCCCCAGGACTGAATTTGGTGATTCACCATTTCCCAAACACCTGGTTTCCAACACCTCCATTCCTTTTTTTAAAAAGAAAAGTCACAATTAGGAATGAAGGCGAATTGGCAAGCAGGCAGAAGAGAGAGGAGGAAGCAGCATTTTATTTGATTTTATTTAGTTGTTCATTCTTCCTGGCTCTTCCCTTCCCCGTCCTCCATGGCCCTGGCCTTACGACAGGAACCTGGATCCAATGGACTAACCACTATAGCACCAGGATACACCATCTCCATTCATTTTAACACAACTCATTCCTATGGCAAAAATCTTAACTTTACCTGAATTCTCTGAGAACCCAAACCTCAATGATGCTTCACACTTCAGCAAGAAGCTGTCCCGGCAACTTTCACATGCTCCTAACTTTGTCATTTCTGTTCTTGATTTTTCTCTTTTCAACTCTTCGAGTTTCCTTTCCCTCTTACTTCCCTCTCTACCCAGCATAGTCCCCAAGGGTCCATCAACTCCCTGCACTCTTCCTGGGCACCCGCCATGCCTCCCTGATCTCTTTTCACTCACCCCTGATGGACTTGCTGTTTCCTGTGGTTGGCCCAGCCGTTGAAGCAATGAGCTGGAGAGTCAAACTTCCTCAATTTGAAAACCGTATCTGCCACTTAGTAGTGATTCTATCTTGGACAAGTGATTCATTTTTCAGGGCTTCCTTTTCCTCAAGTGGGAAATAATAATAATGGTAGCATCTATCCCATGACCATTACAATTTATTATGAAGATTATTTGGGATATTGTATGTAAAGTGCTTAGAACAGGATCTAGCATACAGGTAGGTCAGTAACAGAATTGCTTATGCTACTTCTAAAAACAAAATTATATGTTCAGTTAGTAAGTGTGATACATGCCCAAATCTGCAAAGCAAAACGAAAACCAGCAAACATCCTCCTTTTTCACCACAGTCCCTAGATGTTGTCAATTGAAGGAGTCTTTTGAGAAAATACTGTTGTAGGTCCTGAGATCCTCTAACAGCTTCACATTAACTACTGGCTATTTCCTCATCAGAAGTAGACTGGGTTAACAGACGGACTAATGCTTATTATTCCTAATGTAGGAATAGCAAGGATTTCATATGACCTCTTCCTAGAAGACAGACAAAAAGAAAAGGAAGAAGACATGAATCGACATCTCAAAAAAAGAGAACATGAATGACTAAGAAACATATTAAGTGGGGCATTGCCCTGGTAACCTAGTGGTCTAGTTTCCCCTGGGAATAGTTCCACATACATCCCAGGGTCTCAGGTTGAAGACCTGGGGCTGGAGGGAACAACCAATGTGAGCAGCTAAACGAAAAATAAAGCTCTTCTTCCACCTCCTCTTCCTGCCTCCTCACCTTCATTCCTGTCTCTGTTGCAACTTTCCTTTAAAAAAAAAAAAACATGCTAAGTGATGGTCCTCTCCATGAGTAATCAAGGAAATGCAAATTAGAACCACAATAAATAAAGTTGCACACCATTGAAATTAGCGAAAACTATGAAGTCTAACATTATCAGACATGCTGGACAGGGTATTCTGATGGGTATGTAAATGGTACAATCACTTGGTGAAAATTGTAACATGATCTTTAAGGTCAAATTTTCACGTGCCCCATGAAGCAGCAGTTTCATTCAGGGACATTTTTTTACATGGACTTCAGGAGAGTGATTAGAGCAAAAAAAGAAATAAAACCCACGAAACTGCAAGCTGATCACTGACAAGAGAATGGAAAACTAGTGGTGTAGTAGTGTATTTACAAGAAGAAAATTAAACACACACACAGAGGAAATATAGCTGCAAAACACCTGGACACGTCTTAGAAATAATGGTAGAGAAAGGAAAAAGCATGTTTTTAACAAGTAAATGTATAAACTTTAATGACATCTTCCATATATTAACCTATTTAACTCTCATACGATCTCTATGAAGAAGGCATTATTGCTCTCATTTTATAGATGAGGAAACTAAAGGTCTAGAGTTTATGTAACTTACTAATATGGCTCCAGGATCTGCAGCCACTTACTGTATGTCACACAGGACCAGACAATGTGCTACCTTGCCTACATTTTTTATTTTATGAAGAAAACGTTCATTATAAATTGATTTTTTCATCTTGATAAATCGTTCTTGTAAATCAACGCAAACTGAAGAATATGGTTTATCGTATGCCTTTCTACTCTTCTCTCTAACCCATCACCTAAGTTCAAACTCAATGAATAGTTTGATATTCTCCTAAATGGTGTTTTGAATCATTTTCTAGGTTTCACTTCTGGAAACAGAATGTGATTTACTTCCAATACCCTGAAGTCCTGTGGCTCTGGAACTTTTCTTCCATCAACGTTTTCTGCTGATAACTAGGCACCTGAAAACAAAGGATTCTTCTCCCAATGGCTGTTACATTCACTCCCCTTACCTCCACCATGGCCCTCCCTTTGAAATTTCTTCCCTAGCCTTCTTTTACTAAGCCCCAAAGGAAAGAACGAGCAGTTAGAGGATCATTCCTTCCTGCATCACAATCTTCAGAATGATGTCTGTAAGCTTGTAATTGAGCATGGTATGGGGGTTGGGGGTGGTGAGAGCCAGGAATCTAAAGCTTTGTGTTTTAGTTCTAGCTCTGCCACTTGATCTTAAAACACTGGGTACATCCATTAACTTCTCTGTTTTGTTTTGTTTTGTTTTTATCCCCATCAGTTATGTACTTCTGTTAAACTTGATAAATATTTATCAAATGCCTCCTAGGAGCTGTGCACCCTGCCAAGCACTGGGGATGCAAAGATAAAGAGGACCTGGATAGTCATAGAGGGGTTCCTGCCAGTAAGGAGTGTTCTTTTAGGGTGGAGAACTGCTGAAACCAGTGCCTGAGGTGGTTGAGGAGAGTGCGGGGATCCACGTGCTGGAGATGTTCAAAAGACCAGTCGGTGCCCGTGTACTGTTGTGACAAAGAGCTCAGCTCCAGGGTCAGTCATTAACTAAATATATCCTGGTTCTGATCTGCAATAGCTCTGTAGCTTTAGGTGCTATCTCACCTCCTGAAGAATGTGCTTCCTCATCTCTAAAACAGATATAATGATACTGTCTTCATTTGGGGGATCAAATAAAGTAAAAAATACAAAAAAGGAAGGTGAAGAGTTAAATGTCACCTGCCCTCCTCTTCATCACTATTGTTATTGTTGATATATGTTACCCCTCAGCAAGGCACTGGGACAGAAGTCAGCCCATCAACTTGCTCAGCCCTAGCTTACATGGAAGATGGGATTTGAGATGAACATTCAATTCTAGTCCCACACCTTTCCTGAAGATGTTAACATGTGGGATAAGAAGAGGACAGTCTAAAGTGAGTGTGAGCTTACAGGGGGATATTTCTCATGTTCTGAAACATGAGGGCAGGCCGGGGTGTATTTTAGCATAGGAGTGTACATTTTAAATAAGGCAGAGAGCATAGTGTTAATACATACTTTTGGGAGGTGTTTAAACGAGGAGTGTCACATATACTACAAAGAGCTAACTGAATTCACAAAGAAGGCTTACAAATCAGTAAGATGATGAACAAACAAGTCCGTAAAATACATGGACTTTTCTTTTAAGGAAAGGCGTAGGCAGGAATGAAAGTGAGTAGGTAGGCAGGGAGAAAGAGGAGGAAGAAGTACTTTATTTCCTTATTCTTATTTAGTTGTTCACACTGGTTTCCTCCCCTGGACCTGGGACTTGAATGCAGGGATATTTTGGACTGTGCTCCTTCAGAGATGATTGATCTAACGGCTATTCCACCAGGGTGCTTCTGAACGAACTATTCAGAAAAACAAAACAAAACAAAACAAAACCCCACCATAAATATAGCTAATACACTTAGAAAGATGTCCAACATCATTCATTCATAATTAGAAAATTAAAATAAGATACTATTTTGGCAGATTGAAAAGAGATGTAACCAGCATCAGTGAGGCTGCTGACGTGGCTCAGGCTTTAAGCCTGCAGCTGAGGCATAATTCATGTAAAGTAAGGGAACCAGGAGTTCAGCCTGGTTTGGGGCTGGGAAGGAAACAGCTGAAAATGAACAACTCAATAAGCAAACAAACAAAAATGCTTCTTTATTTTCTCCCTTCCTGCCCACCTGCCTACTTGCCTTCATTCCTGCTTGCTACCTTCCTAATATATTTAACTAAGTTTCCAGAGTTAAAAAATTCTAGAGCTAAAACATCAAATCCAGGATGTCTGACTCCTGAGAATTCACGTCTCAACCACTATACTTTACTCCCTTTTAAAGTCCTTAGAAGCTTGGAAATCTACCTGGGTGATCTTATTACATGAGTTGTTTAAAAGGACCCGTTTCATATACCTTCACTCTCCCTGAGGCATCCCAGGTCAAACCTCTCAATATGGCTGACCTCTCTCTAACAGGAGAACAAGGTGCTGCAAGAGAGTAAGACTAGGTCTTGCTGGGTATAGCACAACTGTGGGACCTTTTAACAGCTTTCAAAGTGACAATGCAGCATATGTTTGAGAAATATTCTTGGCACTCCCTGGTAAAGTACTTGTTTCATCAGCCACCTTCAACCAGTGCAGTTCACAAACGTCCCAAGGACTCAAGATTCTTGTCTGAGGGCCAGGGATGCACAACTGAAATAAAGTGTTTCTTCCTCCTCTCTTACTACCTGCCTGCCTCGGTTTACCTTTATTCCTGCCTGCACCTTTCCTTAAAAAAACAAAAAAAAAATTCTCAACACAGTGCATGTTTGTTAATTGGAACCTCAAAGATCAAAGGGCCGATCTCTTTCTCTCAGCCAGTATAGAATGAGGGAGGGTGAACCAGGAAGCACTGCTTTGGAAATTGGAGACTGAACTGATTGGCTGAATTTCAATGTTTTAAAAGTATGTCAGAATGAGGATTGTTTCATCTGCATAGGCACGAGAAGACAGCGTATCTCCAGATTTGTAGAACATGAATGTGTTTCTTGTTTAGCATTTTTCTCAAAGGTTATGTTAAGCTGGAATAAAATTATTTTTGCAACCCTAGAGGTGGGGTGGTTGATAAAATGTACCCTTGTTGATGGGTAAATAGGACACTGAGATTATCAAATGGTCTCTTCTCTTCTGTCTTTTGATTGTTCTTCATTCTAACAGGTTGATATTCAAAAGCTTTCTCCAGGTGCAGGAAGGTTTTCTGGATGTCATGTGGTTAGTATCTCAGCACGCAAACTTAGTAAGGAAGACTGGTCATTCAATAGAACTGTGTGAGGAAGTTTTGGTGGTTGCATTTTCCTTGATGGTCCTGAGGCTGCCTGCACAATTCTGTGTAACGAACAAATTGTTCTTCCTTCTTGTGATCCATCATGCGTGGTGATGAGTGCCTGGTGAGGGATATAGCATGACACAGGGTTACTATGGGTAGTGGAATGAACAAAATTGGAACAGAACACATGCTGATGGCTGAGGCAGGAAGCTGTTATGTAACAAAGCCAGATCACTGAGAGAGATTTTCATGATCTTTAGAGGTGGGGATCAATATTCTACAGAGATCTAAGCTTTCAATATGGATAGTCAGGATACTCTACTCTTCAGTTACCTTATTAGCTGATTATCTAAACAGTGAGAGACTATTAGTTTAGATGGTGCCAAAGATGTGTGAAGATTCATAAAGGCAGAAACAAATCCAAGTACTTAGAACTAAAGGATTCTTTTTAACCCCTGGTCGGGGAGTAAGAGTCTGAGCTCATGGCTGATGAAAATATTTCTTGTCTGTGTCAAAAGTTGATTAGAGTTAATCTGTTCAATATGGTGGCCAATGGTCACATGTGGCTGAATTTACATGAAATAAAATAAAATTTAAAACTTAGTTCCTTAATCACTCAAGTCACATTTCAAGTGATCAGCACTAGTATGGTAGCTAGTTGCTACCATAAAGACATTACACGGCCATGGATATTTCCATAATTCTAGGACCGTCAATGAACAGTCCTGATGTAGAAGATAAATAATAGGTCCCCAAAGATAACCTATTAAGAAACACCATGTATGATATTTGAACATACTAAGGAGACCCTGTTTAGTTTTTTTGCTGAATAACTAGAGATTTGAAATGTAAGGGAGTTTGACCTTAGAATTTGGTGTGAATTGTAAGACCTAATTTTCTCAGTAAAGGTATCTTCTGTTAGGGCATCACTGTGGAAAATGGTCGTAGGCCAGGAACAGAGGATGTGGTGCTCTGAGGTTGGGGCTTTCTCTGAATGAGAAGGCATGGGTGGCCTGAGTGGGCAGAAGGAAGTGGTCAAAATAAATTTTGATATATAAGGGGTTAGGTATGGCTAACCCTGTTTCTAGAACTTCCTTTGACTTCTGACCTCCTTTCCTTTCTTTGATTATATTGACAAAAATAGGTCAGGATTCCAAAGAAGAATATTAATCTTCAGTTCCCTTTCAGGTTTAAGAGATTCTTGATGCTTTCCTCTAAAAAAAGTACAGTTGACTCTTTAATATGGGTTTGAACTATAGGGATCCACTTATAGATTTTTTTTCTGTCCCTTGGTTCTGCATTGACTGATTCAACCAGTTGAAGACATGGGATGGTTGACTCCTCAGATATGGAGCCTACATATTCCAAAGGTTCACTATAACTTATACAGAGATTTTAGACTCGATGAGCATCAGTGCCCCTAACCTCCACCCTCCATGTTCAAAAGAACTACAGCTCTTTTACTGTCCCTGTTTCACATGCCTCTAAAACACTAAAACGCAGTCGAGGAACGGGAGCTCAAATGCTACTACTCCTTACACTAATTCGGGGTGTCCCTGGTGACTTGTAGCATGCGGATGTAGCTAAATCCTTATGTCCAGTCTGGTAAGATATTTGGTTGCCTCTTCCCACCCATGACCTTTGATGTAGACTTAAGAACTAAAGCACTGAGAAGCAATGAAGATTAAGGTCTTCCTATGTAGGGGCTAGGAAACAATGCCAAAGGAAATCCATCAGAGAATAAGGTGTCCCTCATGGAAATGAGGAACTAGGTCAAGAAATATTAAAAGGATGAGAGACTGTCCAAAGAATAGGTAGAAGGATTACAAACAGAGACTCTGGTATAAAGAGCCAAAAGTTGTCTCTAGTAACTATAACGGGAGCAGTTTTCCTGAACTGAGGAGAGTAGGAGGGTGGCTTATTCTTAGATATTTCATCATCTTCTCACACAAAGTAAAAACTTTAGCATCCAACAAAGAACTGTTCAATGAATCCCCAGGAAAGAAAGTCACACTGAATGCATAAATTACTTTATTGAAAATATGGGGATAGCACTGCATTACACATTCAGTATTCATAAATGAAGGATCACACATTTCTGATTGGACAATACTGCTTCAACAGAGAACACAGCATCAGGATATGCTCTCACCAATATAATATCATGGACTAAACTAGGTAAGAGTGAACTATATGCAAAGCGACCATTTTGTTAGTTACCAGCATATGGTTGCATACGGGATAAGTGGTAAACATCATCGTCATGGACAGTCCTGATATCTTACACCAACACGTTATTGAACAAGAAGATTAAGGTTTTACTGCCAGTATGTAAGTTAATCAAGGGTTCTCAACAGGAGAACTTGGGTGAAAGCATACCCAGCCTACAGATTTACAATTTTATAGCATTTATTGAAACTGTATGGAATGTGAAGAGAGTAAAATAACTGTTGATCCGACAGGCCACTTAGAAATTTGTTCCCTTTAATAAATAGTCTAACAGAAGAGAACAAAGGAAATACTCTGCCAGCTGAAGCTAACATACTAGCAAGCTTTATGTTTTTAAACGCAGGTATATAAGTATTATGTGTTGCTATACCTTCCTTTCAAAGATCATTAGGGATGTAATTTATGACTGCCCACTCTCCGCTTTGGCTACTGTTTAAAAACTGTTTTCTTTTAGCAGTCTTTGGTTTTCATAAAAGTCTAGTAATCAATAATATTGGTTAAATCATTCACAGGCTTTATTGTTTTTGGTAAGAGTGCTTTAGATGTGAAAATGGATTGATGTTAAAAATAGGTTTTATATTTGATTTCGATTTTGCTATGAATGCATTCCTTTGCATTGCCTTTTCTCAAATAGAAGAAACCGAGAAAAACTGGGGTATAGTCTGATGTTTTTCATTTGATATAAACTATGCAGAAATTAGAACACTTGGCCCCTTTTAAAAAAGAGGTTTGTTCATTAACATAAAAACATGGGGGAAATTATGCAAACATACGATGAAAATGAAGTTTTGTTATTAACACATAATTGTGAAAGAAGCAAAACATTTTCTTTTCATAATTGGGGTTTGCTTTAGATTCATCAGGGCACTCATTTCTGTAAATACCAAATTTTAACTGTTAAAGAGAGCTTAGTCTTCTTTGTACAGTTATGCTCAGAGTAATTAACTAAAAATGCACCTTTGAAGTGGCTAATTTTCTTGGAAAGCTGGCCTACAATAGTCAAATCAGTGATAAGCAGTTTTTGAAAGTTCAGAATTATGCATGTATCTATATCTATATGTAAATATATGCTGCTTAAGACCTGTTGCCCTAAACAATCAGGGCAAAACAAATTCAGTATAAAACTATATAAATCAAATGGATTTGTTGCCAAAACACGGCACAAAATGTATGCATTTCTTTAAGATTTGACACATTAAAAGAAAAAAAAAAACCTGCCAATACATTTCAGACAATATACTAGATATAATAAATAAAATATTTAAAAAAATCATATATTCCCTTTAGTGCTGTGCACTTGCAATTTTTCTAAGTGAGACTAAACTTTTTCATGGCAAACAAGAGTATGCTGTACATTTTGGTAATGAAAATTATGTTGATAAATACACAAGGCATGTATATATTTCCACAGTATCTTTTTTTTTTTATTCTTCTTCACAGTTACCAAAAATAAAAATTGCATTCAGCTCATACATTTATAAATACTCTGATTCCTCACTGGATGGGTTGGAGGGAAGTGGGAGTAGAAAGTCTGGTAACAACATGGACTTCAGATTTCTTGCTTCAGGGGCTGCTCCTCAAATAGACCTCTCGGCATCTCTGCAGTGCGGTCACGCTGAGGTGCTGGCGGGGAGACAGCATTACGGTGGGCCGAGCAGTCTGAGCTGGCCTTTGCCTGCCAGCTGGCTTTTGGAGGGCTGAGGGAACCCAGTGTTCTTCATGTTGTATTTCAGGCAGGTCGGAATTTCACTCGAAAGTCCACACCTCCAGGTCCTGAACTATGAAATCTTCCTTTTTGGAAAGAATATCATTATTGAAAGTGCTGCAGGGGTTGCTTCGTCCATGATATAAATCGGAGTCTAGCCATAAACCAAATCGTCCCCTGAAAAGGCGAAAAGGTAAAAAGGTGAAACCATTTCCATCTTATGTGGCAACACATACTGTTGTCTCCTGTCCTGTCGTCTTTCCTTCAGGCTAGAGAGAGACAACATTCTAAACTGCATCAGCACCAAGGGGTACGCGTCCTTTGTTTCACTTAGAGGACCTGTCTTTGCTAAAGGACAAGTGGTAGCAGCCCCCCTCATTTAGGCACCTAAGTAAATCATTTTATTTTTGATTCTGAGTGTCCTGTGTGATGCCACTGAAATCACCTGACACCCAGGTTTTGGTTACCTGGGTCAAAGCAGACCCACTCGAGTCAGGTGGTAAATTAAGAAGAACAAGAGAAAACTTACCCTCCACCACCAAGTTCTAAAGAACCAATGTCTCCATTGATAAAGTATGAGTTTTCTCCACTCCACTTAAAGACCTAGGTTGAGACAGAAGACAGACATTTTAATGTGGAGAAGTAGCAACCAGGGAATATCAGGAGCACCACCACATGCAAGGAAGCTCCTGATTCTAGACCTTCTCTCCACAGCACGGGGCTCCACAGGGGTTAAGGAGGAGGAAAGCCCTCTCAAGGCCTCATTTTTTCAGCTCTGACCTGCAACGCTTCTTTCATTCCAGTCCATGTGGTCTGCGAGACTCAGTGACGGACCCTGAGCCCCTGGTGCGCTGCAGGCACCAAGTCCTGAACCAGGCTGCGGGGAGTCCAGATAAAGCTGAGGGACAGCTGCTGCTTCTCCGATCACAGCCCCCTATCCCCAGCCCTATCCCCGCCCGTCACTGTGACATGGGGAAGCAGAGAGTCCCCGCCTCAACGTACCTTGAAGTTAGGGCTGAACGTGTAGAGAAAAGTTTCGCCTGTGCCATAATAGTGGTCACTGAACTTGAAAGGATGAGTTGCGTAGGCCCCAAAAATCTGTCAGAAGAAGATACACATTACCCACAAAGCCTAATTCTCTCCAAAAAGGCATGCTGAAATAAATTTTAACAGAATCCTGTTTACATCGCGCTGTCAGCAAACTAAACGGGAATGCCTGAATTAAACAACAAACACATAAATAAAATGCTCCTAACTCTACTAGGAATCCAAGGGGCTTAGAGAATGTGTTTGCCGGAGGCCAGCAGTTGTCCCACTTTGAAGACTTCCAGAGTCCTGTATGGAGATGCACTGGCTCTAGTGAATGCAGACGGCACAGTTGGAAGATTTAACAACACCGAGATGCATCTCGCACACAGAGATGAGTGCTTGGGAGAACAAAGTCAAGTCTTTCACGTGTCTGAAAGTGACATCATAACCAGGCATTTCCCCAGAGAAAAGTCATTAGCTCCCTTTTCATTCTTAAAATGACTTTTCGACGTGCTTATTAAAATTCTATCCTTAACCTGACTGGCCCAATATATTTTAGTTCAAATGATCTTTAAGAAAAAAAAAAAAATTCCATAATACTAGGGACTTCAAATGTGAGTTAGATGAATTTCATCAGTTGTTCTAATTTTTTTTTGTCGCAGAAAGGAAGGAGCCCCAGGTTACCGGAGGAGCAGCACTTGCGAATCGCCGTGCCCAGTGACTGCCTCCCATCCTGCTCAGAGCCTGGTCTGTGCACACAGCGGCGAAGGCTGCCAAGAATGAGCATATTTATTCTGAAAACGTTCCTTGGTGATTCTGCTGTAACTCCTACTCCAAAGTCCACTGACAACTATTACTTTACGGAAATGTTCTTTAAGAAACGTCCATTTTTCCAAAATTGTTTTAATTGATCACAATCATTGTGGATGTTCTTCCTCGTAAATTACGCTCAGCTCTTGGTTATTTAAAACAGCAAATAATAGGTAGGAGAGAAGTCTAGGAACTCTAACCAATCTTTATCTCTCTACAGTTCTAAAACCAAACTAACAAAAACCTCAAAAATCCTTTCTCCTCCTTCTGGTGATGTTCCTGTGAAAGAACGAAGAAGGTACAACTGAGATGGGCACCTATTTTTAAAAGCAGTTGCTTTTAAAATGACAAGGGCAGTGCTCCACCTGTGTGCAAGGACGCAGGCTAAAGAAAGTAAGACCCTTTGCTGATCAGTAAACAGGAAATGCCATCCCTATTCTCTCACCCTCTGCAGGATTCTAAATGATCGGATTCTTTCTTCACTTGTTTTCTTAACTAGCATTGAAATCCATATAAGGATGTGAATTAGATTACACCGAGGAAGTACAGTTATTTTAAGTTTATAGGATTGTGGTTGTGTAAGAAAATGCCCCTTTAAGTTTCTTTCTATTAATTTACTTAGAAAGCAATCGTATAAAATTGTATATAGTGGTATCATTAGGACTAGATGATATACATATTTAATGTTTTTGGCAATAACAGAACAAAGGATTCCATGGGAATAAACCAGGATAACCAGAAGGAGTAAAACTGAGGTAAGTGTAACAAACCCTATAAACATATATTTGCTTTCCTTTCTTCCCTGAGCTTCCTTAGTAAACAAAACATTATATAAAGAAGAAATCATAACTTATTATTTATGATGTATATTAATGAATATGTATGTATGTGTGTGTGTGTGTGTGTGTGTGTGTGTGTATATGTATATATATAATTACCACAAAGAGTAGAATGATAGGAGGATAACATTTCTACACCTCACTGGAATTAAGTTAGCAAACATCGGGCTCTCTTAGTTAGTTGCCTGATGATTATACTATTGTTTTTCAAAATGCCTCGTATAAATGACTCCACAGTCTGAATGGATTCCATGTGGGCCTTTTTCCTGGGATAGTCTGTGTGACCAGTCTCTGAAGTTTACTTTCCCGAGTCCAGGAAGGCTCTCCCTAGCTGTCTCTCTTCCTGCATCTCTCTGGTAAACTAGATGGCCCATAGTTTTAGTTTGTGGTCTTCATGGAACTACGAGGGTCCTCTTAATTGTGTTTTTTTGTTTTCTTCCTCTTTTTTTTAGAGGAAGAAAGGAAGGCAGCAGGCTGGAAGGAAGAGAGAAGAGGAAGAAATATTTTATTGATTCATTTGTTCACTTTTCAGTTGCTCCCCCCAGGCCACGAACCTGGGTCTTGGGCTGCATGTGAACACCATGCCCAAACAAGGCTTAATCTCTGAGCCACTGGGGCAGGGAAGAGCAGGCAGCGGGCAGGGCGGGCAGGGCAGGCAGGGCAGGCCAAGCTACCTCTTAATTGTTTACTTAACTGTTCACTTAATTCATAGTTTCTAGAGTACCCTTTGGCTTGAACTTGCCCATTCTCCTGTAAAGTCAGTTATTTCGGGGAGATCTTTAGGGTCCTGTGTCTCATGGTCTCTCTTCTCCTGTAGCTAGGAACAAGGGACATTGCTCTAGGTCTGGGGCATGGACAGTCAGTTGTTTTTTTTCAGAACTTGGTTTTAACAGCAGGCTACTGGGCAGTGGTAGTGGCTGCTGGTCGTGGCCTGCCTCACCTGGCCTGGAACTTCTGCTCTGTGAGCTGGGCAAGGGCAGTAGACACCCCTATATTCTTGGCGCACTATGCCTAAGGTCCAGCATGCGTGCTACGAGTAGGGACTGAGTAGAGAAAAAGAGCCTTTTGCCTCTAGTCCATACTTGCCTAGAATTTTTTTAATTAAATTTTTTTTACTGTAGTGATGATTCCACACATCAAAATAACTTGCCATGTTCCTCATTCTTTAGATATATTTCAACACACTATGCCCTCCACCAAATCGCCACACACTTGCCTGCAATTTAGCCTCTGAAGTACACATCTTGGACTAGGGATAAGAAGCCTGGAGACCTGTCCCTAGAACAGTATATAAATAACCCTTGCCTGATGGGGGCAAGGGTGAGGGGAGAGGGAGCCATGTCTGATCCATATGTACTCAGTGTGGAATTTCCATTAATTTAACTTGGAGGTGGTGCCAAGAGAGCAAGTACCACAAAAATCTCACTGTTATTACTGAGATTTATTAGATTGTCTTGGATAAATACTTCTTCACTTGCTGTATGGCCTTGGAACCATTTCCAGAGACTTTAAAAAAAAAATCATTTCCAGTAGTTACGGTTGATGGGGATTGATTCTACAGAGTTCCTCATTGCTGCATTCTGCATATGTAATACTTTTATATTACAATTTTATGTAATTTAGTTAATTAGATAAATGGATACACATTGTTCTGTCATATTCTCAAACACAACAAAGTCACATTCTCAACACAGGGGTGGATGGGAAAATAGTCAGTTCAGGTGTCTCCAAACCACACAAGTGCCTCCAGGGTATCAGATTCAGGAAGACTCCACCCCTGACAAAAACAAAATGAAAAGATACAACTATGGGTGTGGGCCTCCTTCACAAATCTGCTGACAGGAAGCTGGGTGAAACTGCTTTGTCAATACCTGTTCTGTGTGGCCTCCACATTCCCCACATTGTATGCCTTTTGGTAAGCAAGTAGGAGAACTAATCTGTACTTAAGGCAAGGGTTTGCATGTGTGGTCTGAAATTATCTTGCCATCTCTCATTTAAAACATAACATCGCAATCATTTCTCTAAATGCTTAGGTGATTACATTTTAAAGCTTTGTTATTGTTTTAATTTTTAACTTTATCCTCTATTCAGTTCGGTTCTTTAGTTAAAAAATAATGTCATTAGGGACGTGCCCCAGTGGCTTGGGTGACTGAGACCCTGGCATATGGGCCACGTGGAACCCGAGGACCTGGGCTCACAACCAAAATGAGACAAATAAATACATAAAAATGTTTCTTCCTCCTCTACCTACCTCCCTGCTTTCATTCCTGCCTTCCTCTCTTAAAAAAAAAAAATCATTAAAAAAGTCATCAATTAGGAAATCATAGTAACGGTGTTAGTAGCAAACCTCGCCCCTACTCCCACCAGCTCTTAAGGTACAGTTATAATGCAATACAGTCAGAGAGCATGATCGAAAGACTGTGCCTTCAGTATAAAAGAAGCAAGTTAGGATTGTGAAGATCTATTTGCCCCACAATGATCCCAATGGCTTCACAGCCACCTACCCAGGACAGCTTAATAATGCCTCACCCTTCACAGGCTCTCATTATATATTTGTTGGGTGGATGAAGAAATGAATGGTCGCTGAGTAAAATCTGCTTCCATGCCAGAAAGAGGAAAGTAATGGCATGTGCATCTGAAAAATGTAAAGGGATTTTTTTTCTTGATAGAACAGACCGATATGAAATGAATAAAACAGCAGACTGAAGAGACAGCTTCCTTTTGTGAAGCAGGAGCCTGACTGGGTAGTGTATGGAAGAAACTTGGACACATTGCATTTACACTCCAAGCTGATTCAGGATTTCGCCAGTGCTCCCAAGCCCAAATACAACACAGGTGAAAACTCTGCACAAAGACAGCGCGCATCCCGTTGTTCTGAAAAGACTGGGCCGGTCAGATACAACACAATTTGGCTTTGACAGCAACCACACAGGCAAGGCACCACTGAAGTTACCAGGTCAAAGTGCTGGTGAGCCATCGGAACTTCTGCAACTATCTCCAAATTCAGACTTGACTTTCCCCCAATGTCTCCATCTTTAGGTGGTAAACTATGATTATAGCTTCCTACTGTATGGGCAGCGTGGCAAATTCCTTGGGATGTGTGACAATTTGGAGAAATGCTCCAGTTTCTTTGGATGAGAAGAATTGCAGAGTGTAGCGGTGAAATAAGAAAATCTTTGGAAATTACCTCAAAATACTCCAGCAGGAAAAAATAAACAGAAGATAGATAAAGCCTTGGTGGCAGAAGCCTGCTAACTAGAATTTGGGTGAGAGGAAACCTGTACTGGTTTCTCTGCTGCTGCGGAGGTTTCAGAAGCCTCACACAAAAATATGTTCTATGAGAGGACCAAGTCTCACCTGATTATCCATGTCTTTGATGACTAACAGGACAGGGCTGTCTAAGGAGGCCGATTTCCGGTAGAGAGTTTTCAAGCTGGTCCCGTGCTCTAATGTGCTATAGGCCAGTCTCCATGGATACCCTTGGACCCTTGCTGGAAGGCGCCGGGCCAACTGCAAATCCAAAGATGGAGATGTAAATATGCATTAGCTCACCAGTCACTCCAGACTAATGCTTGTGGTGCAAACCTAAAATCACACTTAAATGTTGCTACCCTTTATTCTGGCAAATGTTTGTCACTGTAAACCAAGAAAGAGAGGGTGAAGTCACTGCTGGATGGTGTTAACAAGGGAGGGGGTGCTGCTCAGATGTGCTTTCCTCTTCGGGGGCCTGGCTGAAGACGCACTAAGCCAGTGTGCACTTGACGACACGGCACCACGATTGCTTAAGTGGTATTAATGAAGTGCATGCGCTCCCTTTTACAGTTCCACCTGAGGTTCACCAAACAGTTCATGTTCTTTTGAAACCCTCCTAGGCTCAGAGTTGCTACTCCACAGAAGCAAGAACGAGAATTCTACGTCAGTCATCAGGTATTGTCTGTCCTCATTGCAGCTGTAGCTTTCTTTCTCCTGCATTAATAGTTAGCTAGAAGCTGGTTGCTCTGAATATCAATAATGAATTTCTGTTCAAAAATACTAACAAAGGAGGCTCTGGAGTGCTGAGTCTTCAGAAGGCGTTACTATCGTCCTAGTATCAACATGAACTTTTATAACTGCTTGGTCTTGTCTCGTGGTGTTCTCTGGCCTTCACACATTTGTAAATTGAACTGGATACAACTAATTTTTTTGAATTTCAAAATAATTAGAAATTTAGGTTTCTAAGCTACTGGAAGAAAGAGCTAATTTTTCAAGTTTTACTGAAGTTAAAATTAGAAGCACATGAGAGTATTTCATAAAATGGAAGTCACAGATTGCCGGAAAATAAAAAGTACACAAAGAAAATTAGAGACAAAGGAAAACTATTCCTAATGGCAGGTGGTTTTCAAAAAGCAAGTTCAATTTGTTATGATTTTTATGAAGCTCTAGGCACTAAAACCACTGGATTGCTGCAGTCATCACTAGGAAAATTTAGCATCTTTTTTACATGCCTCAGGACGACAGTGGGACACTTTAAAATTTTCTTTTTAAGACAAGATGTTGCTTTTTGTTCAGATGAAAGAGACAGGTGTAGTGTATGGCCAACCCCTCGAAATCCTAGAGGCAGTGGGAATGCCGCCATATCCTTTCAGAGGTAGAGAAAGAGACGAGGGCCTTGGCTAGGCCACTGGGTTCCCCTTTAAAACCTGGCTCACCCTTCAAGTGTGGTCAGGCATGGAAGGTCGTGAACACTGCGACGATGCCAGGGGGCGCCTACCTGCTCAATGTGCATGGTCTCCAGGAGTGCGCTGTGCGGCTGCAGGACCGGCAGGGCCTCCTCGTCCTCGTCCTCATAGTAGCTGCACGTGCTCCTCCGGCGCTTGGCCTCCTCAACGGTGATGATCTGATGTGGGGAACAGAAAGAAAGCAAAAGCAAAAAACAGTATATCTTTTGTTTTTTGTTTAAAACAAACAAAAAATTTATTTGCTTCTCCTACTCAAAACCAGCTCAGGGACACAACTGTCCACAGCAGGTGGAGTTCTAGCACCACTCACGTGAACTGAGACTTTGGGAGAAATGGCTAATTTTTCCATTTTCAAAACAGGCAGCATTTAGCAGAGTTTGAAGGGCTGAATGGATACAAGTTAAAGTTACAAGATTGCCATTTTTCCTGGTGCTGCCGGTGGCTCAGTTGCTGAATGAGAATTATGTGTGGGACACCTCTGCAAGTAACCCAGACCCTGGAAACACCGCCACTTCTCTCCTGCTTCTAAATGTGAATATCTGCATGGTTCAGGGACTAGTCAGAGACCATTGTGCAGATATTCTATAAACAGCGACAAGGGAAACATAAGGATAGTTTTTAAATCAAGACTCCTTGTGTTTTCTCTCAAGGCTGTGCACATAACAACCAACTCAGAGAGAAATAACATATGGAAACAGCTACCAGGAGTGGCAATCCAAAGAGAGACAGATCTTTACTCTAAATTATAATTAGATTAGGTTTCAGAGAGCAGCCAAGTGTTCTGTCAAAACTGAGAAATTTGATGTTGTGCTCATTTATTATTTGCTTATAGACTACTGAAGTCAATTTCATCTGAAAATCTATTTTTGCCCCTCCCAAAGTCTGGACATATTGTTGAATTATTTTGAATACTGAAAGATATATACATATATATGGAGAGAGAGAGATGGCGGGAGAAGGGAGAGGAGAAATGAGGGTGGGTGGGGAGAGAGAGAGAGAGAGAGAGAGAGAGAGAGAGAGAGAGAGAGAATGAATAATTAATCCATAAAAAATTCTGATGCCTGCATCATAGAGAAAAAAACAAAACATTTAAGTTACATGTACTGAACTCTGTCAGATAACACATTACTCAGTTTCTAAAATGCACATCAATAGATGCAAAGTACATGCTGTCCATCTTCCGAGCAGATTTACAGGTAAAGAAATGACCTAAAAAAATTTTCCCATCTTCTCAAGAGGTATATATTTAAAGAAAACATTATCAAAGAACCACACATTGAGCATTTTTAATATGTTACACAAACTATGTATTTTTGGTGAAGTTTACATCGACACAGGTAACAAATAAAAAACAATGAAGCTGTAGAATGAAAAAAATATTATTTACTCCAAAGGCAGAGGAGAGGTAAAACCACACCACATCCATCTCAACACGAATAAAATACCTGCTCCAGTTAAACTGCCAGCTGTCCTTTCTACTGCAAAAAGCATTTCCGAACCCAGGCTGGCAGATCTCTGAGGGTTCACCAGCAGCTTACCAGCTCTCAGACTGAACATACCTTCACAAAAGGCTCTTGGTCGGGCTTGGCACAATATAAAATCTGAATGTCCAGGGGTAATCTTCGGACTCTCATGCTGACGGCGTGAGAACTGTGCCAGCTCGCTCACACTCAACGAGGAACAGGTTTTCTCTCTGTCTGCCTCCCCAACAGTGTTTCTGGTAGCCACGCTGAGCTACAACGGTTTTTGCAGTATCTAGTTTCCTGCATGATTGAGTTTCTGTTTCCCTGAGGAGAGGTTCAACATTTCTACAGGAACACGCCCAAATTAGGATTTACACAAACATACACTTCCCGACAGGCATCGCTGTAGAGCTGTAAAATGACACTTTCACCTTTGAACCGGTGGTTTCCTAATATTATAACAAAACCCCATTGTGTGTGGGTTTTTTTTTTTTTTTCCTTCTACTTTCCTTCCTAATTGCCCTCTGGCTAAGCTACCTTTTTCTAAACCTGCTTTTCCTGGTGCTTTTTTTTTTTCTCCCAGCACTTTCTCTAGAGCCATTTCAAACTTTATACATGTTCCCAGAAATCAGTTTGAAATCTCACAGGAAGGATGAAAAGGAGCCTTGCTGGAAGGAGTTTCGTTTACACTTAGAACATTTCACTTCGGTACCATGTCAGGTTTGCTGGGTGCGAGGAACTTAAAAGAATAAGAAGGCATCTGGTGTAGAGGGGGCTGAGAAGAATACTAGAGTCTGTTATTTCAAAACAGGTGACAAAGCAATTGCTACCTCTTTACCTTCCAGAATATTAATCATCTTAATGACTAAGAGAGTGCCGAGTCCTCTTCAACTCGCCAGATCAGATGTCAGGGGTTTGGAAAGAAATGTAGATTACCATTAGATCCATTTTCAGTCATCTTTCTGCATCTTTTCCAGATTCTAAATGACCTTTTGGCCTTGCAGACAGTTGAGGTGATTACATAGCTCATCCTAGGGGGCTTGGGGGTCAGTTGTGCAGAAAAATTAGGTTCTTAATGACCAGTCCTGGGTCAGCTATTCTTAATGGCTGGACACAGTCTGGGGCAGAACCACTAGAATTCTGTGTTGGTTCCTGGCACTTCAGTTTCGTGATGGCTTGAGAACAAAGAGCAAGGGAAGCAGAGACAAGGGAGGCAGGTGAGGCTGGGAACTGAGTAGAGAACATGAGAAATACTGGTGCTATATAGGGGCTCAGAACTTACCCTAGGGACCAGTGTTTTCTTTCTTTCTTCTTTTTATTTTTTTTTAAGACTTTGGTTTTTGTTTTTTAACTAATTAAAAAATTTTATGTTTTGATTTTCCTTCTGTCAGTCTCAGGTCTCAAACTCAGGTCCCAAACTCAGGTTCTTGGGCTTTACATGGCCTATACCTTAGTAGCTGAGTCACAGAGGTGTGCCCATAGGCTGATGTTTCTAAAACCTGGCTGTTCTTCAAAATCATCTAGCAGCTTTTAAAAACACAAATTTTGCTAATCCTTCCCTTGACCTACTGAACTAAAATCTGTAGTGGTGAGGGCCTGGAACGCAGTTGAAGATAACTGTCAGGTGGTTGGTTCTGCGACTGTCCAGGTGGATGATTATAACAGGCCACAAGGAAATGCTGAGAGTTCCAAGCAAGGGAGCATGTGATCACGACTGTGTATTTAAACAAGTCAGAGAGCACAGAACATAAATATGACTTTGAACATGATGAAGGAATCACCAGAGGTCATTCATTAATGCTGGGAAAAAAATGACTATTAAAAACATTACCTATCATAGAGCAACCAGTCAACTACAGACTGAGTAGAGTTTACACTAACACTACAGGACCACCTATGCAGAGAAGAACAAGAAAAAGCCATAACTATAAATAAAAGGCAAATAATAAACTAGGAACAATCTGTCAAAACACTGAGACAAAGAATTAATATCTTAGACCACAGAGAGCTCCCACAGTGTAATGAAACGACCAAGATTTTTTGAGGAAAATGGGCAAAGGAAATGTGTGGACCTCACAAAGAAGAAAAACACAGTAGCATCTATATTCATTCAGTCTTCAATAGTAATCAAAGAAAAAAATGAGAGTACATTATTTCTGGGCTTCCAAATTAGCAAACATTTTTTAGAAAGGACTAAGAGCAATCATACTTTCTGTGGCAGAAGCGTATTGAGAATGGTATTTCTTCACATTGCTGGTGAGGTAAGTTAGCATTATTTAAAAATGAATACCCTACATGAGGAAATTTCATCTCCAGAAAACTGAAAGTCACAGACCGTCTCTTCTTTATGAAAAACAACTATTCCTAAAAGTAGGGACATTTTTAATAAATCATAATTGAGATTAAAATCATTCTATAAGTGAGACTTAAAGGTCTTTGATATAATTCTCACAATATGTCAAATGAGAAAAGCCAGATACGAAATGAGACATAGAGCATAATCCTATTTTGCAAAAATAAAAAAACAAGACACATTCCTCCACCTAGAAAACATGCTAAAACAAAATTAAAAAAAAAAAAAAAGTTCAAGGAAATGTACAAAAGTGCTAAGTGAGATTAGGTATTATTTTCAGTTTATCTGACTTCTACTTTTTGTAATTTTAAAATTTCCTATAATAAGCAGGTATTGCTCTATACAATTAGGAAATAAAGCTTATTTAAAGAGCGTACATATGGAACGGTGAGCTGTGAGTGGTTTGGGATTTGCAGAGGTGCCTCCAAGGGAAGGGAGCGGACAGGCTGGCTGTGGCAGGGGTGATGGAGGAGAGCCAAGGTCCTGAAGCCTCAAAATCAGAATTAAGAAGACTGACTAGATCTGGCTGCCCAGATCTAGCAATGCAGGAGAAGAATCTGGGATAATGTCTAGGTTCCTGGCAGGGGGACCACTAGTTGGGATGAAACATGCACAGAGAAGCACGTTTTGGCAAATACGGTGAGTCGCTTTGGACATGCTGAGGCTCAAATACTTGCTAGCTTCCGGGAGAATGCAAGATTCCCACATAAGAGGAGCAATGTAGTCATTGTGGCTTGGCTTGAAGGCAATACCGGGTTTGCTCCTACATGGGAGGGAGCCTGGCCATCCTTCTTCTGATTGCACTTTGGGACTCTCTCTTCCATGGGGCAAGAAGGCTGAGACAATGTGGCTTGAATAGTCCAGTCACCTCTCTCTCTAGTTATCTTTTCTTTCCATGTATCCCAAGCTTAGAAGAGGCCAATCCGTTTCTTCCTCTTTTCCATGCACTCTTTTCTTCCTCTTTCACTCTAGGTCTAGAGACTCCCTTCTAGAAAGGCTTGCCCTCTTTCACTGTCCTCCCTGGCTGGGTGAAAGGCGGCCTGGGACAGATGTCCAAGTCTCCTCCAGATTCCGGAGCTGACTTTTCTCTTACTGCATGCCTCTTTAGCAACTTTTTCTCTGGTGCTGACAGGTGTGCCTCTTCTCCCTCTGGAGTTGTCAAGAGCTGGGACTAACGAAAAGGGGCAGCATTGACTTGAAAGAGGGCGGTTTCCAGTTCAGGCTATTCAAGGATAGTCCAGAAAGGATCAGCCTTCTTCCTGGAACTCCGTATTAGGGCAGGAGGCCACAGACGTTCTTGGCTTTGCTTCCCCTCTGCATATAGCTCACAGGCGCCTTTGGGCAGAGATGATTAGGTAAGGATAGAACTTGACCGGAATATCAATGACACACCCTCTCTGCCTCATGCAGACTTCCAGTTGTGCCTATGAGTCTTCTAGGAGCTACAGAGTAACAGTTTAGGAGAAACACGTGTGTGATGGAGGCAAATGTGGGCATCAGCTACATAAACCTGACAGTGGTGAGCTCATCCATGGAAGACGTAAAAATGAGAGCAAGGGAGAAACTCCTAAGAAACACAGTAAGGGACAAGCAAAGCAGACACAGAAAGACTAGAGGGAGACAGAAGGGAAAACAGAATTGATATAAAAATCCAAGGGAGGCCCATTTCCTGTTGGCTTGGCAGGTAAGTCCACAGCCTCCAGCTGGGCATAGCCCACATACATCCCAAGGACTCAGGTTTGAGACCTGAGGCCGGGGGTTGGGGGGTGAATAACCAAGATGATCAACTGAATAAATAAATGCTTCTTCCCTCTCTTGTCCTGCCTGTCTTCTTGCCTTCGTTCCTGCCTGGAACTTCCCTTTAGACAAACAAAACCCAAGGGAGGGAGAGCCTAATCGAAAGGCTATTTTCACACCATGGTCTCAAACAGTGTATGAGCTACAGGGAGACAAACACGTAACAAAAAAGTGAACTGCTGGGCAATATACTCCAGACCTGTGAACAGTGGGCTGTTGCTGGACAGGAGGAAGCACTGCACTGCATGTGCACACCCACGCACACATTTGGAATGGGAGGGAATGAATGAGGAAGAGTGAGAGTGCACACCCACACACACATTTGGAATGGGAGGGAATGAATGAGGAAGAGTGAGAGCAAACACACATATGAAACAACTCTGCTTCATTCCAGGAGGGATTAGACCTAAGGTATGGGCCTCATCACCCTTGGTCATCCCAATCTGACACGTTGTCTTGGAAGACTCATTTGTTGAATTTAAAACCAGGTGGGGAGTAGTGCTGGAGAAAATCACCCCTCACTACAGCCAAGTGCCAGTTGTACTATGGGAAATCCTACTGGGGTCTTAAATACCACATAGTTATCCCACCACAGTTTCTGACTTAACATGTTTCCTGGTCTCCATGGTTGCCAGTTCATCCCTTCTCATATTCCCCTACCTCCTTTTTCACGTCTAGATGTCCCCTCCTTCAGCTTCAAATACTCCATGGATGAGAAATGCCTCAATTTATCAGCACTGACTGAAATTTATTTGCACACACGCTTCTCTTTTTTTTTTTTCATCATCCAACCACAGGCCTAAGGCCAATCTCATCCCTACTCCAACATTACCTGCAGATTCTCAGGGATCCATTCTTCTGAGGAGTCCCTCCTTCATTCCCTTGTCTTCAACAAGGCCCTTTACCACCCTGTTGTTCCACAGACCTCACCCAAGAGGTTAAAGTCTCTCTCATAGGGGAAAACCCTTCTCCATCCCTCAGCTCTTTCTTCCAGTTTTCCATATGATCTCATGTTTATACTCTGAAACCAAATTTGAGTTTGCTTGCATTTACTAGTTCCACTTAATTAAGCTTTATCGTATACATTGGAATTTAAGCCCCACTCTGTACTTCAGGCAGCTAAGGCACAAACTGTGAAAGCCATAGATCTGGGGGTTCAAGACCTGGGGTGGAAGGTGGGGAAGCAACTGGAATTTAAATTTTAAATCAACCACTTTAATGAAACTGCTTTTGTCAATGTCATCAACTACTACTTCCTCAGTTTTAAATCCCAAAGACACACCTTGAATCTTGTCTTTTGACTCCTCTGTAGCATTAGTCACTTTTGACTACTACTCCCCTTTTGAAACATTCTCTTCCCTTGGCATCTAAGACATGATTTTTCTGTTCACTCCCCTTTTCCTGGTAGCTCTGTCTCAGTCATCATTGTGACTGTCTTTGGTTCTTTAAAGCTGGTATCCTCAAGGATTCTGCTTGGGGACACTTTCCCTTCCCACAAGACATACCTTTCTGGGACGACCTCATAATTACAATTTGACTAATGGTCTCCAAAAGTATTCTTCCTAAGTTTTAGTCTCAGTTGTTTCTCGTACATTCCACAGCTCACTCAAATTTAGATTAAAAATCAGAATATAGAGCATTTTCTACTACATCTAATTCTCTTGCTATGCTCCTTATATCAATGGCAGGTATAACTATCTCTCCAGTTCTCATTCTAAAACATAAGAGATCAATCGATTTCAACACCTGCCTTACTTTTTACATAAAATTAAATAATCACCAAGTTCTGTGGATTCTATCATAGAACTATCATTAAAATATATTCATTTTTCTCAAAACTCATTCTTACTCTTTCAGCAACCATTATCTCTCAATGCTGATTACAGCAAGTTTCCTAACTGGTCTTAAATTTCCAATGTTGTCTAAACCCAACTTACTGAAGACGTGTCACAGAAACAGCATTCCAAAATGCTTATCAGTGTGCAGTCGCAGACATGTTCAAAACAGCTCAATGCTGTTCCACTGCCTGTAGGGAAATAACCAAACTCCTACACATGTTTCGGAGGCCTTTGTGATCTGCCTTTGCTTACTTCTCCAGCTACGTCTCTTGCCATGATATCAGCTTTGACCTCTAGAGTCCAGTCATATTGAACTTTTCTTAGTCCACAAGTGTCCTACATTCTGTCTTCCCCTCATTTTCCTTCTGCACAGACATTTCTCTCTGGTTAGAACATGTTCTAAGCTCTACTACCACTGCAATTGCCTGTATTTACTTTTTTCTGATTTCAGATCAGACTACTCCTGCTGGGCAATTCTCCTGATGCTCCTGGTTCAGTTTAGATATTTGGTTACCTGCTCCTGTAGTCCTTGGCAGGTCTTCATCTACAATGATAATTTTTTACTTATATTGTAATGATTTATCTGTACTCCTTGATGCTAAACTCTACTTACCCTACCCATTGTGCCCTCAGCATGGGAAGTGCTTGGTAAATGCTCAAAATTAATTAGAAAGGACTTTGTGAGCCACATTAGTAGCTTTATAGCTGAATTTCATCTGGCATGTAAAAGGGACCCAGCAGAAGTTTTGAAAAAGAGAAGTGAAATGACCAGATTGCAAACCCCATGAAATTGGACACCATCTTTATTGTGTTCACCACTGTAGACAAACACTGAGCACTTATTAGGCATTTACATATTCAATGAATTAAGTAAATACATACCATCTTTTAAGCAGATAACTCCAGCCCTGATGCAGAGGATGGATTGTAATGGGAAGGTTCAATGTGATGAAATCAGTAAAAGCAAATAAAGCTGTTATCAGTGAGGAAGGGTTACAGGATTCAGGAGACATATCTGAGGAAAGCTATGAAGTGAGGGAGAGAGGCCAGTCGATGATGAAAGTCGTTCTGGTTGGTGAAGAGGAGATGAATACAAATATTAACAAAATGAAGACGACCTGAGGCAAAACCAAGTGCTGAGGAAAGGGGCTGAGTTGGAGATGAGCTGATCACTGGGTGGATGTGCCCAATGGGCACATGGGTTAAATGTGCAGGAGAGAGGCTAGGAAATGAGGTAAGGGCCTGGGAATGGTAGCACTCAGCTGTCACTAAGTACAGAAGATCATGTGACATTCCCTAGGGTGACAGAGTGGAAGGTGAAGTGGAGGAAAACATGTAAGAGGTAAGACCAAGAAAGAGAAAGGAATAGAAAGAAATGGTCAGCTATACCTACCAAACAAGAATCAGCCTTGGTCAAGGGAGTCAACGGGCACATCAATAGGTAAATGAAGAAACTGAGAAGAGGAACCATGGGAGTCGAGCCCCCTTCCGACTACTCACCTCCCAGCTCTTGGTGGTTGGCTCACTGAAGAAGTTGTCAATCATGTTCAGTTCTTCCTTCTCCACCACCACAAAGCCCTGCTCTTTGGCATCTTTCCCATAGACGTCAGGAGACCACTGAACAAAGAATGTGTACAAGTGATCCACCCTGAAAAACACGTTCATCACAGAAGTTAACATCACATCTGAGTTCCAGCAGGCGCTAGTAGAGACTTGAGCCCATACAATCACCTTTTTCCTGCTTGGCAAATCCATTTTGCTAATTTGGAACTTCCCCACTGTAAGGATGATCTCTACTACTCCAATCCAAACTCAGAAAGGAAGTCAATAAATGAAAGCAGAAGTCCACAGACACTGAGAGACTACCTTTCAATCTGAGGAAAGACCAAGGGTTGGGGCACACAGCTGCAACAACAATGAAATATTTACACCAAATGTCCTTCATCTTGAGTCTTCATTTATTTGACACGTCTTCAATGGAAGCATTTCTGATGAGAGACTTTATCTTTAACCACATCTCCAAGAGGTCTTTATGTAGACTGAAGCACTTTCATGATTTCAATAAAGCATCTTTAATGTCTAGAAAGTGTCAGGAATAATCTAGCTACTGTTGTAACATTGGAAAGAGATCTATTTTTATGGACATAGAAATGCAGTTTGGTTCTCATTTCTTGGTGCTCTTGCAGATATTTAACATTTGAGGATTGCGAAGCATCTCTCCAGGTCTCATCAGCAGAGGACAAGAAGTTCCAAGCAGAGAACAGGAGCTCTCAGTCCTGGCACTGGCAACGTCCCCCAACTGGAAATGTCACAGCTCTCTGATCATAGATTCCACACTTACCACTATCACAGGAAGTGGATGATCAAGGGATCAAATGATTCTTAAAGTCTTTTCTAATTACAAAATGATAATTCCAATGTGAGACTACTGTTGAGGAAAATGCTAACTTGCTGCTAATTTTTTCAAATCACACTTACAGAAAACATTACAAGATTAGTATAGATTGAATGCTCCCCCCACCCGACACCCCCAACATCCATACAATGAAACCTAATCCACAATGTACTTGGAGGTAGACCCTATGGGATGGGTTTAGATCATTAGGATGGAGTCCTCATGATTAGGGCTAGTACAAGAGACCTCACAGAACTTGCTGGCCCCCTTTTGCTAGGATACAGTGGAAGGACAGTCATCAATGAATCAGGAAGCTGGCTCTCATCAGGCACTAAACCTGTCAGAACTCTAACCTTGAACTTCCCATCCTCTAAAACTGTGAGGAATAATTATTTTTTTTAAGCACAGGTATGGGCAGGAATGGAGGTAAACAGGCAGTCAGGCAGGAAGCAAGAGGAGAAAGAAGAATTTATGTATTTTTTTTTTTGTTATTCATCTGGATTGCTGTCCCCATCCTGGGTTGCAAACCCAAGTCCTTTGGATATATGTGGACAACACAAGCTGGAGGCTGTGGATTTAATCACTAAGCCACCAGGATGAGCCAATAAATGTTTCTTTAGAAGTCACCCCCTCGCTGGTATTCTGCTATACCAGCCTGAATGGACTATGACAATTATTAACGGAATTAAAGAAAAAGAGAGATGTTACCCACAATTCTGATAACCCCATAGATCACACTGTTCATTAGGTTTCCGTATTTCTATATGTTCTTGTACAAGTGTGCAGTTTTCTTTTCCTTGTCGTGAGGGACCAAGACATAACTGTGTTATATGTAACATTAAAAAATGCACATTTGTCATGTTGCTTCTTTGTGCTGATTTTTTGTGGTTACATTTCATGATAGTAATAAATCATAATTAGCCTGTATTCTTATGTCCTCAGGATATTCAGTTTGCCTATCTTTGAATGTACAAATAATGTTAAGATGAATGTACTCGTGGCCCATGATTTTCACCCTCTTTTGAATTACTTCCTCAAGATTAGTTCCCAGAAAAGGAATTACTGGGCCAAAGGACAGGACTGTATAACTCGTGATTCATTCTACCAGACTGCTTTTAAGTGAAGGCTGGCAAGTTCACTCTGATACTGGCCTGCAGCTTGCTTCTACGTTTTGCAGTAATCTTGAGTACCATCTTAAAAAATGTGTTTAATATAAACATTTTACTCAATTTATTTTGCATTTCTTTGAGTGTTAGTAGGTTGAAAGTTTTTCAAATGTTTCCTTCTATGTTGCAGCTTTTCTTTCTTGAATTGACTCTTCATGATTCTGGAGTCAGTGTTTTTCTTTTCATACAGTGTAAGTGTTAGTCATTATTCACGCTCATAGGGGTTAATCAAGGGCTTCTAAGCTGTTGTTTCCCTTTTTATATAATAATGTCTTTTCTTCCATAATATGAAATTGCTATTTTTCATATATTTTAAAAGTATGTTTCCTTCAACATTTTCTCCTACTCCTTCAAAGCATGAAGAACTGTCACCTAAGACAAAGTATGTATTGGCATGCATATGTCGACATGTCTATTGAAAAACATATATGTTCTAATTATACAAAGATGCAATAGTGAATTTCATATGTCAACTAGGCTAGGCCCTGGTCACTTGCTTGTTCAGATACTAATCTAGATGCTGCTGTGAAAGCACTTTTTTAGATGTGATTAACATTTTAATCAGTAGACTTTCAGTAAAGCAGACTGCCCAGGCCCCGTAATGTAAGTGGGCCTCAACTAATCAGCTGAAGATCTTAAGAGACTCTTCTCTTAAGGGGACAGAGCAAGAACAAATTCTGTCTTTAGCTGGCCTTTATTCAGACTTGCGACTGCAACATCAACTGTTCCCTGCCATCTAACCCTGCAGATTTCAGACTCTTGCCCCCACAACCATGTGAATCGAGTCCTAAAATATTATTTTTTAATCTATAGACACATCCTATTGGTTTTGTTTTTCTGGAGATTCCTGACTAACATAACCGACTACTCTGAAAGGCTATTTAAGAAATTGATCAAAATGGAGTATGATAGAGAAAGATATTATCTTACATCGTATTTATCTTTCTTTATTTTAATTTCTGGAATAAGTAGTACATTTTTATGAGTCAAACATCAAATTATATTTTAAAAAGCATACAATAAAAAGTCTCCTTCTCATGTACATCTCTGTCTGTCACATTCTATCTTTATCTTTTTTCTTAGTAGGTGGCTGCATCATTTGTTTATGTGTTTGTAGTGTATTTTATGTCAACACAAACAAGACAAGACTATACATTCTTTTTGTCTTCTATTTCTATAAAAGATAGTACATGTCTCTATCTTCCTCCTTTTTACTTAACAAAATACCTTGGATATCTTTTCCATGGCAATATTTATATAGCTTCCTCATTCTTTCATGGCTACTCAGTGTGGATTTATCATAGATTATGTAACCATCCTCTACACTGGACACGTGAGTTATTTCCAAGATTGTGCTGCTCTTCATATATTAGTCATTGCACATGTATACAGGTATAACTGTAGGACATATTCCCAGAAGTGGGACTTCAATATCAAAAGAGTAATTCAGTTACAACTGTATAGATAATAGCATGCTATGCTTTTTAGAGAGGATATCATTTTTTTCCTTCCCCCAGTAATATGTATACTCTTTTGAAGAATCAGTGAACTACTTTGCCAAGATATGAAATTTCCTACTGAAAATCAATTTAGAAAAACTGAAATCAATCACTACTCCTGAGAGATTTCAAAATTACGTAATTCTAACTCCTGGTTCTCTAACACTTAACATTAGTTCATCTTAATTGTATTTGGAAATAGAGTTAGAACCAAATATGCTTCACTCTAACTTCTGGAAAGGAAGACACTTATTACAGGCATTACCATATTAGATAAAATAGCATTCTCATTCTGCGTTAGCTGGTTTACATGTGTGCTAGCCTGGTACTACGAGTCAGGGTCCGGTGTTACTATAACTTGTCTGGCATTCACAGTGAGCCTCTGGGAATATCCTGTTGAACATACACATGCCACAGAATTATATGATTCCTGATAGCATCTGATCTAGCATCCTACTTCTTTAAATCTTCCCTCAAATCACTTTTCACAGACCTAAATCCTACAACTCCTCTCTAATACCCTTTTACTGAGATGGTCCACGGTCCCATGGCGTGCACCCTCCCTCACTTCAATGAGTAAGCCCAAAGCGTTCAACTTCAGGTGTGTTCATGGTGGTCTCTACTTGAAGGAGGTCATTACTTTCTTTGACAAAACTCCCTAGGTATCTACTATGTGCCAATGGCCCTAGAGCTTACCTTCTAGAACATTAGAGTTGGCAGGGATACTGGCTATCATTTAATCCAACCAACCAAGATATGGGTGAATGGGGATCTGAAGTCAACCATCAACATTACAGGCAGGATTTAGATCTGAGATGGCAGCTGGAGTTCTTTCAATCACACTGCAGAGTAACCTCCCCCACACTCCCACTTGCCCTTATTCCACACTGATTTCTGAACAATTTTCCAGGAAACTTCCTGCTTATAACATAAGATTTTTTTTTAACACTTCCTGGACCCACTTTCCATGCTCGTTGGTCCTCTGATATTTTACCCTGATAGGGAACGCCAGTGTACAAGTATGAACACTGAAGAAATATACCAAGAAAGGATAAAAGCTCATGCTGACATGTATTCCTATGCAAGACTGCAAGGGAATGAGGGATGAGGTAGATGTGGAGTTAAGATTTCATTTCTTCTTAGACATTATAAGAAAATATAAATTGTGAAAACTGCAGGCCAATAAAGATTTTAAGGAGAGAACTTGTCTTAGCAATTGCCAGTCATTTCCCTTTTTGGTGATGAAGGCATTAAGGTGTTTGGGAGATCATATAAGCAGTCTTTTCTAATGATGTAGATGTAAAGCAAGTAAGATTTATTATTCTGGAGGAAAATATAATTGAATATTCTGAATTTATGATGATAACTCATTTGTAAAATCTATTGGGAAGGTGGTTGGGATGGAAATGGGAGCGAAATTCATATAAGCTCTAAAAGGTTACCTGGGATGTAGGTTAATTTGTGTAAAACATAGACCAAGTCCCCTGCCACAGTGGGTACTATGGGAGGAAAGGCTACATAAGGCATATGTATGTCTGTGAGTTTTCAGGAGTTATAACAAATGAGGGGAGAGTCGATCTTGATACAAAGCATTCTTGCCTGTATGCACCATTCTCTCTAGAAGAAATATCTCAGCCTAGAGCAGGAATCTGGGTTCATAGGTGAGGGGACATATCCTGAGCATCTTCTGTTGTGACTGCCAGGTTTTTGAGGAGTGGTGAAGTAAGCCTCTGGGTTTGTTTGTGGCCAGAGTGAGTGGCCTATTCTGCAGCAGCCAGTGGTGGGCCAACAGCAGATAAGGGCAGCCCTTTCCACTGAGGAGGCACTGGATTTGTTGGACTTACAACATGAGGAAAGTCCGTAAGAAAGGTGGGAAGACATTTTCAAAATATAACAGAAAAGGGGTTGAATCACATTTTGATATCAAACAGATAAATGACCTCATAGTTTAAGCAATGCTAGGTAAATATGATGAGTCAGCCACCTAAAAAGAAGTGATTCCTTGGCTCAGGGGCATTTTATTGGACATAACTCTGAAACAGGTATTACTATACCCAACTTAGAGATAAGAAGACTGAGGCTCAGCACATTGAATAATGTGCCCAGACACCCCTTCCCTAGAAGAATCTCAGTCAATCTGCCTGCTTACTCTTTTATGGATGCTGATTTTGAGGGAGAAGATGCATTCTGTACCTCTCCATAGTCAGCGTTTGCTAATATAGGTCATCAATACGCTTGGCTTTGGTTGCTTTTTTTAAAATGAAGTTTAAGTAGAATTAGTAAGATGCCCTGGGTGGCCCTGAGGGCACCTACTGCCCACTCCCCATTCCTCTTCCTATACCTCCCATCAAGAGGCTCCAAGCGCTGCCCTTTGGGCCCTGGCACCCAGCCAGCCAGCACAGCCTGGGGAAGCCCATGGGGCAGCCGCCTCACCTCAGCCACGCCTCTGGGGATGACTACTGGCTGTGGCAGGCAAGACACAGTAAATCCTACATGATCTCATTCCTCTCTCAGGGGTGGGCTCTGTCTCTGCAGCCAACAAAGTCCCCCAGCCCTGGAAACCTCAGGTGGAATAATGGAAACCCTCAAAGGCAGGTTCTGCAATGGAGTAGAACCCTGATGAGAACATCCACGTCTCTGCTCTCATCCAGCGCACTGGGCTCAGTCTGACTGCCCTCAACAGTAGGCTTCCATAAAGTCTCTCCTCAATCTGTCATGGAGAGAGGCCTCTCATTCTATGGGTTTCTGAGGGAAATGACATGGAATGGAGAATTAAAATGACCCATTCCACAAGAGCAAAGGAAAGTTCATTTGGAACCAATTTGATGTCTTCATTCTAAGGCCACTGGAGACCAAGTGCAAGGAATTATGGGCCCTCTTTCCACCTTTCTGCCCAATTCCCTGTCTTTTGTTTATGCTATTTTTTATATTTAATTGGACAGAGAGGGGAAGAGGATATGACTTCATCTTTTTTTCCTTCTAGATTAGAGTTTATTTAAAGTTCATTTAGCCTAATTCTTGGAATGATTCTTTTTGGCCAGTGGGGTTTTCCTAGTGCTTCGTTTCCAGAAGTTGAACCTGCCCTCTGTAAACAGGCCTCAGGTTCTGAAAATCCCCTCCTTCTCATGCTGCCTCCACCTCATGCACTCCTATCTTCAACAAGCCCAGTCTCACTTTCTCTATGACTCCTCACTGGCCCTCTTGTCCCAGCCATGAGCCCCTCTTGAATCTACACATTTTCAAGTCAGTTATCCATCTCTTCCCACCAGCACCCTGCAAAGGCTAGCAGCTTTGATTTGTCTGTACCTGCCTTTCCAACATCCTTCCCTCAGATACAGCATGGTGCTGTCCTTTCTACGTCCTCTTCTGAGATGCTCACTGTTGCTGGGTTTGCCCGATGCTGCTGAACAGACCCACTCCCAAGGAAGGCTCCTACTCTCCACTAGGAAAATCCCTCCCTTGGGGGGCTCCTTGTTTAAATCTAGCTTGATTCTCTTAGAGTCTACCTCCCTCTCTGGGTTTTTACCTTCCTCTCTGGGTTTTGAACAGTCCCAACTCCTGGGTGAATTTCTTCCATTATTTCTACCACGCACGTTCCTTAGTGTAATTCTCTCCCATCCTTTCTATCTTTTTATCTCCATCTTCATTCACAAACCTACTTGCATTTCCCCCATTTAAAAAAATAAAAGCCTCTGAATTATGTTTCTTCCCACACCTCATCTCCCCTTTAAGAGTAGATTTGTAACATTTGGCTTAGTGCCTTTTCCAATGCCTTTTCATTCTTGATTTCTTCCATTCTGATTCTTTTTCATATTTCAGTATATCCCTTTGCTAACCTTGCCTCAAGTACTTACTGGAAGGAAGAAGAGTTTTTAAATCTTATTCTCTCCATCACTGTTTTAGTGGCACTGATTTTCTCATTTTTTTCACCTATTGTCAAACTCAGTGGTATCTCACCCACTACTCCCCTGACCTCGGAAAGCCTGCTGATGGCTTTGCAGCTCACTTATGATTCACTAGGGATGAGTCACAGAGCTTCTCTGGGCCTCTGCTGCCCCAGGACACGAACTTGGGCCCCTGGCCAGCAAAATTACCAGTCATTACTGCCGCACTGGTTGTAACTGGTCGTGAAGGAATCAAGTGAGCAGGGAACTGGGTCAAGTACCGGGTCCAGGAAAATGCTAACATTTAAGGAAGAAGCAGAATTGGTCCTGGAGGGAAGCCAAGAAAAAACAGCAGAGTTGAAGTGATCTTTAAAATGCAAAGCTGATCACTTCACCCAGCTGTGCAAAATTCTTCCCACACCTCCCTGAAGGTTTTAGCATAAATTCACACTCTGTGAGGCTGCCTGAGAGCTTCATTTTGTGCCAATCCCCAAATGTACTTTTTGTTCCATTCATATGCTCTTGTATCTTTGTTCCAACATCCAATCTGGCCTCTGTGCTCATGCTGCTGCCTATTTTCTTTTTATTGTTCTAGGTTTGTTTACATCCCTCTGTACATTTCACACCACAGCCACCATCAGAGCTCTGGTGTCCCAAGCACCACTATACTAACTCTTTCCTTCCTTGTCCCCTCCCAACTTTGACCTGCATCCTGACAGCCACACTCGTGCTCCCTATGAATTTTGTTGTTCTGCTCATTTGTTTTATTTCTTTATATGCCACAGAAGAAACCATCTTGTACTTTTCTTTTTCTTTCTGGATTATTTTACTTAGCATGATCATTTTTCCTTTTCAAGAAGCGTGATGACAAAGGAAAGTCCGGTGGTAAAGCATCTAAGGTATCTAAGGGTCAAGGCAGGCTTTCTAGCAGTACTGGTCAAGTGTTGAGGTGGAAGAGTCATTTTCAGGGAGGAGGGGAAATGGCATGCCACCAGGGGTGTCAGCACCCCAGCAAGAGCAAGCCTCAGACCAGGGATTAAAGTTGACTATCAGGACAGTGAATTGCCTCTGGCTCCAGCACCCAGTCGTGGATGCATCCGGATCGATAAGGAAAGCTGATGGGCGAGTTCACATGTGGGACGTGTAGTACGTGACCAGCACAGACCCTTCACCAAGAAACAAAGGAATGACATCAGTTGAAGAAGACCACCAACAACTTCAAACGACAATGTCGCCTTGGCCAATCAGGAACTGAAACCTGGTCTGCAGCCTCCTCTCTCCATCCCCCTTCCTCACCATGTGGGATTTTCCCTTAAAAACTCAGGCTGCTGGCAAGGCCTGGGGTCTTGACCCCCATCCTTGGATCTTGGCTCCATCCTTGGGTCTTAGCCCTATGGGGTCTTAGCCTCCTTTGGCAGGACCCAATCTCTCTCTCTCTCTGCTCCCCACTAATGGACCCCCAACTTGCTTACTGCTGTGCCTGTCTGGTATGTGGAGCGTCCCTGAACCCACAACCCAGAACCCACGGGGTCTGGACCTCCCTTGGTCAGCTCCATCCCTTTATCCTCTAATTAAACCACTGCTTGCTCACTCCCTAACTCTGTCGTGGTTCTTTGAGCGACCCAAAAACCCCACAAGAGGGAAACTGTGAGTAAGGTATAGCTTTTTAATTTAGCTTAATTTACTTTTTTTTAAAGAGAAGGCAGGCAGCAGGCAGGCAGGCAGGAAGGAAGTGAGAGGAAGAAGTATTTTATTGATGTAGTTGTTCATTTTAGTTGTCCCCGCCTCCACCCAGGCCTGGACATGAACCCGGGTCCTTGGGCTGCGTCCAGGCTACACCCAGGCAGACTTAACTTGAGCCACTAGGACACACCAAGGCGTTTTTAAGAGCAGGTCATGCAGGAAGGTCAAGGCAGACATGGAAGAGAGAAAGGTCAAGGTAATCAGGTGACTGGTGACTTCTGACAGAGGATGCTGTAATAGGGACAGGGCTGCTGAGATGCAGGGGACCCAGTTGAGAGGAGTAAAGAAAAAGTCCTGACATGGTTCCAACAATACAGTGACAGAAGCCAGTGGGTCGACTTGGGGTGCCTGTGTCTCACTGGAACTCACTAGGCAGTGAGGGAAATTCCTGACAGAAGGAATAAAAAATGAGATTTATTCTTTGCTTAGTGGATTGGCAGGATATGAGAAAGTAAAAGCCAGAGCAACTGAATCACTGGGTCACAGAAAGTCCTGGGCACAAGATAAAATGCTTAGACCTTATCCCAAGGCCACTGCTTCCCAAAGTGTGTGGGACGGTTCAGTGACTTCACAGGGTCACTAAGGAACATATTTGAATAGTTATGTTAAATAAGTAATATAACTATCAAATGTATTGTTACCTTTTTTGCTATAATTTTCTTAAAGGAAAGATGAGGCAAGAATGAAGGCTAGCAGGCAGGCAGGCAGGGAGAGAGAGGAGGAAAAAGCATTTTATTTACTTCATTTAGTTGTTCATCTTGGCTGTTTCCCCCAGCCCAGGACACAAACCTGGGTCCTTTGGACGTATGTGGATGGTGCTCTTGGCCAAAAGCAGCTAACCAAACCACTACTCCCCCAGGATGTACCAAATTATGTTTAATACTAATATTCTTAATAGTTGTTAAGAATACTAGCATCAACTATAACTAGGATTTTATACTTCTGACTTCATAGCTAGTATAGCTATGAAAAAGACTTCATTCAAATCCTGTACAGACAACTGTCTTGTCAACCGTAGTACTGGCGGTGTGCAGACGCAGGGCATTCGTGAAGGAAGTGTGTGAAAGACCCTCAGGAGCACAGCCCTGCACACCAAGGAGGCAATAGCCGGGGCTGTGGCTGGGAAGCGCCCGGCCAGATCTGTAGTTTACAAAGATTGCTGTGGAGCCGAGTATGGAAAGTCTGGAAGAGACAGGACTCACTAAAAACAAAGGCTTTTCTCAGCAGGCTACTGGAGTTTTCCAGTGGAGAGATGATCAAGGCCAGAGCCCAGATGTGGACATGGGGAGAGGCCAGCCATCCATTTTCCTTCAGGCACTAAACCAATTCTAAGCCATACACAACAGCTAATACCCAAATCTGGCATTCAGGCTTTGTGTCTGGTTCTGCTCTATTACAAAATCGAGCTTAGTCAAAGGCTCGTTAACACAGGGCTCCTTCAGAGAGTCACTCCAAAGGAGACACTGCTTTCAAGCCCTAGCATAGAAAGTTGTCATCTCTGAAGAAGAGAGTCAAAAAAGAGATTCAAGAGATTCAAAAAAGGTAGCTGATATACAGGTTCTTGACAGAGGCTTTATCCCAGAGGCAACAGCACCGCGGATTGGTGGAGAAGGAACAGCAGAAGCAGCAAACACTTTCACTGGGTGCATGGGCAAGCTCGATTTTTTTCTCATAACTCGCCGAAATCATTGTTTCTATTTGATGGAGGAAGAAACAGATGCTTACATAGATCAGCTAACCTGCCCTAGGCCACACAATATGTTAGGGGTGAGCCTAGGGTCAACCTCAGTTCTTAATCAATAAAACATCACTTCCTTTCTGGTCAGTCCCCTTGTCCCGACTTCACCATCTCATAAAGCCTGCCACTGATGAAGATGTACAGCAGAGACACATAAAACCTAGTGAAAAATCTAAGAGTTGATGTTTGAAACATTATTGTATTATTCATACTATAGGTGTAGAAGCTCTGGATAATCTATTTTATTAAACGAGAAGTCTTATAGTGGGACTTTATTTACCATTGCCCGTGCCCCCTCTCTCTCTGCTCTCTGCTCTCTCTCAACAGAGTTGTGAGGTAAAGTTAAAAAATACCCAACAATAAAAAATTCTAAATTTAAGATTCGAATTTTCAGACCACTTTCACTTGCACTAGCCAGAGACTTTGGGAAGTTTCATAATCTTTCTGAGCTTCTAAAATAAAGATAAAAAACTCTAGCTTCTCATTTATGTGTTGAGAGCATTATGTGCAAGGAAGTTCATTTTACATTCAGAGAGATCCTTTAGAAAGTCTCTTCCATGTGCTTATCTAAAATTTTGCCACCATATTAAAAAAATGGACTAAAATGACCCCAAAGTATTAAAGGAGTATTTGTGTTATCAAAGGTTAATTTGGTAGGAAATGCAGTTGGAGTTATAAAACCCCAAACCACTCACAGGATTTAAAAATTATAAGCAGGAACAATTAAACAATTGAGTAGCTATTACACTAAAAACCGACTTCAGATTACATTAAGACACAGAGAATAGGAAGAAGTAAGACTGTGACTTAGTACTATATATGTATGTATGTAATTTCATTATCCACTTGTATTGTTGATGATAAGTAAGATATTCCAATGAGCTTCAGTCTTAAAACCTCCACAGGCTCCAATCTGAATACAGCCTCTGAAGCCCAAAAAAGCATTCTTATCTGCAGAGAAACTATCTAGAAACTATCCAGAAACCACCAGAAAACTAGCACCTACTAAAATCCACCTCAATGATCCAGCCCAAGGTCTTAATGTGAAAGAGGTCATTTTCCTCACCAGGTAAAGTCCCCTCTAGGACTCCCACTCCAATGAAACCAACAGTTAGTAATATCCATCCTTAAAGGGTCTTAGTGTATCTATAAAAAGCTTTACAAACTACCAACTAAAATATGGTTCTTTGTTGTGTTCACCAAAAACAGTAGAGCAGACCTTTTGAGAAACCTTGATCCAAACAAGTTATAAAAAGGACTGATCAAAAATAAGTCAAATGAAAATTGATGGAAGCCCACAGACTGTCAGTGCATAGACTAGACTCATTAGTGGGTACTTTTTGGTCTGATCACAAAAAAATTCAACTGTGACTGATCTTAAAAATTGGGAAAATTTGACATGAATCATCTAGATTTCAACTTTGAAAAATTTGGGAAGATCTAGCAACACCAGGATCAAGTTCCCAGGAAGTCCACAACAGCTGGTCCCCTTCACAGGGCTCCCTCATTAATACTCGGTCCAGCTTCCCTGCCTCTAAGTCAGCCATCAGGGCCTTTAAGGCATTTAGGCTTGCATGCACTCCTGTTTCTGCATACTTACTCCCAAACACTGTGTGCCGCACCCATTGGCAGGAATGAACCAATTCTTGCAGTGGAAATGGATCAGGAGCTGCTCTCCAAAGTGCCAGCACTTGCTCCTCCTTCAGAAAGCAGCCACCACAGTGACGTGCTCATTTATAAAGGGAGCTCTTTTTTCATGAGCTTAGATCTGACTGCAGTGTTTCTCATTAACTCCAGGCATGTGCCAAAGCTGGTTACTGGAGTTACTGAAGGGTGACTGCCTAATAAGGTACTTCTGATGGGAGGATACATTTTTTGAATTTCACATTTGATCAAACGAAAGATAAAATGACCCCAAAAGAATGAAATGAAGCAGTAGCACTTCAAAACATTTTAAAGTGTTAAAAAAAAAAAGTGAGAATATTGACATAAATGACTAATAATCCCCTAATTTATATTTGTTTAGTAGCATTCCAAAGCTTAAAACTCATGTGAAATATAAAGAGAAAAAGGTAATTCCTTTAGGGATTACTTTTTATTAGCAACATTTTTACTTTAAAACTTTACAATAAGAATACATTATGACAATAAAGGTATAAGCTTTTAAAAAAAAATCACAGGACTTCTTTTTTACAATACATCTGGTTTGGCTAAGTAGGGCCTATTTTGTTCCAGAAAGTACTTTAGGTCTTTCTGGCACTGACGGTCATGAGAGATTTCAATTTAGTCCTGATCCCATTAAAAGCAAGGTGACTTTTGATCAGATAATTCAGCATTAACTGTGGTTAAATATTGCATGCTAGAAAAGTAGGTCAGTTTGTGATTTCTTTAATTCATTCTTTTTTCCCTCTAAGGAGGGTGCTCTTAAGAGTATTTTGCTTAGACTTCATGAGGGTTTTTGGACATCTTCCTTTTATAAAGTGAGTTTAATAGAAAAATAAATTTTCTTATGATTTTACTTCTCATTACAAGAGTAATGCATGCTTCTTAAATGTATGCGGATAAAATATTTAATGGCAGAGAGATAGTCTTTTTAGTAAAAGCAGTTTACAAAAAAGTTATATGTGTGTATCCACACAAGCATACATATATATATATATATATATACATATATACACATACACATACACATATATGTCTATACACACACACTGTTATTAATCCAGAATGAAAACAGGACTAAAAGGCTACAAAAATAAAAATGAATTGCAGTTCGGTTGTATAACAAAATTTGGGCTTTTAATTTTCTGTTTTGTGTTTTTGTATGTTGATAACTATTACAAGAAGTCTATGCATAATTTTAATTATAAGGAATAAGTTACTTAAACATGTTTGTCTATTAAACTATTGACTCAGTCATCCATCCATCCAACTAACATTTAGGTCTATTATATACTAGAGTCTATTTTCTTTCTAAAATGTAATGTCATAAGATTTGGTCCCTGACTTCAGAAACATAAAGTCTAGTAGGAAGAAGTCACAAGTAATTCACAACTATAGGAAAGAGTGGTAGGTATATGACAGAGGTGGGAGAACAACAGAGGAACATCTAAATTAGACAGAGAAAGTTCTTAGAGGAGACACTTGAGCTAATATTTGCACTCAGGACAGGTGGGGTGGGGAACAAGGGTCAGGCAACTCAAGCAAGCCAGCGGATACGTCTGATTCCCATTTCTCAACATGGAAACATAGTGAGTTATTCACAGAAGGGCCATAACAGGAACAAGATATCCTAGAGATGTTAAATGGATAGAATATGTTAGATGTGGTGACTGCAATGTGAGGTCATGACTGAGAAAGCAAGATTATGCCAACATTCTGGCTTTGAGAATGGAATTATTATTGGTGATACTAGCTACTCTTATGGAGAAAAAAGAAGGCAAAATTTGTGGGGTCTATGTCAGGTGGAACTAAGAAATATGGTTTAGAGCATGATCAGTCTTGACTTTGATCCATAGATGATTCAATTATTAAACACGACTGGGTATATATGTGTGAGGGACTCAGTAGAAAGTTCTAGACTGAAGATAGCTAGAAATAACTGATATATAACAGAATTAAATAATTGGGTGTAGACAATTGTACAATCATGAACACGAGAGTCATTTAAAGGATAACATTTAATGAGGAAGGAAAGATAGCACACAGGAATATCAAAAAAACAGACTATGATCAATTGTGTCAAATGCTATGGAATGAGAAAGCAAAGTAAGAACAAAATAATGCCTTTGTTTATCACAATATGGAGGCTAACAGTTTCCAGCATTCTAACCCAAATTCAAAGCAGCAGGAGGCACAGGGAAGGACCTGAGAACTCTGTTTAGAAGTTCTCAGATGGTTTTATGACAAAGCTAAGTTTGGCTAGTACCCACTGACCTAAGCCATGAGTTGTTTACTCCATATACTTTCATATTTGTGAAGGAGAATATGCATTTCTCCAAAGGTTTTCGTCCCCAACATTTCTGAATTTAGAAACCGAGATTACGTGCTCTTATGAGGAGAAAGGGTACCTGACTTCAGTTCCTCGCCCCTATGCCTCTGCGCTTGAGAACCGCTCATCAGTCAAGGGTAGGTTGGGGAAGGACTGTCACCGTTCAGGGAGAGATCATCCAGAGATCTCTTGTTTGGGAAATTAAAGGATTTGCATAGGTAGAAAAGAGAGGGAACCTCCCAAGTTCAGGAATACAGCACTTTTAAAAGGTGCCAAGTTAGAAAGGTCCTAGATTTATTTGGCAAAGCCCAACAAGTGACCAACTTAGAAAAGCTGAAGACTCAGGCAGATGAGGAAAAGAGGGAGAGGTAGGTTCATCTGCAAAGTCCTTCAAAAAATAAATGAGGAGCGTTAATCCTGAAAGCTTGAGATATTTTTGTGTCAATGTGACAATATGAAAATATTTTTTCTTTAAAAAATTGTATTGGCTATAAAGCACAAAATAGATTTTTGGAGGAAAGGTAGAGAATAGGAAATTGTAGCTGAGGTCCAAGGTGCTATGCTCACAGTAAGAGAAAAATGAAATAAGGGACCTGGATGTTGGGACACTAGCTTTAGAGGATGGAGATGTTTTATTTGGCCAAGTAACCACTGTAGCATATAAAAGTTCTCTACTAATGAGTCAATGCTCCAACATATCTACAATAAGGATAAAATGTCAAATACAAAAGGACATTTTAGTTAAGCTCCTTATTTCTGTACAAAGCTTTGATTAGAACACTTTAATTTAATTAATGAGCCCATGGAGTTTCATTCATAAAATAGCAGTCACTTCCTCTTTCCATAGTTGCGAAAATGGAACATAACTAGCCAGAAGGAAAGTACCTTAATAATGATAAGGAGATGAATGAATTTGGGATGCTGGAAATGATCATACTTTCCTTATCTGAGAAATGACTTTGGGTATATGAAGTATCGCTCTCCTACTTCCAGCTCAGTGATTTGTCAGCCTAAACGAAGAATATAATGAATACAGTTTCAGTTATCTGATCTAATGTCTGGTTATAAGAATGAGATTTGAAATCAAAACGAATTTTGTGTAAATCCTAGACTTGCTATCTGCCAGTTTGTGCAAGATGCTGAGATGCATTAAGTCTCAGTTTCTGTATACGTAAAATGGGAAGAACACCAATGCCTCACAGAACTGCTGTATTCAGTGAGCTAACCCATGTGAAGCACCATGCAGAGCACTGTGTCTAACATGCAAGGAGGGCATCAATGGAACGTCCTGCCTGCTCTTAGCCCACTCTACTTAGAGCCCAGGAAGCGGATTTGGAGCTGATGAGGTAATTTGATATTGCTTTGAGTTTTTAAAAGTGGCAATCCTACTTGGGATGATGAAGGTATCTTAGGAGCACTGTTGTAAAGGCACTTGCTTAATCAGAATAATTTGATGCATTTCATAAAGTTTAATTCAGGCACCAAAATCACATCAGGGTCGAAAGAAGCGTAGACCCATAATTTGATGATGAAGGAAATTTCAGGTGGATGGAGCATCATGAAAAACAAATTCATGTCTTTCAGGCTTTACTCTAAATAATCTCAAACTAAGAGTAAGGATGAGGGTTTTTGAAAGAAACGAAGAGTTAAAAGGTAGATGTCCTACCATCAATCAGACATTGCTAAACAATATAATTGAAATTTGATGGGCAAAAGATTACATACATGGTCTTTGTATTAATGCCTACCACTACTAAAAATATGAAAAAGGGAAATAAATCCTAAATGGTATTTATTACAGTAAAAAATTAGAAACTTGGGTTAAAATGGGGGTGGGGAGAGAAAGATCCAAGAAATCCCTTAAAATTAAAATGTGATGAGATAAATTAAAAAGTTAACTGTACTCTATTGACAATACCAGGAAAACTAGTAGAAAATGGAAAATAAAACTAAGACATTTCTTTAAAAGTCTACTAAGAATAGTAAGCATTAGCCCACGTTTTACTCAACATAGAGCTAAGAGCTAAGAACTAGTTATAGAATATATTTAACTTCCCACAGACACCTATTGCTTGTCCACGGACAAGTTACCACTGATTGCTTTGAGAAATACTGACCTAAAGAAAAAGTACCTTTCCTAAATACAGAGCTTGAAGATGTGAGTCTACTCTTTGGTAGGCAACCATGGAGAACTCTGGAGAGAAAACTCACACTTAGGAAGTACTATTGCAGCTCACACACTGATCTGTGAACTATGCATTCAACAAGTCTAGTCCTTTCACAAGGACTGATAACTGAGGGCCTGGGTACTTCACTCATTTTCACTTTGCAAGTATTAAAAAAAATTCCAACTATTTAACATATGTGGTAATTTCGGTCATTTTTTTGACATTATGAAAGAAAATACCATGTTTTTCAAATAGTAACAATTTACAAATAAATGACTTTATGCTAACTGTGTGTAGGCACAAAGTCTAACTCTTGCATAAATCAAAGGATCTGGTGATCCTAATTAGCTACTGAGATATACATGAATTTTAGAATTAATAAGTAAATGTTTATGTGTATATCAAAATATATATATTTTTTATTATTAAAAGAGTATACAGAAGAAAATCCCTCAGGCCACTATTAATTTTATTTATATGAAAAAGGTTATAGGATAAGCATTGAATTTAAGAAAAATATTTTTAAAACTATGTTTGCCTCCTTTTTGAAAAAATGTAAATTGTATTCAGCTGTTCATCTTGACAATTCCTCCGGACCTGGGACGCTAACTTGGGTCCTTGAGATGTACACACACTGTGCTCTTGGCTAGAGGTAGCAGAGCTAAATGCTACCCCACCATGGTGTACTTTGCTACCTTTTTTAATCTTCCAAATTGATGAAAACAAAGAATCATACTACTTAGACATCCCAACATGTAGGGAAAAGGGCATTCATGCTGGTCCTGTATTAATTGTCAAAATATCTGATGTGCAACATTACTTAAAAGACCTAAAATATCCTTTGATTCAGTAAGGCTTCTTGAAGAGTTTAATGTACCAATGCTTGTCATGACAAAAAATTTGAAAGCTAATATCCAAAGAAAGAGCATGATTACTAATCAGTAAACAATAGAGGTGCTAACTAGATTGTTTTTATACATAACACAAGATGATGTTCATACCTTCCACATCAAATACTGGGTAAAGAAAAAGAAAATTACAAAATAGATTCTGTCCTTCCCCCCTTGATTTATCTATATGATCAAGTATTGCTAAAAACATTGCTAAATTATCTTAGTAAAACTAAGTTAAAAATCAAATACTCATGAGCTCTCTTTCTCTCCCCCTTCTTATTAGCTTACTTATTACATAAATCACACTAACTAATTAATTCAACTTGGATTAAACATTCGTGAAGCATTTGCCAAGTCATGCATAATCCTTGCTGTTTAATTTCATTTCCATTTTATTTTAAAAGTTGGATAATATGAAATCAACAGTTAGAAAACATTTTGGCAATTAAAAAACTACATAAAATTGGAAAACAATTTAAAAAATTTCATCTGAACAGGAATTCAGGAGGTTATCTAAAAGAAAGAAATTATTTGTTAATATTAAGAAAAATCATATATTTTATATAGAACAGTCTCCAAATGCACTCCTATATTAAGTCTCTAAAAAGTGCTAAGAACTGTTTTCAACAGCTTTTTACAACCTCCTCAGGTTAAGGTACAAGTCTTATTTATCTCGAGCTAGCATGGTGCCTGCCAGGACTTACTCTCAAGAATATGATCACTTACTTAACACAATGACTATTTTCCACATTAAATAATTATGTTTCAAATGGATAAAGAATCTTATCCTAGGGCCCACAACTGCCTGATGTGAGAGTTCATTATTCCACCAGCCAGACCAGGGCGCCTGGGATGCCATTCCTCTTCCAGAGCAGGGAACGGTATTGTCTTCAAACTTCAGATGGCTTCTACCATAGGCAAACAAAGTGAAGGTGAAAAAACAGCCACCTTACTGCTTACAGTGCTCTCTCAATTTAGGATTACCTTCTAGAGAAAGGTTCCTCTAGGAGTAATCATGTTTTTATAGTGATAAGACTGCAGATCCCTAACTAAGTTAAACACATTTTTTTAAAGTAAAATTCTTTGCGAAAAGAAGTAAGGTTTAGTAAAGGAAAGAGAGTAGATGCAGATGAGTAAATGTTGGAGACATAATAAAATACACTAAAGTTTTAAGTAGTCAAATCCCTAAATTATTTGGCGATTGTGCTCACCATCAGTTTTAGAATGGAGTGTAGGCTCTGGTCCACTAGGGCAATATTTGAGCTGTGGATCTCTATATATGACATACCTTTGTCCCTCAAGGACTTTTGGCAGTGTCTGAAAACACTTTGGTTTTCACAGCTGGGGAGGTGTGACTGGCATCTCGTGGAGAGAGGCTACAGTGCTGTTAAGTATCCTACAATGCATAGTACCTCTCCTCAGAATTATGCAGCCCAAAATGTCCATAGTGTTGAGGTGGAGAAATCATGGGCTGATGATTAAAATAAGGTGGAATTATCCACTGTCCTCATGTTTAAATGGGCACCAAGAGACAGAGTGAAAAAAGCCTGCACATTCCAGGCTGGTTCCAGGTCAAGATCTGGACACTGCTGACCTCCCCAACACAGCACTCTCTTCCTCCCCTGACCCAGGAGCAGGGCCTGATTCTGGAAGCTGCAGTGAAGACAGGGAGCTTTAATGCTGACATGCACCTGACCCTCAGTGAGTGACCACGCCTTGAGTAGCAGTGTCCCCGTGTGCAAGAAGAAACTACCAGCTTTCCTACATCTGCGGTGGTCTCAGGGCTTCTGGAAACTTCTACCAAGTTAAATAAAACTGTTGTTATATACTTAGACAGTTTTTAACTCCTTTACATCTCTCATTTCTAGTATCCAAGATTGACTAACAAGGGCTTTAGGGAAAGTGAAAACCTGCCAAAACAGAGGTAAACAGAAATGATAAGCAGGTTCCTACTATTGCTTCCCTTGTTTCTTCTTTTCCCAATTTCTTACTTGGGAAGTTATTTGTTCAATGATGGAATTAAGGACATCATAGAGTACAGCATAAATGAAGAGGATGTGCTTTAGTAGAGGTAAGGTTTTAGTAATGATAATAAAAAAAAAAAAGGAAAAAGACATTTTTAAAAGATTTATGAATAACCAAGAGGATTAGTGAAACACATTTGTGAAGTTAGGTCAACATCAAAATAATATTCTCCTATGACATGGAGGGTTAGTGCACTGCATAGGATAAAGAGACCTGCCAAAGAGAACAAATTGTCACATCTAGAAGGCCTATGAGAAGACACTATAACCTAGAAAGAGGGCTCTTATTAAGGTGGATTCTTCATCCTGCTGTTGAAATGTCAGTGTATGCAAGGGGCTAAGTTTGTCATAGCAAGGGAATCCAGAAATGACCAGAGTGAGAAAAGCATTGCACGCTATTTCTGCATTCCTTAAGGGTGTCACCGAGCCTAAAGTCCTGACAAATTTAATAGACGGGATACAAAATTAAACTTTTTTTATTTCTTACTGTGCACTTGGAGGTTTGGGTTGGGATTAATTCTAGGATTGTTCCATCTTTCCCAATCTTTAAATAAAATGTGGATTTTTTTTTAAAGCAGGTAGACATGGAGATAAGAAAAGAAATAATTAAAACAACAGTTCCTAACATCTATACCCACGAAATCTAACATTAATACAGTGAAATACCATGCCTCCCAGAAAACTGCTGGTTAATTAATAATTCAGTAAAGAAAATGAAGTATGTCAGGTTATTTGCTAGCCAAAGAGAAGGTCACAAGCACTATAAAATACAATATAATGGAATTCAACAGTGACCTACTTTTAAAAGTCCACAGAAACCACTTGTATAAGAGGTCAAAGAGAAGTACTATTTCAGCATTACAGGTTTCTTCTGGGTTAAAGAATGACAGTGAAATAACTACAAGTGTGGGGTTGCAATAATTATTCTAGAAGATTCCTTGCTAAACAAACCTCATTAAAGATAATAAAATTGAAAAGATCTAACTTCTTTCTTTCTTTTATTTCTTTTTGTTTTTTAAAGGAAAGCTGCAGGCAGGAATGAAGGTGAGCAGAGGCAGGCAGGCAGGAAGAGAGAGGAGGAAGAACATCTTTATTTCATTCAGTTGTTCACTACCATCCTGGGACATGAACCTGAGTCCCTGGGATGTGTGATCTACGCTCTCAACCAAGGCAGCTGACCAAATTGCTACTCCACCCAGGTATGCCAAGACCCTAATTTCTTTAGATTATAAAATAAACATTTTCCCAGAGAAAAAGTGACAGATACATAGGCTGCTTTTCTGGTAGACCTCAGAAGTTCACAAAACCCACAAGTCCAGGACTTCGTTTTCCTTATCAGGAACTGGCCTAAATCTCTCAGGTATTGTCCAGCTGAGAAATTTGATTCCAGAAGTTTGATTTCAACAGCTTCAGAAGGTACAATGCCTCTGTTGAGACATTTATAATTAAAAAAAAAGACACGCTCTTATCTCCCCAGCACTGTATAAGTTCTATGTTTCAAGAGTGGGGTTGCAGGAATGGATAGGAAAGTTATTTTAATGTCTGTGTTAACATGAGTTCATGTCAAAGATAGAGAAAAGATTAGAGAATTCATTAGTTAAAATCCTATGAATTATTTTTCACATTAAACTCAACTTTGTTAAAAGGAGGCAACACTTGGTGCGCCCTAGGGGAGTAGCGGTTTGCATACCCACTTTGGACCAGCATGGTCCACACACCTCCCAAGGATCCTACTTCACGTCCCAGGGTCAGAAGGAACAACCAGGATGCCCAACTAACTAAATAAAAGTGCTTCTCCCTCCCCTCTCTTCCTGCCTGCCTCTGCTCATCTTCATTCCGCCTGTAGCCTGCAAATTTCCTTTAAAAAGAAAAAAGGAGGCAACCCTCTTGATGACAATTAGATGCTCATCATCTCTGGCATTATACCTTGCTTCTCAGCCTTGCTGGGAATTTAATTTTGCTTTATTAACAATTCATGCTTAAGGATTTTCAGTGAATGTATTTGTTCTTGGCAGGTAAGTATGTTAGCTAAAAGCTCTGATGATGTTTGATGACTAGTTAGGAAAAGTAGACATATAGAAGTTTAATAATTTTGAACACCAATTGCAAGGCCTTTGTAAACTCTCTGCTCTTCCACATATGCCAAAATAAAACACAACATTTTTCTAAAAATGTTTTCTAATTATTTTTATTATAAAGATGTCCTCCATGAAGTACTGCTGAAGAATTTCTATGCCGCTATTTCTGCTGTCCTAGACAACCACATAACCCATAAAATTTCTCCCTTTGAAAAGTTTAAAATATAAATCTCTCTAGAGGTCAGCAGCCCCTCCAACCACTGAGCTGATCCCTGTTCCACGTCTCACACTGCTGCGTTACAGATACTCGCCTCCATAAGGCCAAAGCAGTCTTCAGTTGCCCCAGGACATCAGGCACTTTAAAAATTATAGTCATACATCTCTGCTGCACTTAGAGGAACTTGGATCTGCTGCACAGTATTCCCTTTTTTCTCAGTGGAAGAGCACTTCCAATTACTGGCACTTGAGAATATCTACATGTTCCTTCACTGAAATTGAATGGGGTTGAACATTATGCAAGTGGTTCAACGACATCAAATTTGCTCTACTGAAACCACCCTTTGCAGAAAGCTACTCAAAGAACAGCATTCTGGAAATTCTAAAATGTACCACTAACAGAAATCTGTTCTTCGAGAATAAAATTAAGTATTTTAACAATATAGGAAACACAGGATGCAATTAGAACCTAATTGACCAAGAGATTTTCCACTGCAGCTCCTGCTCACCTCTCCCGAGGAACAGCAAACCAGTACTCTGGCTGCTTTCTTCGTTTGCCATACTGCTGGACCATGGCCGCGGTATGGGTGGCGAAGGATTTTCTCATTGGTTTTCCAACTTTAATGCATAAAAACATGGGTGGAGTCTTGCTTTTCTCTTCTTTTGAAGGAAGTATATCTGAATCATACATGAAAAGAATATTTACAATAAAGTCTTTCAACTTATAAAGAATAGTGTCCAATCTCTGGTGAGTCACGGAAAGTCAAAACATACTTTGGTAGAAACATCATACAACACCACATTAGAATTAATTAAAAATTTCAGATTACCTTTAACACCAGAGGGAAAAGGTTTTGAATGTTTCAGGTTGGTCTGTCACATGAGATACTGGGGATAGGCAAGATAGAACAAAACAAAACCAAACCAAAAAACCAAATGAAAAAACCAACCCAAAATAATAGCAAATATTAGAAAATTGTGATAATTCACAAGACTATATATTAATGAACGGGACTGTAGACCCAATCACAGCATAAGGCGATGTAGTTTGGAATTCGAAATATCTTCAAAATATCTTCAACTCCTTTATAGATTTAGAAAGTCAATATAAAAAAGCCATTAGTTGTTTTTAAATCTTTCAAATAAAATAGAAATCCATGTCATAGTTCAAGTTCCAAAATACATGTATTTTTTTTCCAGTTACCAATATGCCAGTAAAGATATACTCTATGGGGAAAACACTGTTCTACTACTTTTGCTATTGCATATGCAAGTTTTAGAAAGGCAACTACATGGTAAAAAAGACACCAAAGAAAAATGGCTCACCTTCAATGGGTACCTGAATTCTCTTTAAGAGCCATAGCTGAATTTCTGACTTATTATCCATTTGTGTGCTTTGGCAGCTGTTGTCCAGAGTAGAGTTCAAAGAACAATCTAGAGACTCTTTACTCATATTTTCTTCTGTGGAAGAACCCAGTTGCAGTGGAAGGGGCTCTCTCTCATTCATCCAGATTTTATGGGGCTCTTTATTGCCCTCAGCTTGGGGATCACCTGCCTGGGGAAGAGAACTACTAAGTGTGATGTCTATTCCCACTGGCTTAAGACTTTTGCCATCACTTAATTCTGCCTTCTGAGAGTTCGCAGATAACTGTGGTCCTTCTTTGTTCTTGTTCAGGTAATATTCGATGAGTTTAACTTTATCTAGATCTTCATGGATGTTCAGTGTGTTTTCCATCTGGCTTTCTGGGGAACCAGACTGCTTGTCCATCTCTGGCATTATATCTTGCTTCTCACAGCTTTCTGAATCCAGGGCCCCCTTTAGTTCAGCATCATTCTCTGTTCCTGAATAGTTGAGGGCTGACTGTACCTGCATTTCCGCAGCAGAACTGCTTGTTTGTGACTTAGCCTTCCTTAGCTCCTCTGGATCAAGAGAAAGGCACTCCTTTGAGAGGTCTCTTTTGTCCACTGCACTACCAGTTTGAGAGGAAAGTTCTTCCAAGTCAACGAAGTCATCCTCCTCTAAAAGAGAATTTTCTTTGGCAACAGATTTAAATGCAGCATGAATGTCCAAAGGTTCCTTATTGGCCTTAGTCACTGTGGTAGATCCACTGGTTGTTTCTGTAGAGGATTCCAGATTCTTTAACTTTCCTGACACAGATATGTCTGAGGACTTTGTCTCTGTGTATTCTGTTGACTTCTCCAAAGCTCCTGTTGATTTAGAATCGGAAGTGATGGTTCTCTCTTCATTTTGTTGCCATTTTTCCTTGTTGAGAGATTTGAACTTACTGAATGGGTTTATATCCTTTTCTGAAGCCAGGTCTTCCCATTCTCCAGGCCTGTACAGAGGACAAAGATCCTGAGGTAGGTCACTGTTGGGGGAAAAATGGTGGGTGCACATGGAATGTTAAAAACAAAACAAAAACAAAATGGCGGAAAGGCAAACCAAAATAAAATACAACCAAAACCAAAATATATGCTATAACTTAAATTTATGTTTAAATGATTTTCAGAGTAAGGAAATGAAATCAATTGACTTCAAAATGAAACACAAATCAACTAAAGAAGTAGCAAAACAAAGAACCATGAGCGCTGCATATCCTATTAAAAGCACATGAATGGTCTGTGAGGTCATTTATGGACATGGAGATGTCACCCACCAAATTTGTAATGATAAAATAATGTTTCTGATATTCATAAAGGACAAACAATATTTTAGTACTATGATTAAACTACTTAAAATTCAGTTTTTCCTATTTATAAAACAGTACATTAATCAATTATATGGCTTCTTATTGGCTTACTGAGTAAAATTAAATAAGTAGCTACTCATTTAAGTATTCCATAAAGTGACAGACCCTGAACCCTAACTTTGGTTTCTTGACTCAGGATTTGATAAGGGACATCCATTTACTCCCCCCACCCCAGGGAGATTCAAGATCCATTGTAATTGTGAATCTACAGTACCTATGCCATTTTACAGCTAAAGAATTTATAAAAAACAAAATCAAATAGCTCTTATTTATAACATTTAATTTAAATTTCTTCACTGTTTAAATTTCTTTGCTCTTCCATCTTATAATAGTATTTTACTTTCTGGTAATGGGACAGCTGGTCTATTAGCTAAAACATATTGTCCTGGGATGCAATCAATGATTTTTCCTTAATGACAGATGTTTTATTACAAGATTTGAATTGCACAAAAATATTGATTAAACATGTTTTCCAGAGTTTAAAAAATATGGTCAAGAAATATGCCTTTTAAAAATGATGACTGATCTTGAGTCACTCATATTTTCACTTATCTTCATGTCAATACTGGATTAAAATATAGATACATAAAATCTCTTAAAAAATAATTTTCAGACTTTAGAAATAATTTTATTCTCTAAAAAGCCTATACCATATTCAGCTAATACTATTATTGTATCTTTGAAATAAATAATTTTGACAATAAAGAAACAAAGTGCCAGGTATCCTCAAGTTATAAACCTGTCTCCCCAACGTAATCTGTAAACCACTTGCAGGGGACATCCCTTCTTTTTCCAATAGAATATATAAAAGTCTATACAATTGTTAGAACTTGACAAATTCATTAAAAATCCTTTAAGTCATAATTCATTTCAGTTGAGTAAGCAATCGCTGAGCCCCTAAATGCCATTTGCTGACAGATGGCTGGGACCGTGTGTTCTGCCTGAACTGAAACAAACATAAACGTTCTGCCTAACATTAGCAATAATAGAAAATGTAAATGATGCTTCAATTCTACAGTCAAGTAAGTTAGTATAATATGGCATCATTTCCATTTTAGAACTGAAAATTTAATTTGGCAGTTTAAAGGCTATAAGAATTCCCGTACAAAGAAACAGCTCTTCATATACTTGGTTTATAAGAAAATGCATCTTATTAACATGAACCTCCAAGTCCCCTTCTCATCTCTGCATTCTCCACCTAGCTGCACTCCTACAAAGATTCCATTTGACTGCATTCTAATCAGTCACCTAAATTACTATGTCTACTCCCTCCCTTCTTTACTTCTATCTAATTCAAGCTGAGATTAATTCAAGCCATCTGCTTTGTCTGCATTGCTGCTGGCAAGCACTGGTGGACAAAGTACATAGTTGAGTCAACTAGCTCTGCTGTTAGTTAATATTTTCTATATTCAGGCAGCTAATTATGATCAATAATCCCCTCAGCTTTTCTTCCTACAGTGGAGTCATAAAGTGTCCTACACAAAAAATACAAGCCTGAAGATGAGGATAGGTATATTTCGCACACACGCGCACACGCACACACACACACACACTTTGCAGTGAGATAATTTATATCTTTTGTTTTACCATACAAATTTCAGTCATGATGAACTTTTAAGCAATTTTTAGCAACTGACGAAATTCTGAGGGCAGTACAAAGTTCATTTCCCATTGATTCCACTCACATTTCCTATTTTGCTCACTGGTACACATATTGTTCATTAGATTGTAAAATCTTTCAGACCTGCATCCAAGGCAGGAATCAGTGAACAACTCTAAAATAATTTCACCATATGAAGCTGCAATTCTTCTTTTCTTCTTGGTTAATAAGAAAATGCATCTTATTAACATGAACCTCCAAGTCCCTTTCTCATCTCTGCATTCTCCCCCTAGAGGTTTCTCTGCTCCCCAGCTATGGTGCTAGCCCTGCACCCTGGATCATTAAGCACAATCTTACTCTGGGAGAAATCTTCTGTAAAGATGTGCCTTCCCATTCTGTTATTAAAAAGAACACCACTCATCCTAAGTTCAGATATGAAAGCGCTCCAGAAGAAGCAATTGGTGGGCAGGAAACACCCATGTGTGGCTAATCACTCACTTCCAAACTAAACCATATTCTCACTTACTCTTACCTCCTCCTCCCACCTTCTCTCGCTCCCGCCCGCCCCATCCAACAGGAAGGCAGGCAGACAGCAAGAGAAGAAGCTTTTCTATTTAGTTAGCAGTTCCTTCAGTTCCTGGGCCGTGATCCTGGGTTCCTGGGCTGTATGCAGACTGTGCCCTGGGCATGGGCTTAACACCTAAGGGACCAGGGTGAGCCTTTCCTTTCCTCTTCTCAGAGAACCCAATGTTCATTTCTTCTTCCAAAGGGAACTTATTTCCTTTCCTCCTGGTCATCTAGGATTCCAAGGCAGTTGGACACTCCATCACATGGGTTCCTGGGAATGCTGCGTACACATCTATGCTTACAGTATTGTTGGATGACCATTGTGTCCATCTATCTGCTGCACCCAGTTGACAGCAGCTCCTCAAGGGCAGGAGCTATGGCTCACTCATCTTCATATCCTCCCTATGCACTGAGAGACCTTAGACGCCTCCATCTGTGTGGCTAAGATTCCCACAGAATAATGAAGAGGCTTTCAGATATGAATTAAAGGTTCAAGTATTAACAGTCTACACTTGGTGGGCTCTAGGCTATTTTCCAGGTGTTTTGATATATTATTGCACTTAATTCTTTAACAGTCCTATTAACCAAAGAATAAGTTTCATTCCACTTTACCACTGAGAAAACTGAGGTTTGAGATGGAGTATCTCAGGCAGATCACAGAGCCAGAGAAAGCCAGGCAGCATGACTCCACGCTACCTGGCTTGCGACACTGCCTCGAGATCTCTCATATGGACACCTCTGCAGAATTTAGAAAGTACCACTTGTGGAGCTCCAGTGGTTTGGAGTTGGGTAACAGCCTAGTGGCGCTGATGCCACCAACTCCAGGGAAACCTGCTGGCATCAAGCCCTGGGGACTCTGTGGCTGGGTTAGTTCTCTCGTTACCTCCCCTGCCTTCTCCTAAGTCTCAAGGGTTATTTGCCCTTTGACAGTTGGACCTACTGCTTTGCTGCTACCTTGCCATCACTGAGGGTTTCTAAAGAACTTTACTGCTGCCACTTATCAAACAGATATGCTGACAGAATGACAGCAAGAGACTCAGATTATTCCAACAAGTGAAGAGATTCTCTGAACTTACTTCATTCTTCCTTCATAGTGAGGTTCCTTGCATGTGTTTGTGTGTTTTTACAAAAAACAAATCCCCAAACCAAAAAGACCCAACCCTCAGCTTTATCATGCAAAATTACTCAACATTAAAGTAATATTCGGTGTGTCTGTGTACAGTAATGGTTTGGTTAACTGCCTCCAGTCAAAGCACAGTCGACATGCATGCCAAGGACCTGGGTTCACATCCCAGGCTGGGGAGAACAACCAAGATGTACAATTCAATAAAAATAAACGAAATGCTTCTTCCTCCTCTCTTATCCTGCCTGTCTACTCACCTTCATTCCTATCTGCACCTTTCCTTTAAATTACAAAAAAAAATATTCATTTATGTTTCAGAGACAAACCAACCAGAATTATTCCCTCTTCATACCAACAGGAGTCGCCTGGCTCCAGGGCTGTGGCTGCCACACTGAAAGCTCTCTCTCTCCAAACAGGATTAAGGGAGCCTTCTAGAATTTGAATGAAGAACCTAACTCTGCATAACAAAACAAGGAAGAAAACACTCTTCTTTTACTGGTAATCTGACTAAAAATCTTGCAGAGAAATGTCATTTCTTCTTTCTATTGCAGTAAGACTATGCACTAATCTCCAGAAAAAAGCTAAATTCCATTTCGTTGTGCTGGCTTTTAGCTTTTCTCCTTTCACTTTTATACTCAAGTTTTCTTGATCATTGACTTTGCTTCCATTTCCTCTCATTTTTTCTACTTTTTAAAAATGCATTACCCAAATCTCCTACTTTCACATTCACCTCTCCGTAAATTCTTGTTCCTACGAATGCCTTCACTATTTCATGGCACTTAATTCTTTCAACACCCCCTTGTCTCTGGTAAATGAAAAAAGTTCTCTTACGAAGGCAAGGCATCTTTGATCTTCATGTGGGAGACGTCATTATAGAGGGCAATGGAAACCACCTCTTCCATGGGGCAAATGAGGCCATACTCCTCACACCCGTTTTCGATGACCAGCGGATCAGACTTGTGAGGGTCAAACATGATGTTGTTAGGAGTGACAATCATGACACCTCCGACCACCCCCTGCAGGAGAAAGGGACAGGGCAGCATCACTACAGGCAGAAATGCAACCGTGACAGCAGCTTTCATGAACTGGTGCTGCCATTCCGCCGACTTTGTGAACCACGGCGACCCCAAGACAAGCGCATCCCCTCTAAGAGGGTGGGAAAAACGGGCTGAAGAAATGCAGGGTTGGCTACGTGTCAGGCTGTGGCAATCCATTGGGCCTGGTTCTCGCCAGCGGCTGAAGGGAATCATGGCGGGATCTCGGGTTACATAAGCCTGTCTCGGATTTCTCACTTCCCAGTCTGTACGGCGAGAGGAGCTGTCCCACTGGCTTTCCCTGTTGAGAACTGAGTGTTATACACTTCACTCAGCACATACCCAAGATGTGTCCAACAAACATGTGGCACTGTGCTAAGAGAGTGACTGTCTCAGAGCCAAAATAACAGTCTTCGTATTTCTCTCTATTTAGAAAGCGCACATCCAACAAAATTCAACACACACTGGGACAGGGAAACTTCTGCAGGCAGAGTGAATACAGTGAATGCACTACGAAAATTAAAAGTAAAAACAAAAACAACGAAAGTTTGTTAGGCACTTATGTCTGAAGCTTAGTCAGTTTATGTTAAAGACCCTGATGGCTACAGGGGTGTTATCAACCAGGGATGGCAGGACATAGACAGCTCTTTAGGTAAATCATTGGGCACTTAATGATTTTAGTGCTCATCTTTGAAGTGAAGAGTTTTATATTTCAAGCATTACTTACTTTCAGTTGCCAACATTTTAAGAGTATGTCATTCTATATTCCTATCATTTGGAACTTAGTATGAAGTCTCTATGAGCACAGACACTTACACCAACACAACCCCTTCTTCAAAGGTTCACTGAAAGATTTGTTCCTTGTAAAAACACAAGCGCGCGCGTGCGCACACACACACACACACCCCAAAAAACTAAAAACATGATATGGCAGATAATCTTTAATACCATTATCTACAGCAGAAACAGGTTGAGAACCCAGTATTTTCCAGGTTAGAGGTTAAGCTCTTAACAAGAATTATCTCTTTCGATGACCACACCTTGTTAGCTAAATTTTATTATTGCTCCTACTTTGTAATGAGACAAATAGAGCTTAGAAAATTTAAATACCTTGCCTACGATCTCAGAGCTGGGGGATGGCAGAGCTGGAACTTAAATTCAGTGAGTCTGACTCCGGCATTTACTGCTAAGCATTTACTATACCATCTCCCTAACCATCCATTGGCTAAGAATGGAAAGAAAAGGTGGTCAAATCCAAGGTCACAAAGAATCAAATTTCCACTCAATGATCACACCTTCCCCAGTAAGTAAAATGCTAAGTGTTCAAGTGAGGAAAACTAATGGATACTTGTCGTCTGAAGTTGAAGCTTTGAGTAAAGTATTTTAACTTCGCCAGCCTTTAGCTATTTGGAATCTGTTAGTTTTCCACAGATTCCAAGAAAAGGAAAAAAATTACATAGCCATATACCTTTCCATCAGTGAAGTATCGACAATTCATTTTTAAAAACTTCACCACACCTGGCTCATCTTCTTCAGAAGTAGATGATAAGACTCTTTCAATCGGTTTTAAGGCCTTTCTTGCCAAGTCAGCATCCTTCAGAAAGTAAAATTTCCAAAATCAAATAGAAGCACTTTTCCAAAAACAGCTTCCTTATATAAATCAAACTACTAGTTTCCTGTTAAGCAATGTGTTTCTATTTAACTTGAACATATAAAAGAAGCAAATGTTAATGATTTAAAAACACCACGAATATAACAATAATATTTGAATCAAAGTAAGACTGAAAACCAAGTACATATGAATTAATACATGTCACTCATTAAATATCTTTAGAAAATAACCTTAGTGAATGAATTCATATTTGACTCATGGTTCAAATTCTCGAGAAAAAAGGAGTAGTACAAATAACGAGTCTCATTGAGAGTTTAAAATCATACTGTTACTGTTTTTGCCTTTGATATCTTAAAGCGAAATACATTTTTTTATGGTAGCATGGATTCTCTAAACAAATTACAGATTACTTAATCTACCCCCTTTGGGAACGGGAATAATTTTAGATGACATCTTGAAAAAAAAGAACATGGAAAATTCCGCAACCTACAAAATCATTTTGATAAATATGAACTTCAGTCAACGAAGGACATACATACAGGCAGCTTATCATATTCTGCATCTGACGATGAAGGAGAGACAGTAGCACCAGGACTGGATGATGATAACCTTAAAGTACTGGAAGAAAAGTTGGCATCTGGCACAAAAAGAACCTGCGAATGGGAAAGAAAACCTGGGTGAACACCGAGAATCAGTTGCTCCCTGCACAGGCTCATGCTAAGCACATAACTAAGATCTACTTGGTTTTCTGGAACTCGCAAAGATGTTGGAGTCTTGCTGTCTCATCTCTGAGACAATACTTAGCAATGTGATTGTGTGCAGTGACAAGAAAGGAACATCTGCAAATTGTTAAGTGAGCAGGAGCTCCTATAGGGGAGAGCAAGGGAGTCAAGTGGTAGGTCACGTGACGCAGGGTCCAAATGAGGCCTTGAACAGGATGAAGGAATTGAACAGGGAAGGAAGAGCCTCCCAGGGAAGGCTACTGAGAGTACCAGGGGACAGAGGAGAGAAGCATGTTTCTAAACAGAACACCTGCATCAGGAAGAAATGGAACAAGTCCAGGCTTGCTAACTCTAAGCTGGCCCCAAGGGATAAGGTAAGATCTTTACATGAGAAGCTATCTACAAGGTAAGAGCCATACAACAAATCTCAGGACGTCCATCAATGTTTGGGTTATCGAAAAACAAAAATAAAAACAACTCTACTCACAGCGCATAAAATAGTCTTTTTCTGTCAAGTGTTCTGGTTACCAAAATGTTATTTCATTCAACATATTTTTTAATAAGACATGCTACATTTGCCCTATATCAAATACAATCTTAAAAAGATCCGTGATGTTACAAGACAGAATCAAAATTGTTCTCTCTTTCCCATCCTTTCATTTATACTATATTTTACATGGGGGCACATGAAGATAAAGGTAGCAACATCAACATAAAGGAGAACTAGGATGAAGACTGGTTACTACCGAGAATTATGCACTTCATGATTAGCAAACACTCCTTGAGAGGTAGGCCGTAAAATTGGCACTGGGTTTTCAAATAACCTACGCGAAATTGTGTCCTTTTGGTATACAGCTCTCTTATTCACCTTATGCATCTAGACTAGAGGAATGTTGACATTTCTTCCAAGCAAGTCTCCATCCAAGAGCATCTGAGCTCTTGACAAGTGTCAGGCGACACAGGTTCAGGTTCTATCATCTGAAGCTTTCAGCATGTCACATCAAAGGGATAATTCCTATCCTTAAATAGTTAAGTGCACTGTTGATAAAGGTGACATCTGAAAACCTGGCAGCTTAGTTACAGCATGTGTGATCTCAGAGTAGAAGCCAGCATGAACCAGGGGCAGTTTTCCTGCTGACTCCAAGAGCAATTCTGGGTCTGCCCAACACACAGGCAAATGCAGGGTGGGCTCTTAGAGTTCTTTACCAAAAACTGAAGCTCTCATTATTTTAGTCTAGACATTTTTCTAAGCATGGGTAGCCCAGGTACATCATGAATATAACATCTTAAACAAGGTAGCATCTGCATGTGTTCAAGATAACCCACAAGTACACTCTGAGTACATGTTTTCAAATTTGCTATCAGTCTCAGAACTAATAAGCAAACTCAAAACTTTCAAAAAAATCTCATACCTCCTCAGATTTTCTTTCTTTCTTTCTTTTTTTTTTAAAAAAAAAGGAAAGGTACAGGCAGGAAAGAAGGCAAGCAGAGGCAGGGCAGAGAGAGGAGAAAGAAGCATTTTATTTTATTTTATTTTTATTTCGCTGTTCACAGTGGTTCTTCCCCTGGACCTGGGACTCCAACCTGGGTCCTTTGGATGTACATGGTCTATGTTCCTTCCAAGGCAGCTGACCTAACCACTGCTCTACCAGGGCGCATCCAGGTTTTTTGTTTTACAGTTTGATTTTAGTGTTCTGAAGGAAGAAAAATTCTGGAGCAAGGTTTTAGTTCATAAGGTAACCACCTCTGAAAATCACCTCTCGCATGTGGTCACTCACCCAGCCAGACCAGTCTTCATTTCTACCTCAAGGTGATCATCAAATCAGTCTCTAGAAAGGTGAGTTTCTAATTTTCTGGACCCAGAGCAGGTAAAACCAGTTTTGATTTAGCTTGGTTACTGAGATGAGAGGGATACCTACCCCTCCAAGCGTCAAGAGAGTATTTAAGATTCCTCGAAAGCAAAAGGCTATGTACAGTGTCACACAACCTCATGTCCTTATCTTTGCCAGCAAAATTGAGAGTATGGTCAGGTCCCAGGACAACTAATAGCATATTACTGTCTAGTTACATGAGGGCTGGACAGCACAGTAAAGGCCAGATGGGACATCTGAGGTACTGTGACCCAACCTCTAATTACAGAGATTAGGAACCTGAGGTTCAAAAAAGGATGTGACCTCCCCAGGTCAAATGGCTACTACAAAGTTGAATGGAAACAATGCTTTGGGGCTCTGTTTGTGTGTGTTTATGTGTGTGCACCTGTGTATGCGTTATCATTATAATAGCGATATTAAAACAGTCCCTATACTTCTTTAGGCTATTGGCCCTTAATCCATTACCAAACAAAAATATTTTGTTTATGGTCATATTAAAAAAAATCATGCTCAATCACTTTAACTAGTTCTAGTAATTACAGTCTTCAGGTTTGATTCAGTAGGATGACTGGTTGTTCCTTTGCCACAGGTCAGTTACACACTGTGCACCAATACTCCCAGGTTATAAGAAACATTACAAACAAGATGAAAATGTACTACTTTCCTAGAGATGAAAAACATTTTGAAAAAATTTAATGCTTCTTTCTCCTCAATTATCAATAATTGGCAGTGTGCTAATTTTTCCTTTTGAAAGGACGATAAAGATGAAAAATTAAAGAATACAAAAATCGACTAATATAAGGACTACTGGCAGACAGAAATGCAAAGAACAATATCACCACTGCCTGAATGAAGCCATACTTAAAAGTAGTGTTCCCTCCCTTCAAAGAATGAAGTGTCATGTAATGGACAGATGCAGGAAAAGGCCCCAGTAAGACAAGGGAAGTAGAATGTGCTCCTGGCAACCTAGCAGTTCTAGGGATGGAGGGGAAAGGCCTCAGCAAGGACCCGTCAGTGCCTGGGCCACTGACATTTATGGGCTGAATGTGGTTTTAAAGTGGAAACACAAGTGTATCTTATCATGTAAGAGAAACTAAACTTTTGCTCGAGTGGAAATACTATAAAATTTGATAATTTAATTCAGTTTCACAAAGTAGTGAAAAACTGGAAAAAAAATGTTGTGGCTTTTCCTTGATGGTCCTACTCACTGTCTCTGCCTTTGGCTTACTGACTATCGTTGTCATGTTTTCAAAGACAAGGCAAAAATAACAAAAAATTTGCCTAATTAATAATAAAGCTATGGCCATAATGCATCCCAGGAGTGGACTAAACTGAACTTGCAATTCTAAATTAAACATTCTGAGGGTATCTTTGTGATATTTTACAAGGAGAAATATTTATTTAACTTCCCATGATGCCCCCCGAAACATTGACAACATGAACTAATGAACATTCAGTAAACATTCAGTGTTAATCATTTGCAAAGCACTCATCTCTGAATAATTCATTAGTTCTAGGATGGTTTCAGGGTTCTTGGTTTGAAAGGAGAGGAAAGATGGAACCAATGCACATTATCAGTGAGGGTAATCCTGTGACACTATAAGGAAGCATTAAAAATAAAACATCAGTGTAAAATTTCTAAAGAAAATAATTACCTGGCCCGGAACAATAGTATGTGTGAAAAGTTTATTCAGTTCCACTAATTTATTGGGAGTGATGTTAAACTTCAGTGCTATGGAGTTTAGGGTGTCTTGACTTCCAGCCTAGAATAACCAAACAAATGAGATCAATACCCGAAGATATAACCCATTTATAATAGAAGCAAATAAAAAAAGGACTTGTTCCATCAAGAAGAGTTTATAAGTTTATACAGTCTCCATTCCAACTAAAACCACCTAAAGGCAAAGTCTTAAAAGCAATTCAATCCCGAACTTGTCTTCAAGTCTCACTGCCCACTAAGAGATTTCTAAACTGACTTGGAACAGCTCAGGTGTGGAGTGCAGGAGTCCATGAGGGATAATATAAAACTATACAAAGAACATTCACAGCGCCACCTACAGGGGAAATAGGACTATTTTCTCTCTTTGAAACTTTCTACCTGGCTGTTTCTCCCGGCACAATATGCTCCTGGATGGTGGCTGGTTAATGGTTATTTCCTCCCACTCAGCACAGCGCCCGACACATAGAAGGTACTCAAATATTTGGGAATGAATATAGTGAAAGGCAAGGATTTAAAAAAAATCAGATTAGCTACCAATAGTTCACTGTTACTATGGTCAGCAAGTTAGTATTATTCTTAAATCTGTTAAACCTGTGATCTATGTCCCAGGCTAATAACTTTCCTAACAGAGGGGAATAGGAATAAAGAAGGCAGTGAAAATGTGAGAAATTCCACAGTGAAAGGCTCCTCCCTAAAAAAAGTCTGTTCCTGTAGTCAGGTCAGGACTGGAAGTTGTCCCTGTAAGCAGAACTGGTTCCACCAGGTGATCCAGGAGGGAAGTGGAGATTTGAAGCAGCTATAGAAGTAGGAGGAATGGTGGAAAAACACATAGAATTCAAGTCACCAGTGCCCTTAGTATCAGAAAACCCACTGCCCTGCTGAACAAAATCACCTCTACTAAAGACCAAAGAAAGTTTCAAAAATATAATATTCAATATTAGATATTTGCGTAATATAGTCAAATCCAAAGTTTGATGCTTTTTGTGTGTATCTCTCTCTCTCTCTCTCTCTCTCTCTCTCTCTCTCTCTGGGTCTGGAGTGAGCACAAGACATAGACTGAGACTACAGACTGGAGCCAGACAATTCTAGGTCTGCCACCTGCTAGCTGTGTGATCTTGGGCCATTTGCTTAACTTCTCTGTTTCTCAGTTCCTTCATCCATCAATGAGAGATAATCATAACTTGTACTTCATAGTACTTGCTTCAGGGCAATGAATCAGTACACTTGATTCATACGAAAAAACTTACAGAAGATACTAGGGGGAAAGTACCTGAAGTTACTACAGAGGGATAAGACGTAATAAAACCAAGTCACAGACCCTAGGAGGGACTCTGGTATCATGAAATGTTGAAAATAAACCAGAATGCTAGAACATCCAGAGCTCAGGAACAACAGAAATAATTTATGTAAACACAAAATTATAAATCACCTTTTTATTTCCAATGATAAATACACAAAGTAACTTTCCAAGTAAAATTAATCTCTGTAATATATAAATCAAACAGGCAGATACATCTACATTTCTACTTTTATCACCCATTTATGCTAATTATTTGGAAAGTTTATTTTTACTCACTGCATTGTACAGCATATGCCGTGTGAAGCATGGCAAACACTTCTAATTTCTTTGGAGGGAGTTATTAATCACATACATGGCCTTAGAGCTAATAATTTTACTAATGATTAGTAACTTAATCCCACATTTCTTAAATGCAACTCTGAGTGAAGGTACTGTGCCTGGACAGCATACTGGCGATTGTGGCAAGCAATGTGAGATATATAATCATTCCACATCCTTTTCTGGAAAGGATTAGGACTAGAAAACACAAAGACACTGAGAGTCCTGAGCATAAAATTCCTGTGTCAGGGAGCTTCAATGTGACTCTACAGAAGCCTGAAGAAGAGTTACCATTCAAAAAACATTACCAGGGAGGGGTCTGGTCGTGCTGTTTGCCTTACATAGAACCTGGCATGGCATACAAATAAGGATTGGAAAATTAAGGAGACATAAACAGATATTGGCATTTATTCTTAGAAGTCAGAGAATATTCCTCAACAATACCATTTCAGAATGAACGGAAACAGATCGATAACAGAGTATCCACTTTGTGCCAGGCCTAAAATAAATAAGATACAGCTCCTGGCCTCCAGGAACCCATGGAGCAGTGAGAGATGAGCACATGGCACACAGCCTGGAAAGGCAGCAAAGGACACACGTAGAGAATTATTCATCGATCGATTCAACAATATGGAGGCATCTACCCTGCAGGTACCTGAAATGCAATGGTGACCACAAAGGTGTCTAGTCTCTCTCCATGGATCTATGAATTAAGGCATGAGATATTAAAATAACAGCCACACTAATGATAATCAATAATGTTAAACTAAGAAGTGATGCAAAGGAATATGATTCTATGAGAGGATGAAATGAAGGAATCTGGTATAGGCTTGTTGGATGGCTACAGAAGGTGAGCATAAAGATGGAGACGAATGGGAAGTTATCCAAGATAAGGTTTTGGCTTCTAGAAATGTATGGATGATGAAGCCATTGCTTCCTGAAAAGGACCAAGCATGGAGGTAGAACATTTTGCAACTTCAAAAGGGCTATCTGGGATGGTGACCTAAAATTAGTAGTCACTGGTCTATCACAGGTAATTCAAGTCTTGGGCTTATACAAAATAATCCAGGAAGTAAATACGGAAAGAAGATCTCCATAATGACCTAGGACAGACCTTAAGAAGCTTCATTATTTAATGAATACACTGGATTAATGCAGCTAAGAAACAGGATATATCAAGGAGAAACATTACGTAAATCTATTACTGTTAACAAACATTCATACCATCCTGTTTACACTTACAGTGTATTCCATAGTCCCATGCGGCTTCTGAACCACCATCTTCTTCTCTTTTTTATCATGTGTTTTGTTTTGATTGTCATCTGAAGAATAAAATGTATGTAAATGAATAATTTCATTTTCAGTAACTGAGAACAGGGTAATCCATAGTATATTAAAACCTACTTCCCAATTAACAAAATAAAAGGGGGCCGGGAGGTAGCACTAACGGAAAAATGAACTAAAGGCCCAAAGACAGCATGCTCATAAAAACATACTATTCGTTAATGGCACTTAAATGATTAACTCTGCAAATAACAATGAGGTAAGAATATCTTCCAGTTCTGAAAACAATAATTTAAATGATAATATGTGATGAAGTTAGAAGAGAATTAGTGCAATTGTGATACAAATGATACAGAATGCAAATCATTACAGTACTTTTATATAGTGATTTGTCAATATGTAACAGTGGTCATAAAATTGCTCATTCTTTGACTCCCTTAGAAATTTATCCCAAGGGCCAATTCAAAAGAAGAAAAGTGTTGTATGTTACAGCATATGGGTACTGAAATATTATTTATAGCAATGAAAACTTGGAAAGACCTGTATGTTCAATATTAAGTTGGATCTTAGATTTTGCTGTTTTTATAGGTAAAAAATGGTCGATCATTGGCAGTTTCATATAAATCAATATAAATATTATGTTTAACTACATCTTGCTATAGTCAAGTCAAATACTTGAAAACCAGAAGGGCATATTGCAATAGACAAAAACTCAAACGCAAACATATATATAATTGAAATAATTACTAAATGATACTCTAACTTGTCTGTGAACAGAACAATGCAAATTAAAGCCAGGTACTGCTTTACACCACAAAGTATGGCAAATCAGGAAGCTGGAAAATTCTAGTTTGGGCACAGACGTGAATGCTATTAGGAATGTAAACCAGTAGGACCATTCTGGAGAATTAAGTATACGTCAACCTATGACTCAGTGATCTAGCTCATAGATACACATCTCCCAGCAGGTACATGTATCAGAAAAGCGTCTACACCACAGTGCCATCTGTGGCAGCGGGGAACTCAGGGAAAACAAAATGTAGATAATGTAGGATTCTAGGCAGTCTTTAGAAATAACAGAGCAGAAACATACAGCAACGTGCCCATACAGACGGAACTGGAATGGGATGTCCAAAACAACTATGCCATTATGCACATTTGAAACGGATGCACACAAGAGGGACTGTGCACTGGTGGAGACTCTCTGGGAAACTGGAAGCTCCTCAAACATCAAACATAGAAGCACCAGAGAATTCAGCAATTCCACTTCTGGGTACTTATTTAAGGAAAAAGAAAACACTAACTCAAACAACAGATGTACCCTCATGTCACTGTAGCATCATTGACAGCAGTCAAGACAAGGATGTGTGCCCTGGTGGAGCAGTGGTTAGGTCAATCTCCTCCAAAGGATGCAGGCCACAAATCCCTGGGTTTGAGTCCCAGGTCCAGGGGAGAACAACCAGGGTGAACACTAAGTGAAAAATAGATGAAGTGCTTCTTGCTCCTTTCTTTTCCTGCCTGCTTGCCTCCTACTCACCTTCATTCCTGCCTGCACCCTACTTTAAAAAAAAAAAAAAAAAAAAAAAGACATGAAAACAACCTAAGGGTTTACTGATGGATTAAAAAAAAATGTGATACACACACACACACACACACAGAAATACTATTCAACCATAAAAAAGAATGAAATCTTTCCATCTGCAACAATGTAGATGAAGCCTGAGGACATTATCTAAATTAAATAAGTCAGAAGGAAAAAGGCAAATACCAAATAATATCACTTATATGTGGACCAAACAAACAAAAGCCAAATGCATAGATATAGAGAACAACTTGGTGGTTGCCAGAGACAGGTGATAGGAGGGAGGATTGTGGGGAAAATGAGTCAAGGAAATCAAAAGATACAAGTTTCCGGTTATAAAAGTAAACATCAGGGTGATGGTAAAGCAGGTACCTATAGTTATTACTGCACTGCATACTTGAAAGTTGCTGAAGGTAGATCTTAAAAGTCCTCATTGCAAGAAAAAGACTGTTAAATAACCATGCATGGGAATAGATGCTAACCAGATTTGTTGTGATGATTACTTCAATATATATAAGCATCAAATTATGATGCTGTACTCCTGAAACTAATATGTTATATGTCAATTATACCTCAATAATAAACACAGTATACAAATAAAAACCTATACACATTGCACACAATAGAAAGGTGAGTAAGGATAGAATTAGGAGTGAGGAATTATCATAAAAATGAATTAGTGGAGAAAATAGCAAGGAGTCCAGCTCTGACCAGTAGTGACATGCTGTAAGCCAAGATACAATTTCTCAGCCTTCTACAACAGAGGTCCTTAACCTCCACGTCACATACACAGATCAACGGTATCATTACATGACATGACAAATATGGGTGCACTGGATGAGAACTAGACAGTAGCACAGAAGCATGAAAATAGTTAATTGACATGGAATTTAACTGACTTTTAAATATTTCCTTTATATTACTTAAGATGAAAAACCAAGAACAAAAAAGTGATGTGTCAGTTTCTGGTCCATAGTCATCCATAAACTATACCTCATTACCTTTCCCTCCTAAGATTTTGAAATTCTTAAAGACTGTTATATGTTCAACTTTGAATGTCTTGTGCTTTAATGTAACACCCATTCTATATGATAGAATGAAATTCCCCATATAGATCAACAAGCCTGATGAGTTTATAGACACTGCTCTCACTGATAGAACATCATACCAGGAAAATCCTGTCACCCATCGAAGCTACAAGCAGAACAATACTATGTTTTATTTACAGTTGACTCCATATCAACAACTGGTATATTCTAAGGGCCTAATTTAATTGTCTTCAGAAGACAATTACAATTACAGCAAGAGTTAAGGTTTCATATTGCTTCTTAAATACTTGTTTGCTGTGAGTTTTAAAGATGGCCACTATGTGTCTCAGGAAGTGAAATCTTACTATACCTTAGTAGATGCTCCGCAGGGTTTCTGGCTCTGCAGAAAGCTGGGAGACCTGATCTGCTTCCGGAAATGGCTAACCTGCTGCGCTTCAGGAGTTTCAGTGTACAGCCCCGCCCCCTCCGCCCTCCAGTGTTTGTGAGGCCCCGTAATCACCACGGGTGGAAAGTTCTCCCAAAGACACTGGCTCCTCTCCTCTCAGTGCCAGGCTTCCTCGGGCCCTTTCTACCTACCCAAGTTCGGACAGGAATCTGAGGCAAATGTTGTAAAAATATCTACTGCCAGGGGGCGAGTTGGTCAGGTGTTCCTCAGAAGTTCCTCAGAGCAAAGCCAATGTCCTGTGTCCCAGCTCGGAAAAGAAGCTTCAGAGCCGGTTTTCCCAGTCCAATAAGGAAGTAACTTAAAATCGACAAAAAACTGAGAGGAACGAAACACAGGCCCTTATGTCTAGCTCACCTGGTTTTTTATAAATCCTGCAATGGGGAAAAGAGGAAGAGCTGGGTTGACCTCAATCCAGGTTATGTGGTGTCTGCCTCCTTCCTTCCCACCCATAGCAGGGTCAGGAGTATCTGGAGCACCGAGCTTGCAAAGGCTCCTGCCTCTGCGGAGATTCTAGAAACAGGTTCACTGAAGGAAGACTCCACTCGCTGTACAGCCGGCTAGAAAAAGGTGATGCTCACGAGTGTGTCTGGACCTTAGAGGGACATGAGGCAGGATGCAGAGAAAATTCTGGACTGGGTTTCAACTGTCAAGGGATATGTTTTAAGGGATTTGAGGCTAGAGGGTAAAACCTAAAAGAAGGCTTAGAGATGGGGAGTGAAAAACAGTGTGGCTGACAGTGGAGTGGCAGGGGCCATGAAAGAGATGAGAAAAGGACTGTGATGTCACAAAACTATGAAAAAAAGTTAGAGGAAGGTGGTATCGACAGTGTTAGTCTCTGTGATGTCACTTAATGGAAATAAATAATGGAAATGGATGAGAAGTGACAGAGCTCCTGAGGTGAAGCTGAACAGTTCTTTAGACAGTGTTAATCCTGCTAGAAATTTGAGGTGAGATCATTTGCTAAATGTAATGGGATTGACAACTGAGTATTTAAGGAGCTGTGAAATTTGAAATTACTATGACAAAAATGAGGTTTCAATTATGTGAACATTAAGCAGCAACAATAATGGTTCAAACAGGGGTGGGGTCTCAACACCAGGGCGTCAGGCCGTGTAAGGAGTAAGCAAACACCCTGTCTATGGCCCCCGGGGGGGGTCTATGACACTCTAGTAGGACAGGTGAAGCTAAACCAGTGGTGGGTGAGGAGCCGTTAGATGTTGAAATTAGGAGAATGGGATGCTGTAACAAATAACCACAAATGTAGTGGCTCTAAATCAGAAATAAACACAAATTTATTATCTTTAGTTCTGTAGGTTCAAAAGTCTGACATAGGTCACACTAGGTTAAAATCACACAGAAGGTAGTTCCTTCTGGAGCCCTACAGGAAGAAATATTTCTGTGCTTTTTCCAACTATTGTTATTAATAATTGAAATAAGCACAAAGAGAACTTTGAAAATTAGCAGGTTTTCAAATGATATCAGAATCAGTTCTGTACTGGCTTTGACATACTCCATGTGCTTATGTTCCATATTCTTTCCTCGTTCCTCTTGACAATCGGTTCTCTCCCCTCCTAGCTCCATGAGACTATCTGAATGGCATGCTCGAGGCTGGCAGCACAGGATCCTCAACACCTTGTCTAAACAGAGAAAATGGTTTCCAGAGCATCCAATGAGAGGTAAAGACTCTCTGTCTTTCTAGATCCTTCTAGGAAAGGGCACCCTGATTTATAATCAGGAGAATCCATTTCCACTATTCCTATAATGGAATCCAGTACATCTGGCTATGACAGTTTGATGACATTAACCATAAAATCAGGTCATGTACCATTTCTTTTATGTCACCAAAACATTTTTTTCTGATTACAATTTGATTTGCATGTCAAAATGAGCTGGATTCAATTAACAAGGCTGGCACACATTCTCACAGTGGGGTGTTAAGCAAAACACTTGAAATTTTTGTGCCATTCCTTTATCTATAAAGTGAACGACTATCACTGAAATGGTGGACACGGTGTTTACTCCGAGACTAGGACAGGCTAAGTGCTTAGCAAGTACTCCCATTAATAACAATGCAGTCAGGTGCTCCCTGGTGGCCTAGAGGTCTGGTACACCCTGGGAGCAGTCGCCTGTGCAACCCAAGTTCAAGAGCAAGGGCTGTGGGGAGATGAGGGGGTGCAGGGTGGGGCAACCAATATGAGCAGCTAAACAAAAATAGAATGCTTCTTCTGCCTCTCTCTTCCTGCTTGTCTTCTTGCCTTCACCTTTCCTTAAAACACACACACACACACACCCTCCCCAGTGAAACCCTAAAAATTGTTTATGAAAACCCATTTCCTGATAAGAATGAAGAATGAATAACTTGGTGTGCCCTGATGGCTTAATGGTTAAATTCACCAGATGCAGTCTATGCATCTCCCAAGGATATGGGTTCAGACCTGGGGCTCAGGGGAACATCCAACATGATGAACGACTAAATAAATAAATAAAATGCTTCTTCCTCCTCTCTCTACCTGCCTGTTTCTGGGTACCTTCAATCCTGCCTGCGCCTTTCCTTAAAAAAAAAAAAAAAAAAAAAGGATATCCCTTCCAGGCTCATTAACTACCCAAATGCAGCCTGAACTAAGGCACTGGGGGAGGCAGCCCGGGTGTGCAGCAGGAGAGAACCCATAAAAACTGCATGAGTTCTACCACATTCCTTTTATTTCTGTTGTTCTGTGGACGACAGGCGCCTAAGAGCAATTCCAGCAAAGCTTTTAAGGCTCCAAGCATATTATCTTCCATTCTACTGAATTACAAGAAGCTAACCTCATGGAATGCAAGGGTAAACCACAAGCATTTCAGGTCATGAAAATAAGCTGTGTAGCAGAGAGGAAAGCAGTCTCTCCATGAACACCCTGAGCACAAAGAGAGGCTCTTTGCCATTCTTTAGTGGCTACTTTTCCAGCAAGCCCTATGCACCAATGTCCTTCGAGTGTCCACTTGTTCAATGGTGGTCTCTCCAGAAGCTAAGGACTTTTTTCATCTCTCCTAAAGTATCCCTGTGTAAACAATCTTTGCATCAGAAACCAAAGCAAATGTTAAAAGTCAAGAGTAAAATATTAACCAATATAAATACAAAATTCCTACTATCATGGTTTATACTCAACTTTGTACTGAAATAATTAGCTAAAGCAACAGATCAGAGTTTTGAATACTGAAAAGAAATGGAAATTTCATTATTATCAGACGAATGAACTGTCTGCCTAAAGAACCAACATCATGATAACATCCAGAAGTCATCAAATTGTTCAGTAAGGAGGCCAGATACTAATAATCTTTTACATTTGTCATAAAATGCATTTAGAAAAGTCCCTGGCATCATGGTACGAAACTGGAAAATATCTAGGAATAAATATAGCAAGAAAATAGCAAGCTCATCAGAACCACACATTCCTTGACTAAAATGAGTCACCAGGAAGTAAAGTCTAGAATGTAAGGGACTGCAAAGTTGTCTAACATGGAGTCTTCACCTCAGTCCAGGGCTCAGCACTGAGCAGGCTCTCAAGTGTTTGTGGAATCAATGAACTAATTTTACTCCAGCTGAGGAAACAGATTATTTTCGTTATTCTGTCACCATTTAACTTCTATCAGCCAGAAAACCAGTGAGTGTTTAGAATGTAACTCATATAAGATTAGGTAAGTGTGTTCAGAGAGAAATTTCAACCTTATTATTACTGATAGTGGGAAAGGAAACTCCATGTATAATTTTTTTTTTTTTTTCACTAAGAAACATAACGTTCTTGGGGCAGCGGAGAAGACACTAAATTTATACTTAACTGTTGCCTCATTTTTGTCCTCAGCGTTGACTCAGGAGAAGCAAAATGAGGTGCCAGGCTTTCACTAGCGCTCTGGAGCCCAAGACTGGGCTTGAATCCCTTCTCTGCACTGCCACATGGTGGGACCTCTGATGAGCTACTCTAGCTGTCATTTCAAAAGAGGCCACACATCCCCTGTAGGAGATCATGGTCAGCAGTAAAGCAAGCGATGACATAAAGCATCTAGCCCTCAGAAGACACTGTTCCAAAGTAGGAGCACTAGACCTTTCCTCCCTTATGCCTAAGGCTGCTTCCCCTATCCTTCCCATTTTCTTTCCCAAACTCGAAAACCTCTTTCAAAGTAGCCTTTTTCTTTCTGAAAATGGATCTAGGGCTGAAATGGGTAAATTTAAACTTTAGAAAACATAGGAAATATAAAACCTATTCTCTATGAGTCAAAACTACACATGGATATTTCAAAATCTAGTTGATAAGAGGAAATACAGATCACCCCACTTACCCCTATTTAGAGAGATCCAAAGTATGCATTGAGGGGAATATACTTCCAGCAATTTGCAGGTAAGGTATTTTTTTTTAATTATAAAATCATGAAATCATCATCTAGACATTATTACTAACTGCTTTTTAACAGTATTTTGTGAGAATTACCCATATAATGAACAGTTTTTCTATGTCATATTAAAATGGTACATAGTATTTCATTCAATTACATAACTTCTGTTTTCCCACTATTTTAAACAAAGCAATGACAGTCACTATAGATACATCCAGTAAGCTCCTAAGATGCCTTAGGGTGAATTCCAACAAACAGAAGTGGTAGGTCAAAGGGTGTGAAAAGGAAAGACTCTTCATAACAATGGCCAGACTTCCTAAAAGAGTTGACAGTACTCTTCCACCATTGTTATATTAGCATATTCCCTTTGTATTCTCTCCAAGTCATTTCTAATTTCATTTGTCAAAATCACTTAAACTAAAAAATCACTGAACACATTTAGTCTAATCTATCATCCTTCCCTCAGCCCAGATGACATTTAGAAATCTTTCTTACAATGAGATTTTTCTTAATACCAATGTAATATAACTAGGCTGACCATATTTCCTTGAGACAAAAATGGGACTGGGTTTTTGGACCCTCTTAAATGAGTTGGTCTGGGTCAATTCAACTGCCCTCTGTTACCCTGCATTATAGATGGCCCTGGTTTATTAAAAAGGAGACAAAATGGACAGTCAGGAAATATGAAAACAGTACTGTCCTGTTTAAAACAGTACATATGGAAACCTAAAGACAACACAACAGGTTAAGTAATGAGATCTGCAATAGACAGACCACTATTACCACGGAGCTAGATTCTGAGTGCAAGCTCATAGTAGAATAGGTTCTTCAGACATAGCTACTTGGTTCAGTGACTGTACTTTAGTTCCACCAATGGTAAGAATGGATCACAGTATGTTCTATCAATGTGAGCACTGGAGGAAAAGGAGAGTGGCCCTTGAGCAAAAGTCAGTGCAATCACGAAGGTCTAGCGGGCAGGGGAAATGGGGAGGTGAGTACAAACTTCCAGGTATATGATGAACACATACATTCTAAGGGTTCTGAGGATCTCACATACAGCATGGTGATCAATACTGTATTATGTAGTTGAAAACAGCTAAAACGGTAGACCTTAAATGCTCTCATGATGAAAAAGGAATTGTAATTATGTGACCTGATGGAGGTGTCAGCTAAGCTTATGGTATTATTCAGTTTGCAATATATACACAAAATATACATGTATCAAACAAATACACTGTATATTTTTAACTCAGACAATATTATGTCAATTATCTTCCACAAAGCTGGAAAGTCAGTTATGATATCTTTTTATATTCATGGTTATAACCACATTTACAATGATTCTGTATCTTTACTTTTGTTTAATTGGTTGCAATGCTCGCCACCAATTCTTTCATCAAATGACTTTTTTATTCTTGACTAGATTTTAATGTGTCTCAGAACAGAAGATCTTTTCCTCTCTGTACATTTGTTTCAGGAAAGGCATAGCACAAAAGATATGTTTCCTGAGACTTCATATGTCTGAATGTTATCTTTGAGCATGAAAAACCACTTTTACTTTGCAACTCTGAAGATTCAATTCCTCTGGTGTTCGCCACTGTGGAATAGTCTGTGTCTGACTCTCTTCTTTGCTCCTTTGTAGGTTACATTCTGTTAAAAGATTGTTTTTGCCATTTATCCATGACCAGTCAACATTTGCCACAATTCATTTAAGTGCTGACTTTCCCCACGAATGCTGCCTGAATACAGTGAACTCTTCTGATTTCTAAATTCAGGCATGAGCATCAGCTCATGAAAGCATTCTTCTTATCTTCTACTAAGTTTTATTACTGCTTTTATTTCCATTGTTTTGACCTCTTCACCAAGAACACCTCTGATTCTTAAACTTTTCATTCATGCCTCCCATGTCTGACCTCCTCTCTTTTCACGTGCACACCTTCTACAACAATCCTGTGCATACTGGGGGCACTGGTCAAGTATGTCCTGTTCACCATCTGGGTTTACATAGTATAACTCCACTTAAACATTAACCTGACTTTTCTTTTTTTAGAAGCATTTGACTTATTTTATTTAGTCGTTCATCTTGGCTGTTTTCTGCAGCCCCAGATGGCAAACCCAGATCTTAGAGATGTGTGTGAACTGTGTCAGGCAGATTTGACCATTAAGCCACCAGGGCGAGCAGAACCTGACTTTCTTGATGGCCCTAAGCAGCACTGGCTTAAACATTATTTTCTGCTCGAGTCCCTCAAATCTTTATATTCTGCTTGATTTAAAAAACTGGATTCTTATAACCTTTTTCACATAAAAGTCGACTTTACTTATTTTTAATTTAAAAATTATTGAAATAAATACATTAGACTTATGTTGCACATAACTGTAAATCAACACCTGTATATAAATGTGTTAGGTTCGCCAACAACGGTCCAGTTCTATCCATCAGTATGTGATCTCTTTTACCTGATTTGCACCCCACTCCCACCACCCCTTCCCTTCTGGTAATGATTAATTTGATTTTACAAACTTAAAGTCTATTTTTGTTTGATTTGGTTCATTTCTTTGTGTGGCTTCTCTATATCGCACACCTGAGTGAAATAATTCGCTGTTTGCCTTTATCCTTCTGACTTCTTTCACGAAGTCTACTTCCCTGTAGGTCCGCCCAGATTGTTGTACTTGGAAGGATTTCATCTTTTTTTTATAGTTGAGCAGTATTCCATTGTATGTGTGTGGTATAGATATGAATATATATATATATATACACATACATAAAAAACATCCTCTGTATCCACTCATCTGTTACTGGGCACTGAGATTGCTTCCAGCTCTTGGCTATTGGAAATAACGCTGCAATAAACATGAGGATGCAAATATCTCTTTAGTGGTTTTTGTATTTTTCAGATAAATAGCCAGAAATGGGATAACAGAATTGTATGGAATTTCTATTTTCAGTTTTTTGAATAATCTCCAGACTATTACACATAACTGTTGTACCAACTTACACTCCAAGCAACAGTGAACCAAGGGTTCCCTTATTCCCTGCCCACTCTTGTTTCTAGGTATGCCCACTCTTTATTCCAAGTATGTGATGATGCCTCATCATTATTTTGCTTATAATCTGTTTTAACTTGAGAGCTAACTTATCTTGAGCTTATTCTGACAGCTCACATTTTTCACTTCCCCCATCCCTTCTTTATATTTTTGGTGTCTTGCTGTTTCTAAGTGTTTCAATTTCATTTTATAGAAATCTCTTAAGTATTTCTTGCAAGGACGGTTTAATCATGATGAATTCTTTAACTTTTGTTTGTCTAGAAGGTTTTTTATTGCTCCTTCAAGTCTTCATGATAACCTAGCAGGGTAGAGTATGCTTGGTTGGAAGTCCTTTTCTTTCAGTACTTTGAACACATTATACCATTCCCTTCTGGCCTGTAAAGTGTCTGCTGAGAAATCTGCAGATAGTCTTATGGGGCTTTCCTTGTGTGTAACTTGTTTTTCTCTAGTTCCTCTTATGATTCTCTCTATATTTTGAATTTGTCATTTTAATAGCAATATGTCTTGGTGTGTGTTTGATTTTGCTTAGAAATTTGAGCTTCTTGGCTCTGCATGTTTGTTGTCTTGCTCAGGTTAGGGAAGTTCTCAGTTATTATTTCTTCTTCTCCTTTTATTCTCTCTTATCCTTCTGGAACCCCTATAGCCAAGTTTTATTCCCCTTGATGTTAACTTCTGTGTCTCTTATGCTATCATTTTTTGTTTAATTCTCTTTTCTCTTTGCTGATCTTCTTGGGCGCTTTCTACTGCCCTGTCTTCTAGCTCATTGATTTGATTGGATGCTTCTCCAAGTCTACTGCTGAGTCCCTCTATTGTGTTTTTTTGTTCAGCTACTGGGTTTGTTTTCTTTTCTTTTTAAGGAAAGGTACAGGCAGGAATGAAGGTGAGCAGGCAGGCTGGTAGGAAGACAGAGGAGGAAACATTTTGTTTATTTATATTTAATTGTTCATCTTAGTTGTTCCTCCCATCCCCAGGATGCAACCCCACATCCTTGGAATGTATGTGGACTACAGCCAACCAGAGACAGTGGTCTTAACCACTACTCTATCAGGGCATGCCAGCTGTTGTTTTCTTTAGCTTTATGACTACAGTTTGAAACTTCCTCATATTTTCTTAATCTTGGTGATAGATCACATTTTATTCATCCATTGTTCTACTAATTTCAGTGAGAATCATTAAGACTGTTACTTTGAAATCCTATGGTAATTTACATAATTCTTTTGCATTAGCATTTTCCCCTAGGTGTTTGTTTTGATCCATAATTAGGGATAAATTTCTCTATCTCTTTATTTTGCTTTGTTTTCCATTTATTTCTACAGATTAAGCTGAGTGGCTTTCTTTCGCTGTCTTGATGTAATGGCCTTGTGTTAGGAATCAGGTTGTAAACTATAGGCTTGGGAGTAGGAGATCTAGCTGCCAGAACCTGGGGATTTTCGCAGGCAGGCCATTTCAGCAGAGGGTCCCGGTTGGAGAAGACAATTGTTGTGCAGACTGCTGGAGCCTCACTTGAGAGCATCCCGAAGAGAGCATTTTCCTCCCAGAAAACTTCACAAACTGAGCTTTGTATAGAAGTGTTCTGCTACCTGTGCTGGGGTTGTAGGCTCTGCATTCCTGCCACTACTCTAGGTCAGTACTTCCCTGGTGGCAAAGAGAACTGTAACCACAAGAACAAATTACCTGATGGCTTTAAGAGTAGCAAATAGCAGAGGAGCAGGGTGCTTCACCCCCCAACCCTATTCCAATATGTAATCTGCTTTGCCTGTGCCACACAGACTACACAGAAGCTGGGGCAGATGCCCAACAGTATCTCTGCTTATTGGAACAGACATTCCTCTTTCTTATTCTTCTCACTGAAGTTTTTGGATCAACAAATGGAAATCAGTTACGTCTATGTATTCTTCATCTGTTGAACCCTCTGCTCTCTGGCCTGCATTCTCTACTCCCCAAAATTCTGTTCTCTAAAGGAAAGTCCCTCTGCTTTCACTCCAGGATATATGCACTCCCCCTTTAGGTGCAGTTCCCAGTTGCTGGGGTACCCAATGTGGGAGAAGCCCTCCAGTCCCAGGGAAAAGGCTGGTGCCCTATAGATTTCGGGTTGCAGGGCCTTCGTGGTGTCCCTGGAAAGACCACTTCTGGACTCATCCTACCATTTCTGATGTCTTCTACCATTTTTTTTTTATCATTCCCTTGACTGGGGATGCTGGGTCCCCAATCCTTAGCAAATTTTCAAGAACGTAATTTTGCTGTCTCTGGGGGGAGAAGGTGAGCTCAAGATCTTTCTAGTTACCATCTTGAGTAAAGTCCTCTAATGTGCATATGAATCCTATATGTATTGCTTCTTTGAATTCTAAAGTACCAGAATGATTACTATTTAGAATGAAAGAACAATGTCATTACATGTTTGTAGCTGAACCTCCTTTTATGTTTGTAAATTAATTTATCAAAATAACATAACTTGGGTTTTCTGAACTATGAAACAAAGGCAGTTCACAAGAAGTCTTCACATATGTAGCTAAAAATCCTAAGAAAAAAGTATCTGTGTAAGAAAATGTCAGGGATGCAATTGAAAGAAATAACTCAGTACTTTCATGTGATGGTAAAGACCAAAAATGTTTAATAAGGAAAAAGTAGAAAGTTTCAGTGACAATTTCACTCTTGTTATTCCAATATGAATTTAGGAGAATTTGAAATGATTGATGGAAACATTATGTACTGATAATAAAAAAAAAATTCATTCTTATACTGTAGAGGCTCTGTCTAAAAAAAACTTATAATAATCAGATAATTGGCCACTTATTTTGTTTGTTACAATGACCTCCTAAGTACAAGTCTCTTAAACTTTCTGTTTTCTTATTCGGAATTCTTGGTATTGTTCTTTTATATTAAATATCACATAATCATAATAATATAAATATTTTCCAATTTAGACTTGTCTTATTTAAAAAATTTCTCTCTCGTTCAAATCTTAGACCTGTTTCAGCTGAAGAATTTCCTTACTGAAAAGTTACCCACATTTGCAAAATTCATGTTACTGTCTCCACTTCCACAAAAGCAAAGATGTGAACTATTCTAAGATAAAGGAATAAAGTAATTAGTATAAAATAACTTTGTGATAAAATTTATAATAATTCAATAATGTGATAGTATTATATGTATTAAGCAGCTTTTGAAACATAGGTGAACATTCCAAAATACTTGTGTCAAATTTAACAGTAACTTAATTCTTAATTCAAAAATATATTAAGATGCTTTACTGTCAATTCCTTAACTTTATAGAAATAAATAAAATTAGCTAAAAAGGAACCCCATGTATCAGAGAAAAGATGCAAGCAGAGACAGCTACCTTCAGATTGTGCAGAGCCTTCACGTTTTAATGATTACTGTGTACCAGGTGCTAGAACTAGATTTATTTGATATCACCTGTTTCAACATAACTACTCCCTTCTTCCTACGTCCCTCTCAAAAACAAAAGAAAACATTTTAGAATTGGTACTATTTTGCTACAAAAAGGCAATTCGAGTGACTCAATCTTTCATAACATCTTTTATCAGTACCTTAATTGTTGAATTTTTGCTAAGTGTCAGCAGATGAGCAATTAATGATTACCCAAGGCTAACATGAGGTTCAGATAAATTTAAGTTAATAAAAGTTAAAAAAAAAAAATGAATGTCATGGAATGTCTTTCCTGTGTTGTCTTCTAAGAATTTCATGGTTTCTGGTCTTTATGTCCAAGTCTCTAGTCCATTTTCAGTTAAATTTTGTGAATGGTGTAGAGAGTGGTCTAGCTTCATGCTTTTGCATGTGTCTGTCCAGTTTTCCCAACACCATTTAATGAAGACACTTTCTTTTTTCCATTGTATGCTTTTGGTTCCTTTGTCATAGATTATCTGACTGTACGTGAATGGGTCAGTTTCTAGTGATTCAGTTCTGTTCCACTGATCTGTGCCTCTGTTATTATTCCAATATCACACCACTTTGATCACCGTCACTTTGTAGTATAGCTCAATGTCTGGGAGTGTAATCTCGCCACACTTTTTTTTCTTCTCATAATTGCTTTGGCTATTTGAGTCTTGTTGTTCCATACAAATTTTAAGATTTTGTTGTTCTATTTCTTGCAAATAAACTCATAGGATTTTAAATCTGCATTAAATCTGTATATTGCTTCAGGTAAGATGACCATTTTAATAATGATGTTGATTCTTCCTAACCATGAGCAGGTGACTTTTTTTCCATCCCTTTGTATCCTTCTCTATTTCATTTAAGAATGACTTGTAATTTTCATTGTATAGATCTTCTACTGTATAGATCTTTGCTAAGTACATTCCAAGATATTTGATTATTTTTATTTATATTTTAAATGATGTGATTTCTTGATTTCATTTTCTTCTAGCGTGTTGTTTGTGTATAAAAATGTAACAGATTTTTACGCATTGATTTTTTAGCCTCCCACTTCATTGTATTTGTTGATGAGTTCTAGAGGTGTTTTGACAGTTTTTAAGGTTTTTAATATATATAATCATGTCATCTGCCAATAATGATAGTTTCATTTCTTCCTTTCCAATTTGGATTACTTTCATTTCTTTTTCTTGCCTAATTGCTTTGGCTAAGACCTCCAGTACAGTGTTAAAGAGCAGTAGTGAGAGTGGACAGCCTTGCCTTGTTCCTGACCCTAAAGGAAATGCTTTCAATTTTTCACCCTTGACTATGATGTTGGCTGTGGGTCTGTCATATATGGCCTTTATTATGTTGAGATATGTACCCTGTATTCCCATTTTATGAAGAGATTTTATCAAAAATGGGTTTTGGATCTTGTCAAATTTTTTTCTTCATCTATTGATATGATCATGTGGTTTTTCTCCTTGCTCTTGTAGATATGGTGTAATACAATAACAGATTTACATAAGTTGAACCAGCCTTGTATCCCTGGAATAAATCCCACTGGTCATGGTGGATGATCCTTTCGATGATGCACTGTTGGATTAGGTTTGCTAATGTTTTGTTGAGATTTTTTGCATCTATATTCATTAGAGATATTGGTCTATAATTTTCTTTCTTGGTGGCGTCTCTATCAGCTTTTGGTATCAGTGTGATATTGGCCTCATTAAAAATATTTGGGAGTGTTCCGTGTTCTTCAAAATTTTGCAAGAGTTTGAAAAGAGCAGGTTATTTATTCCTCTTTGAAGGTTTGATAAAACTCATTAGAAAAGCCATCTGGTCCTGGGTTTTTTATTTTTATTACCTCTTCAATTACTTTGCTTGTGATTTTTCTGTTAAGGTCTTCCAGGTTCAGTCTTGGTAGACGTATTTTTCTAAAAACTGCCCATGTCCTCAAGGTTGTCTACTTTGTTAGCATAGAGCTGTTAATTTGTCAGTTCTTAATACTGTTTTTGTTTTTCCCTCTCACACACTACATTGATCACCAAATTCTGTTGTTTCTATAAGAAAAATTTCGTCAGGGTGCCGTTCCTCCTCTGCCCCAGTATCCAAACTGCACAGCCTCTTCTTGACTAACTTCTGTGTCCCGTATTTAGATTTAACATCTTAAAACTCAGAATTAATGGAGCTCCCCTAATGGTTCCCACTGACTGTTAGGATAAAGTCCATGTTCTAATGTGACTGACAAGAGCCTCTCATTTTAGTGTCTCTATTCCTCAGACTACAGCCACCAAAGAAGCACCAAACTAGGATTCCTCTTGACTTGAGGTCTAATGCTCCACCTAGTGGTAGAGAACAACTCCCTGTAACTAGGCCACATCAGCCCTAGGAAATCAAGCAAACCTGACAAATGAGTGCTTGTCAGCTAGAACCAAAGTAACAAATGGACAAGGAATCATAGAATTCAATTGCCCATCTAGTGGTTTTATCTAACCACTAATTTCTTTTAAGGAAATGCTACAAATCTCCAGATTTATGGAGAAGATAAAAAGATCACGTAGGCACCTCTTTATATTGCTATCAAATATAATCATGGGATAATTCTTATCCAATTATTGTACTGGCACCTATGTCCTTCCAGAATTATCAGAAAACTCAAATCAATGATTAATAGTGCATTTATGGATGTCTTAACTCGTTCACTTAATGCACATTTAAAGAGTACTTGCAATGTTACACACACATCACAGTACTAATACTGTATTTATTTGATTCTAAGCCACACTTTTTGGGGACATTTCAATGTCACTGAAAATCAGATATAGCCTGCAATCAAAGGTGGCTAAATTTTATCTGAAAAGATAGTTGCTAACTATAATAGATTCCTTATTAAATAAAAATTCTGTTAATTTTGTTAGTCCCTGATTATGTATATAAGATTTCTCAATAAATTAATCCTTCACTCTTTGTTACTTCTCACTTTTCATTTTTTTGAACTTTGCAAATCTTTTTTTTTTTTTTTGCAAAGGCCTCTTGAGAAACTATGGGATGGCTTAGAACCGAATAGATACAGTACTAGAGGAGCCGAGCCATAGCAGCCTATAAACAGAGACACAGATCAATAAATTCATGGTGACAATGAGAAGGAAAGTCTTAACTAGACAGGGATATGGAGAGCTTCCTAGAAGAAATGATCATGGAGATGATTTGGTGAAGTGAACTGAGTGAGTTAAAGAAGAGTAAAAGGTTTGTTCCAAATTCAAAGTGTTAATTATAACTGCAATACATGAAAGTGCTCTCCTAATGCAAGTCTCCACAGTTAATATAACTTCAGACTAAAATGAAACTTCAATGGCTAGGACTCTATCAGCTTCCTTCAGAGAAAAACTACAGAGCAAGAGTGCCCTGGTGGCTCAGGCACTAAGCCAGGGACTGGGTGTGGACCATGCAACCCAGGACCAGAGAAAACAGCAAAAATGAACAAATAAGTAAACATGCTTCTTCTTTCTTTCTCCCTCCCTCCCTCTCTCCCTTCCTTTCTCTCTGCCTACCTACCTTCATTTCTGCCTATCTTCCTTCCTCTTAAGAAAAAAAAAATAACAACCAAACCCTGCAGAGCATAATGTCTCCACTTTAAAATATTTATTAAGAACAGCATTTAAAAATGGAAATATATAGTATTTTAGGCTGCACAATTATAAAAACCCACGTTTTTAAATGTCTAGTGTGTACGTACAATCATATATAAAAGAAGACATGAAACAATTTTCCTTAATCTTCTTCCTCTTTTTGGAAATAAGGGAAAATACCCAACACTTTAAATTTTAAGAGAAAGCTGACTTTAAGCAGAAGTTTATTAGTCACATAAGTCTCTTTCAATAGGTTTAAGCTTTTTATAAAATATCGGATGGTTTGAGCTTAACATCCACCGAGCTATGTAACACATGATATAATCCTATGAGCCCACTGGGACGCTACAAACCACACGAGACTGCAAACACCTCATCTACCTTTGCTGGAATAATGTCAGCACTTCTCACCATGCAATGCTGTGATTTACAAGGAAAATATATTTGGTCACTCAAATGACTGAAATAATTTTCTTACATATATTTGGTGTTCATCATTCCTGACTCGCAGCTCCTAAGACCTTTGGAATTTCCTAATATTTATAGTGATAAAGGTGTCATTTTTTATATGAATAAGAGGACTTTGGAAAAACACTGGAGGGGGGGGGGCTGGTTGCCAGAGAAGCCAAGTTTGAATAACAGGTGGAATTCCAGGGAAGGGAGAGGGCTAGAGGTGAAGTTTAATTGCCAAAGGCCAGTGATTTAATCTGTCACACCTAGATAATAAAACTTTCATTAAGACTAAAAAGGAAGAGCTTTGGAGAGCTTCCAGGCTGGGGAACCAGAATGACTCCACTTGCCAGTGTGTGGGGCCCCAAACTCCAGGACAGAAGTTCCTTTGTTCTGGACCTTGCCCTTTGTATCTCTTTATCTGGCTGTGATTGGAGTCCTTTCATAGCCTTTGTCCTAAAATAGGGACCTAATGAGTAAACAGGTTTCCTGAGTTCTGTAAAGTACTTTAGCAAATTAATAGAACCCCCGAGGACGGCTGTGGGAGGGAGCCTCTGACTTGTGGCTGGTAACCATAACCTGGGTTTGGGATTGGCCTTAACATGGAGGGCAGTCTACAAAGACTGAGCCCTTAGCCAGCAGAATCTGATTCTAGTTCCCAGTAGACAGTGACACCTACTGGTGTCCCAGAATTGCTTGTTGGTGTGAAGCTGTCTCCACCCACACTCATACTGGAACTGGGTCAAGAAATCCAAGTCACACACCAATAGGCAGTCCATTACCTCTTTGATGAGCACTAATAAAAGATTATATTAAACACGGAGATAAGATCCATTGTAACTCTGACTTCACTTAATGGTGTGAATAGTTTCTTGGGAAATTCGCCTTTATACGAAATGGCATATAACAAAACCAGGTCCTTGACAAACGCTGCTTCCTTCAATATCAATTGATTTTTTTCATCTCTTCAATGTTATAAGGAAACCACATTAAATGAAATGCATTTATTTGAGGCCCTGCAGTACTCTAGAGTGGCACATTCTGAGAGACGCCTAAGCAATCCTAAGTATACTGAAACCTGTGTGCCCAACTAAGTTTTGACTCTTGGTTCCCTGTCTTTGCAGTCTCTTTTGCACGTCCTGTCTCTTTTGCACGTCCTGCAGGCCTGCATGGGGTAGAAGTGGGTGTGAGATGGATGATTCAGGTAAACAGGACTGTCAGTCCTATCATGCGGATGTGCCACTTTTTCTAACACAGTTTCAGATCCTGGTCTATTCGGAGGAACTGTAATAAAACTGCACTCATTTTAAGATTCCCCTTAACTAGGACTCCTACATCTTCCTTTTAAAAACAAAAACCATATTAATGCGAGGCTGTGTTGCCTCCATTTTCTATTGCCTATTAGATACCAAAAAGTTCCAGCAAAGCATTTCTAGCAAAACTAGATGGCTATATCTACATACACGAAGGAAAATATTTCTCATACAGGGTAAGCAACCATTCATTTGATAAATACATATTAGCACACACTAGATTTTAGGTGCTAGACACACAAATTAAAATGCGATATACCAACATTATTTACCGTCATCCCTTTACATGAAATTGTAGATAAAGCCAGGTGGCACATAGTAGCTACTCAGTAAATTGTGATTATTATGACTGTGATCAGTTACAAATGATCACCTTTTAAAAATTATTATGGATGTTTGAAATGAAAATACTATAGTATTACTACCAATACTCACCAATACTATAATATCTCTTCAGTTCTGTACGCCTGATTTCCTTTAACTGGTTATTTTTTCTCTTTTTTTTCTCATCTGTAATATATTCCTTGTCCACAGCAATGTTGCACTTGTCTTGTTCTAAAGTGACTGAATTAGCATCTTCTTTTCCAGTATGAGTCCTTGTACTGATAGCTGAGGCTGTCTCTGCATTTTGTTTGGCTTGTTTTTTCTTTTTCAATCTAGGAATGGGTGGGTGGGGGGGAACAATATTGAAAATAAGATTTTCCAGGAAAAGTTACATTAATTTCATGCTGTTGGGCTTTTAGAAACTGATATAGATGAAGAAAATAATCTTTATGTTAATAATTTACTATTTTTTTCTTTCCTAATCACTTAATTTTTACATGGAAACCTGTAGTACTTATGCCTCAGAAAAGGGTTGGTAAGTGTCCTAAGCCTGAAAAAACTAGATTCTTCTAGAGGCTATTAAATATTGGTTATTTTTAAATCAAGATATATAGTTATCTTACTATAATGTCAAGTTTGAAATTGTTACCTTTTTCCTTTTTAAATGTTTCTAGGTTTCAGTGGTACCTTTATTCATTTATTTTTTAAAGCAAAGTTTCAGGCAGGAATGAAGACAAGTAGTCAGGCAAGAAGAGACAGAAGAAAGAAGCATCTTTATTTCATTTTTATTCAGTTGCTCACACTGGTTGTTTCCTCCCAGACCTGGGACACAAACCCAGGGGTATGTGGCCTGCTCCTTTGGAGACAAATGACCCAACCACTGCTCCACCAGGGCACACCTCAAGTGGTACCTTTAGACTGATGGGCATGCACATTTTTAAAACAAAAATTTTATAACTGGCTCACATGAACATAAAGGTTTGGTAAGGTGTGAAGTGGCTCAGATCTGAGTAATTCTTTCCTTTCTATATGTGATAGCAGAATTGAAGAGTTATATTTCCTGAGATAGAAAAGGCCATAATGACAATAGTTTTCATTATGATTATCATTCTAACCATGGTGACATTAGTTAACATACCTGATGTTTTCAATTCCTTATACCTAAGTCAAAGATGTCAAAGAAATGACATTTACTGACTGAAATTCAATAACTCAAAATATTTTCCAGTTGCTGTATCACCCCAATTAACTGATGTGTCACTCTATACTGACTAGTTGTTCTAAAGAATATTTTTATCTTCCCAGACTCTAAAGAAGGGTCTTAGCTTCTACTATACGTGGCTTTCTGCTTATATGTGAATATTTAAAAATACCGAGACTTTTCTATTTAGGCAGCATCTATTATCTCTTACACATTTTGATCCCCTTTGTTCACTTAGCATCTATACAGTTTGATGTTGGGAAATGGGCAATGGATAAGGAAATGTTTGAGGAGAAAAATGACTAAGAAGGATAATACAGGGACTAAGCTTTTATTTAATGCTGCTTTGCTCTATGATGCTGGATAAATCATTTATTAGTCTAAAGAGTTCCCTCACTGAGATTTACCTCTTTAATATGGACTTTCATCAGGATGAATTGAGATGATATATGTCAACATATCATATAACACATATATGCAGAAATAAGAATAAAAAAACAGACCCTATTCTATATGATGACATGAGATCTAAGCCTCATAGACATATGCATTCAGCTATCAAGGTCTCATAATTTAACAAAGGGCTCATATTTAAAAATTTTTTTTTTCAACTAGGCTATTCATTGAACTCTTAGTCATCTTTTTATGTTTGCTTATTAAACAAACAAACACAAACCAGAGTTGAAGACTCATACAATTATATTCAATAAACATATTTTTATTTTATTTTTTAACTCTTGGCCCAGGTCTCAAACCTGGCCTAACTCTTAGCTGTCTGAGTCACCTCTGTCATCCGGTGTGCCCACATTTTAATTTTCTAGCCTCAGAATTTAACTTTTTTTCTGATAGAAAAAAAAATGAGTAGATGCAAAGTTGAGTGAGATAAAGAGCCTAGTAAAACAATTTCCTGATAAAGACTACAAAATGGGGCTGAAATGAATATGCAAAAATCTACATACTCTATAGAGATCCACTCTTTGCTAAGGGAGATCAGTGTAAAGAGCTTATCTCTGAATGCAGAAGGCCAGCTACAGATACACTGGTATGATTCTGATATACTAGCTTATCATAAACAAGTTTGAGATGAACCTTACTGACACTTGCTAAGATGATTCCTCGAGGGGTAGAGCAAAGAGATGTCAGAAATTAGTTCTATGCAGCCTGAGATATGCTGCTTCTTAACCTGCATTTTTCCACTTTAAACTGACTAAAATGTCCTCATTTCATTGTCCCTGGATAATGAGACTCACTCAGCTACAGAGCGCATGTAATGAACAGCAGCAGTGTGTGGGGACATCTCGTTAGAAACTGAGTTTCACACAGACATAACAACATGGGACCGATTTTCATTCATTTCCTTCCTCTCACACATACGCTTCTTGTCTGCACATACAGCCAAATGTAGTGATTTCAGGGAAAAAAAATGAAAGAAAATATCGATATCAAACTTGTTTAACAGAAAACAGAGTACAATTTAATACTTCACTAATTTTACAACCAGCTACATGTTTTGTTTTGATTAGAGTACTTATAAGAAGTTCTCTGGAGAGTACCAAAATGACTGGAACATTCTGATTGTGTAACAGGAAATCAGATGCAAGCTCTGGAAGCACGCTATAAAATCTTTGCTTCAAAGAATGGAAATGCATTTTAACACTTTTTCTAAGGGGAAGTAACTGCCAATCTGATGAATGTATATGGTTAATGCTCCTCAGTGTGTTCTTCCTTTTCAGGACTTTTAACCACAGGCCTTCTCTTTTATCCTTCAAATCTGTATCATGGTAAGAGATTCTTACAATAGGGTTTTGTTATCACTAAGTTATGGTAACAGTAAAAAACAGGATCGTACAAGAAAATAAACTCTATTTAGTTCACCTGACCTTTTTTAATGACTCCAAAGTATGCTTATTTATATCATGGACTGAAAAATAATACTTGGCAAATCATCTTAAACAGAGTAGTGATTGAAAATGAGACACTGAACATTTGCTGGCTGTGAATCTCTCCAAGTAAAAAAAAAAAAAAAAGGTTTTTATTTTTTCATGCTGCACTTGTCTTTAAAATAGATCACAGTTACATAAAGCGTTTATTATTCGACCTCCTCTCTCACCATTGTAACTAAGCCCTGTCAATTCCATTTACTAAATCTCTCCTTAGATTCTGTCTCTTCTTGACCTTTGCTCCTTTTGAATCATTTTTTCAGACTTGCATCATTTCTTTGGACTATTTTGTATGATATAATTTATTATCCTTTGTTTTAGAGTATGAAAATAATAATAGTCACACAGTTTTGAAAATGCAGACAGGTTAAAAGAACAGTAGTTAAGCCAAATGAAATGCTGACACTGAGCAGAAATGGCTGTTTTGGAGAGATCTTCGTAGAGGGCAGATGATAGGAGCAATTGTACCATCAGACCTTCCCCAAGGGCAGAAGCAAAGCAGTAAGGCTCACTGATTCAGAGCTGCTCTGTGCACCCTCCCATAAGGAACATTAAAGAGCTTATCTGGACTCTCTTGCTTGTTTTACATTCAAATTGTGTGCATTTGTAGTACATATATACTTCAATTTTTCCTACCAGTATTCCAACTCAGAGTTAACAGACTGAAAAAATAAAGTGATAATACTAAAAGAAGCATTTTTTGTTTTCCTCTGAAGCTTTTCCCTTTACTAAAGGAAATGAGTTCAAGGTCCTGGCAGCCATGAAAACTAGTGCCTAGAGCAAGTTCCTTTCTTTGTCTCTGCAGAGGTTTCTTCCAGTTACTTGCTGAAATCTGGTGGAAGGCACACAAAAGGGCATCAAACGGTGAGAGAATGCTGCATTAGCACTAGAGTGAATGCTTCTTGAGGGCAATGTTTTTCTAGGTTGTGCTAAACGCTGGACTCCTGCCCCCCTCTATGCACGGTACACCCCACCCTCTATGCACGGTACACCCCACCCTCTATGCACGGTACACCTCAAGGACTTGAGTGTGTCAAGTTGACTCGATAAATGTGGCCGCGCTTTGACTTGGTTGAGATGTGCTCTCCTAGTCAGCACTCTTACACACATTCCATTTCATAGCATGTTCTCAAACATAAATCCCCATCTCCTTATTTAGGTACTTAATTTAAAAATAATTTGCCATATGGAATTAAAGTGTATTAAACTACAGTGTTCTCTAACATTAAATTCATTGTTGAAAATGACTCTTCTCTTCATTACAAAATTTAGTTTCTGTAAAAAGTACTATGGATATAAAAATCTAGCAGGGCAAATTTTAATATGATAGCCACTAGTCAGCCACCTGTGGTTACTGAATTTGTATTTAATAGAAAATTAAAAATTCAGTTCCTTCAGTTGTAAGAGTCACATTTCAAGAGCTCAAGAGACTTATGTGCTCAGGGGTACTGGAGAGGACAGCAGACATATATAGACTGCCTCTGTCATGACAGAAAGTGCTAGTAATGACCAAGAGCTACTGATTTAATGGTTACCTCTATTAGCTAGCAACTCAAGGGGAGGGTGTGAAGATAGAAACTGCTTAATATTCAAAATGTATTGGGAACATACTCTGGTTGACAGAGTGGTTAGGTCAATTGCCTCCAAAGGAGCAAGTCACAGATCCCTGGGTTTGAGTCCCAGGTCCAGGGCAAAACAGTGTGAACAACTAAATAAAAATAAAATAAAATAAATATGCCTCTTCCTCCTTTCTTTTCTGGCCTGCCTTCCTACTCACCTTCATTCCTGCTTGCACCTTCCCTTTATGAAAAAAATGTAACTGAGCACATGCATAGAGTATGTTTATAAGGGGTACACACACACACACACATACACACACACAAACCCCAAAGTGAGTTTCCAGCAAAAGAGAGTAGCTAGGGGGGAAGAGAAAATACAAAACATTACTCATCGTGTTCTCTTTCATACAGTTTGGATGGTATACCATGTATAATAACTAGTAAAAAATGTTAAGTGTAAGATTTAACATTTCTACATGATCACATTTTTAATTGAGTTTTACCTTAAAAAAAAAAAAAAGATTAGCATTACTTTTGAAAGAATTTCCTTCTAATAGCAACTACTATTGAGTTGACACATGAACCTAGTGTGCTGCTATGAATCATACTTTACAAATACTGTCCTACCTCACAAATGCAAAATGAGAAGGGGACTCTTACCTCCATGTGACAGATAAGAAAAGGAAGGCTCAGAATAACTGGAGCCGTTTCCCCAAATCACAGAGCCTAAATGAACACGGAGCAGAAATTTACGAAGCTGGGCTGAGCCGAGGCCACAAGCGGCATCCCAGCACCTCTCCTAAAGGTATTCTACGGCATGAATGCATAACTTGACTTTAAAAGAAATCCACCGGACTTTGGAAATGCGCTGAACTACTTGAGCGAAAATGGTCCGGCAATCTTGCAGGCATCAGTGAGAAGTATTCCCAGGAAGGACACATTTAGGTTCTGGGCTTGCCACTTTCCTACACTCCATTACATCTGATAACACTTCCTTGTAGTGCTGAGTTCCCTGCCCTGGGAAAGGAGAGAGAGAGAGAGAGAGAGAGAGAGAGAGAGAGAGAGAGAGAGAGAGAGAGAGAGAGAGTGTGTGTGTGTGTGTGTGTGTGTGTGTGTGTGTGTGTGTATGTATGTGTAACATATTGCTTTGCAATTTGGAGCTAATAACTCCAATACAAGAACTAGAAAATGTCAAAATTGGCCATCCATGAGGGTAATACAGTTTTTTTTTTTAAATTTTTTAAGCATACCACTTGATGTCTCCTTTCAACCAATCACAGGTGAAAAGGGAATGAGATCTGGTATGTGGAACTCCAGAGAGCATATGAATAAGCAAGAGGAAGTCATAAAGAAAGAAATAGTAGTTCAATATAACTTTCTAGCAGGACAGACCAGTAATGGCATTAGTTGCTTCACAAAGTAGTCAACTCCTCATCACTGGAAATACGTAAACAGGTCAGGTCCAAGTCCTGACCTCCCAAATGACAGCCCTGTTTCTTTTATTAGGATATAATCTGACATAGAACATTATATTAGTTTCAGGTATACAACATAAAGATTCAATGTATGTATATACTGCAAAATGATCATCACATTAAGTCTAATTAAATCCTTGACCATATGCACAATTGCAGTTTTTTCCTTGTGTGGGATACTCCTCATACTACTCTCCAATCCTTTCAAATACATAAAATACATAATACCATATTATAAACTACAGCCACCATGCTGTGCATTATATCTTCAGGGTGTATTTATTTTTATTTTATTTTTTTAAAGGCAAGGTATAGGAAGGAATAATGATTAGTAGGCAAACAGGCAGGAAGAAAAAGGGGAAGGAAACATTTTATTTAGTTGTTCATCTTGGTCGTTGCCCCTAGCCCTGGGTCTTGATCTGAGGACCTGGGGATGTATGTGGACTAAGCCTGGTGAATCAAACCACTAGGCCACCAGCACATATCAGGACTTGTTTACTTTATAAACATTAAGTTTGTGTCTTTTGACTACCTTCATCCACTTCTCCTGTCCCTCCCCAATATGGTCTTCTTTATAGATATATTTAAAATGTATGTCTGTAGGAAATAAGCATACTAACATAAAAAACGTAAATGCAATATTTCATGAATAAAGTTACAGACCAGTATGACCCTATTTTTGAGGAATAATTCAAAAATAAAACCAGCAACTATGCCATATGTATGCAACTGCATTTTTTATATATGTAAATAACTATGTGTGTATACACACACACACACACACACACACACACACACACACACAGGTTTAGATGTCTGGTTATAGAAAAGGGTTGATCACTGGAGAAAGAGACCGAAAAGGGGCAAGACTTACTCTTCATTTATAAAATTGGGAATTATTGAATTTTTTTGGACAGCAAGCATTATATCATTTTGTAATTATAAGGTCACTATATTTTTTAAACTAAATATCCATGGCGATTGCAACACCTGACTCATCTTTGTCAATTGTTCACTCTTCTCCAGAGGTCAGCCAGCAGTGAGCTGCTGCACAGCGACCCATTCCTTCTTTATCAGGCAGAGCACGCAGGGACCTTCAACTTTGGCACTGTGCTGCCCTGACCAGCGGGGCCTAGGCTGCTACTTTCCTGGCTGCCTAACCTTGACTCTTGCCACCTCCAAAATCGGAGAAAGGGAGTGGTGCCATGAGTGAGCTCCACCTGCAGATCAGCAACATTTGCTTTTGAAACCTCTTTGGTTCCATCTTAGGAAAGTGTCCTTGGGGAAGTTACTAAATCAAAGCCTCAGGGTCCTTGTTGAAAGAGAAACAATGGCCTCAAAAAGGTTTTTGTGATGACTAAACTAGTTAATGCACAGAAAGTTTACTTCTCCTATTAAATCTGCCTGTGCCTGTTCACAGTAGCAGACCGGCAGCCAGGAGTCACTTCATGGTTGCGCTTTGCTATTGTCATTTCCTTGGGGACATCTCAGGAATCACTAAGTGAGGCAACAGATATGACACAACAAAGCAAGCACCTGATACATTCTAGTTAGTATTATAATGATATGCTCACGTCAAGCTTCTCACTATAGATAAATATTAATTTAACCTGCTATGAAGTGAGTCATCAGATGAAGCAACTTATTATTTCTGGAAGAAAATCTCTTCCTGTTTTCCATCTCATTTTGTGATTTCACAAATGGAAGGTTAAGTTTCCACTACAACTATCTGACTGTGATATATGAAAATAAAATCAAACATAAAGCCAGAGGAATTAAATCATTTATAAAAAACAACAACAAACCACTTATTTGATTCAAATTCTCTCCTGGCATTGTGATCAAATCAAATAAAAAAGTTTAGAAGTAATTACTAAAAAATCTGATTTGTGCTGTCTTGTCTACTTTTTAAGAACGAGCTTGCCCCCTCCAGACAATTCATCAGTTAAAATGAAAATATTCTGATCCATGCAGCCAACATAGTTTACAAAAGCTCTTTTGACTTGGAGTTCAGTAACTACTGATACATATTCAACCAGGCAAACACATAAACACATCACGGAATATTCCTACACCTTCTTAAGGTCATTTGTTGGACCTGTGTTCCCACAGTGTTCAATTGAATGCCAGTCGGGAACAGAGCATAAACACTTTCCTTTTCCTGGATTTCCCTGTTCTAGCACGACAACCATGGGGACTCTCATCTAAGTGCTGGTGTCAGGAGTGGGTGCAGGCAAATCCCTGCACTTCAGAGGAGCCCTAGGGTAGGTCCATGAGGGACCTTCCAGAGAGCTTCGCACACTCTCCCTGTGCCAGAATGGTTACGGCACTGCCATGAAATGGATGCAGACTGTCTAGAATGCTTGCCTTGTATCGACGGACAAGACAGGCCTTTGTTGCAGACATCACTCACCCAAGTGGGGGTCTGGTTTCCTTGTCTAAAAGTCAGGAGGTTGAACCACAGCCGAAAAGCACAGGGGAAGCACACAGCCAAACACTCCTCAGCTCTAAACCGAGGAAGGGAGCCAGAAAAGGGAACTCCCCCGTGTGTAAGGGAATTGTATTGTGCTAAGCGTAATCAGCCAAGTCCAGAAATGATGCCATTTAAATATCAGAAATTCTGCTGCTTCTCCATAGAGAATAAACAGATAAAAGAGCAGCACAGAAGTTAAGCAAAATCTGCAAACAGAAATGTTACGAAGTGAAAACGTATATGGAAGGTTTCTGATCCCCTTCTCCTTTACAGTGTTGTGAGGTATGTGGTTTATTTAACTTTACATGGTGAAACTGTCTGTATTAGTGCCCTGTGGCCGCTGAGCCAGATTACTGCAAACATGGCAGCTAAAGACAACACGCACTTACTCTTAGAGTTCTGGAGGTCAGGAGTCTGAAAGTGGTTGCAAGCATGCACTCCCCACAAAGGCTCTTTCCTAAGTCTTTTCCAGCATCTAGAGCTGTTTTTTGCAGCCCCTCCCTTCATTTTCAAAGTAACAGCAAAGCATCTGGCTTCAGTGGCACACTGCTTTCCTCTCTGCAGTCAAATCTCCTTCTGCCTCTTTTTCATATGGACACCGATTGTATTCATGAGTTCCCCCAGATAATCAAGAACAATTTCCTCATATAAAAACCCTTGATCATGTCTTCAAGGTCTCTTTTGCCATATGAAATAACATTCACAGGTCCAGAGATTAGGACCAAAATGGCTTTGGGGGTCATTATTCAGTGTACCCCACTGGCTAAATTAGCTTTTGTTTATAAATAATTTAAACAGAACATATCATTGTAGTGTCTTCATTTTCCATATCCAAATCATTCCTGTGTGTACACAATACACTGTCCCTGTGGTTTGAAAAAGTTCACTGCTAGCAGTAAACATATATTTGTAAAGAAAAACCCAAACATTTATTCAGGACTATCTTGAAATCTCAAATGCAATGAAAATATTATAGACATGGGTTTTCCTTTTTTGTTGGTTAACTCCAAAACAACCTCTCGAGGGTGGAGATATTAGAGTAAAATGTTTAACAGGTAGGATTTCTAATGAGTTAAATCTCACGTTCTTATCTGATAACGTCAATCTTTAACTGAAATCTATTACTCACTGATGATGATCATTTATAAACCAAGGGAGCTGTTAAAGTAAATTCTTCCTCTCTCATTAGAGCTCTGCAGTATGTCCAGATAGTTTTCCCTTTTTTTAATCATTTAATTTTTATAAAATAATTTTTACTAAAAGTGAATCGTATGCTCAGAATCCCTACTGACTTTTATAGAAAACCACACTGGGATCTATGTCTATGGCTTTTTTTTTTAAGTATAGAAGCAATAGCTTTCAGTGATGTAATTCTTCTGGAATAAAGAGAAACATTTTGATTTCCTGAAAACCATTTCAGCAAAACAAGTAACTAATGAAAGCAGAGCTATGTTGAAATTTTTTCAGCAGAAATATAATGATGTCAGGAACTGTGTTCTCAGATTTTAACCTAATTCCTTACTAATTGCTTAAATGTGGAAATATGAAGACTATAAAGACTAAAAGAAAATAATCAGCTTAGTATATAAAATGATGCTTTCCTAAAAGCCCAGTGAGTGAAACATAATGTAGAGAAATGGTCAGCTGACTGAAGATAATCATGAGTGGCATAAAATAAGAATCTGCTCCAACTTCTGTCCCTCCTTTCAACTTTTAAAATATATGCTAATTATTTTCACTTTTTTTCAACAGTTTCGGACATACACACATACTTACCCTTTATGATAATGTGATTTCAGTGTCATAAACCAGGAGTGACCATATAACATATTGTCATTATAGGTACTTTCATATAACAACAGATTTTTTAAATAATATTTTGACAAATACCCATAATTCAGTTGGTTCTTATCCAATATGTCTATTCGATTTCCTAGAGGTATTTTTCCCAATTAATATATACTAACTGGACCTTTGGGAAGTGACATTACTGAAAAATAGGATCCAGGCGATGGGAAACTGGTAATATTTTGAAATGCTTCCCTTCTAAAATTAATGTAGAACTCTGGGGTTAACTTGTCAGGGTGATTAGAAAAATCCGGACCCTGTTTTCATATTAGCATGGGTCCATCTCCAGCTTCATCAGTGGTCCACTCTCAAGTATGCTAGCTTACTCTTACTCAACCAGAAGAACACCTGTTGTATAAGGGAAAATAACTATTTGATTGTCCTTTTCTGATTCATGGCATGGAGTACCTAAAGCTCTTGATATCTCCTAAGTGGTAAAAGAGTCCTTTGTATGTTAATGAATGGCTCCAGGTATAATGGAGACATCTTCAGGACAGGAGCTGGTCACCACAAACACCCAGACAAGCATAAAGCTTGGAACTCCCACCCCCAGACCTGTGGAGAAAGGAGAAAGGAAAGGACCTGAAGACTGAGTTCAAGCACCAGTAGCCAACGATCGAATCATTCGTGCCTATTCAATAAACTTCTCTAAAAATTCTTAAATACAGGGTTCGAGAGATTCTGGTTTGGTGAACAGTGTATGCTGGGAGGCTCAGTACCAAGGGTGACAAAGGCATAAATGTTTTTCACTCCTCCACACCCACACTTTGCTTTATGCATCCTTTCCATTGGGCTAGTCCTCAGTTATAGTCCTTGTTAAAAACAAACAAACAAACAAACAAAAAACAATAAACTTAAGTGTTTTCCTGGGTCCTGTGGATTACTCTAGGACTGGAAATTAAAGAAAAAATATAGGAACTCCCACATTTGCAGCCACGTCAGATAGAAGTATGGCGGACTGGGAAATCCAGGATTTAAGACTAGCGTCTGAAGTCAGGGCAGTGTTGAGGGATTAAGCCCTTAAATCTGGAAAGTCTGATGATAATGTGGAGTAATTGGTGTTAGAATTGATTAGAGAGGGCTGACTGACTGGATGACTGCTGGCATGTTCTGCTGGGCCCACAAACACACTTTGAAGACGCAAATGACAATGGTGAGATTTAGAATGGGACCATTTTGTTAGGTAGGAATTTGAGTTGAGGTGCAGGGGAAGGGAAGCAAAGTCAGGGAGCCATAAAATAGCACCAATCTGGTTTAAAACGCAGCTAGACATGAACCAGAAATCTCAGAATGGAATGCGGATGCTCAAAATAATGGATTACAAAACCAGGGAAGTTTAAATACAGAGTCTTCGTGCTGATGGTCAGGGCCACAGACTGCTGCAGAGGACAAAGGAAGTAAATCACAAAATGGTGTCAGTTTGAAGCCCTCCAATCAATATAAAAGCCTCTAGAAGGCTAATCAAGGACCTTATCCCACACCCCAGGACTCTCCTGGATGGGAATAAGGGCAGAGAGGGAATGGTGGGAATCATTAAAAACCTCAGGTCCCAAAACTCTCACTGCTTGCTGCCTCTTTTTCAGAACGGTCCATTTCCATGTTTATCTGGGAAGATGCTTTTCCCATTTCCTTCCTCTTAAATGAATACCTTCTTTTCACTCCTGTGCCCTACACCTCTGCTTTCTTCTCATGTGCAGGGCTCTGGAGCAAATTTTCTCTCCAGAGACACCAAGAATCCACAACAAGGAAACTGAGGCACAAACCACATGGCTAAAATTTCACCTAAAAGTTTGAATGTCAGGCTCACCACGAAGAACCAGCAGACCCGGTAGCGCTGGTCTAGAGCCTCACATGGCAAAACAGAGTGGAGACAAGTGACAGCAGCCACCTTTCTCCAAAGAGCATGGCTTCACCATGTCTTCACCAGTCTTCCTCCTGAAGTTCCCTTACACCGGAGGCTGCCAGCTGCCACTTGTCATCCACTCATTTACATCACCAATTTGGTCCCTAACATCATTGTCTGCATTTTTGATCCAGACATCATACAATTTTATTCCTGGATCAATTAGATCATCAGAAAGCTGCAGGCAAGTGTGCTGGCCCACTGCAAACTACTATCTTTTATTGAATCATATATGGGCAACATTTCTTCTCTTTTCATCTGTAATCACTGCAATAAATTATTTTTACAGATGTTATTAAAGACACTCCCATTACAGAACGCCCTGGTGGCATAGCAGTTTGGTCAGCTGCCTGTGGCCAGCACAGTTCACATGCATCCCAAGGACCTGGGTTCAAGCCTGGGACCAGGGAGAACCACCAAGATGAACAGCTAAATAAAGTACTTGCTTCCTCCTCTCTCTTCCTACCTGCCTGCCTCTACTCACCTGTTTCTGCCTGCACTTTTCTTTAAAAACAAAACAAAAAAACCCCAAATTTTTAGGGTGCCTTTTCTATAGACTATGAAGTGCTATTTAACTTTAAAAAATTTTTGTATTATTTGTTTTGCTTACATTGCTATATGCTTTTTAGGATACTGAAATGGTACCTCTGTCTATGTGGACTTCACACCACACTCATCACCAGTTCCCATGCCTTCCACCATCTTGTTCTTCCTTCCTTCACTTGTTCCCTCCTCTCCCCAGTAGTCACAGTCTTGCATCCTATGACTTTTGTTGAGGTTTGTCCATGTGTTTGCTTTGTTTCTTTATATTCCACCTACAAGTGAAAACATCCTGAATTTCTTTTTAACTTTCTGACTTATTTTGCTTTGCATTATCACCTCCAGTTCGATGCTGTTTGCTGCAAAAGGCAGAATTGCATTCTTTTTTAACAGCTGCCTAGCATTCCATTGAGTATCTAGACCACGGCTTCTTCATCCCGTTATCTGTTGACTGGTATTTCTATATTCTTTCTATATGACTTTAGTTAAGGGATAGCAAAGGCTTTTTGCCACCTGGGGAACTGGTGTGGGCTCTACCCAAGGACAGGGAGAGCAATGGAAAGGAATTCCTTCATAACACTGACCAGAAAGAGGCTCTCAGTTGACACAACTAAGCATGCAGCTTTGACTACCATTTTCATCCCAATTTATATCTTCCCTAGTCTGGACTTTGCATTTTGTATTTTATAATTTTTGGTTAGGGTGACAAAAAGAATATAACATATGGAAAATCACAGCTCGTTCCTCTGCTGCCTTCTATAGGAAACTCCAGGCTTGGTTCTCAGCTTTTTGCCCTTTCTCTGGTTCTGGGCTTATTACCATAAATATGATAAATGAATGAGGGGAAGGAAGGAGGTAAAAAAGGACAGCTGACAGCCATGTCAAAGGTCAGTAGCAGGGGGAAAGAACTTTTTTTTTAAGTTCTATTATATGTAATTATTTCTTCCTTGTATGTTTTCTAAGTGGTGAAGTAAATATTTGAATTATTCTCCATTTTTTTCTCTGTTTTACTTATGTCTTTGACTTATTGTTAGAACTAGACCAAATCAAGACTGATTATTGAGGATTATAAGCAGTTTTATAGGGCACCTCAAACCTTTGTGGAGTAAGGTGGGGCATAAAGAAACTAATGAACAAACACACTTCAGTACTGCAATGATAAGGCAGGTTAATTCTTATCTACGTTAAATTTCACACATTGATAAAACCCTGTCACACAGACTAAAATAGACCAATATCTCAAGATAAGTTTCACAATGAGAAAAGTTAAACTTTAACCTACACTGATTTAAAAAAAAATATGAGGCATTTTGAGGGGGACAATTACCCTGAGACCTAATAATATCCCCATCACTCAACACCCATTTTCCTAAAATAAAGAACTGGGCTTTCCCATCAATTCTTCTTCATATCAAATTGTCACTTGACACAGGGAGGTGAAAGAAAGTTCATTATATGTCATTATATGAGTAATCAATGGTAACCTCAATAGTAGTCTTTACCAAGAAATTTATACTTGAATCTTCTTTCACTTCCTTTTTAAGTTTTTTAGTAGGTGTTGCTTTCTCATAGATTTGCATTTGTTTATGTAGTTTTTAATGTTCTGATTCAGGAATTCTTTTAATATTAATACATATTATAAGACTTTTGGAAGACTTTAAAATTGGAATACCAGTCTATCCAAATCTCTTATGTATTTCTGTGTTCCCATATGAAGCCATAAGAAAACTCAGTTGGACTTCATGTTAGCTGAAATTAAAGTTGTTTTCTGGAGAAAACCAAAATGCAATGATAATATTTCATAAAATAGGGGGGAATAAATATGTTTTTAACTATGACAGACATTTTCTGCAGGAAGTACAGTTCAAATGAAAGTCAAATAAAAGTTTCACTGTTTATATGAATTAAGCCAAAAAACCTCCAATAATCAGGAAAAGATAGACTCGGCACACCGTGGTAGAGTAGCAGTTAGGTACATGGTCTCCAGGTAAGAGCACAGACCATGCACATCCCAAGGACCTGGGTTTGAGTCCTTGGGCCGGGGGGAAACAACCAAGATGTACAACTAAAATAAAAATAAATAATATGCTTCTTTCTCCCCTCTCTTCCTGCTCGCCTGCTGGCCTTCATTCCTGCCTGCACCTTTTTTCTTTTTAAGAGACGCAATATTTAACACACACACAGACACACACACACACACACACACACACACACACATACAATTTCACAGTGACATGGGCAAAAATTAAAATTCAGTGTTTTTCAACTATGATGTCGTTAGACAGCCTATCAATATATTCAGCATTTTATATTCAGATATTATTTTAGGAGACTTATGGTGTTAAAGAAAGCTTTAAATGGATCTGCTACAATATTAAAAATTCTAAAATGGTAGAATAATTTAAAATGATAAAACAATTACCTAAGCTAATAAGTGGTCTTATCTATTTTGCTTTCAAAGAAGCATAAATCATAAAATTTCAGGTAGGAAAGCTCCTTTAAAGTCATCTCAAGGAATCATTCAGTGATGGGATTGACTACTATATTTACAGCCTTTTTCAAAACACTCCAGAGCCTAGAAACTCACTGGACTAAATGTACATCACATTACCTTTTAAAAGCTTTAACTGCGGTGCCAAGCTCAGTGTGTGACACAAAAGAAAATTGTACTAGAGTTTTGTTGAACCCCCTGCGACCTCTTCCTCCTTGTTTGGACATTAAAACCCAGTTTTAAATAAATGTACCCTTCCCCCACTAATACTGTATCTTGAGAGCTCCACCCCAGCTGCAGAGATGAAATGCTTGACTCAGATCATTCCTATCCAAGTGCTGAGGTCCCTCCAGATGACTGTCTTGCTGCAGTGACGCCTCTAAGAACGAGAGCGGTATCTAATGCGGACCAGTCGCAGTGACTCTCAGGACTTGTGTGAGCACCTGGCAAACACACCTGCCTTGTCTGCTGTTGCACAAGGGAGAGCCTGAGTTGGCAGTGTTTATCAAGTAAAATCTGAGAAGGAAGATAAAAGAATGGATGAGCAGAGACTCAGAAACACTGAGTCATGATGACATTACATGAGCCCCCAGTTCAGGCATTCTTGAAGTCCAAGATAAAACTTAACGTGCGGGGGATTCAGTGATGGTGAATGGTACTAGAACTCGGTAGTAGGTGTGGTGTGATAAGCACATTGATCTAAGTATGAATTTATCCCATGAAGCTCATATAGACACAATGGAATATGAATAAAAAATAAAATCTAACTTAGGGCTTTTAATGTGTGCCAGCAAATCAGCCCCATCCACCCCCCACGGCCCCCAGTCCCTTTTGTACTCTACTTTGATCTGCTTTCCATTACTTGGCACTGTGCTTCTACCCCTCCCCGCGATCACCACTGAAAGGGGAGAGTCCTGTTATGGAAATGTACATGAGTAGTAAGGTTCTTTAACGTAAATGACCCCAAAAAGTAGGCTGACTGAGTCAGAGTTGCATAGTTGCTAAGAAGTGGGACATCGCTGTTATGTGAGAAGAAAATGGATGATTTGCTGTATCTTCAAACTAGATCTGTGTCGGTAAAGACTGTATTGTGAGTTTCTACGATTCTAGAGGCAGCTGTCTGCTACAGGCTTCAGTAAGGTTTTACAAGACAGAGACAAGCTTGGGCTGTAATTGATCTGCTGAAAGTAGATCTAGATAAAAATACAACTCCAGAAGAGAAAATCTGCGTGGCGGCTTGCAACAACTACAAGTCTGCTGACCTGGAGTCTTGCAGAGAAGGGAAAGTCAAATAATCTGCCTCGAAGTAACCTGAGGTGAGGACAAGGGAAGTTGGGGCTTCACGGTATTGAGAGAAGGATCTGTGAGAGGCTGCTTCTCCTCAGGACCTTCCCAAATACCAGGGGATTCTCTCTGTCAAGATGATGGCTCCACTGACTGATGAAGCTAGAATACAGTCCAGGGCTTGGGACCAAATACAGAGTTTCCTTCCAACTCAGGCCTCTTGACCTTACTGACCTCTAGCAGACACCCCACGGGCAGCATTAGTCTGAAGGCTAGAGATGCGGGCTGAGCACCGGACCTAAACTCCCAAACCAAGTTCTACTTCCATCCAAAGACCATGGCTCAGTCAGTCCATGTTTCTGGTTCTAGCCTGTGGTGATTGACCAATGAAAATAGAATGAAACTCCGCTGCATTTTTCAATGGAATTTTTAAAAAGTATTTTTAAAATCTATGTACTAGGGAAACTCCTGGTTCATCAACAAATTGTAATTGCTACACTCCAAACGTTATTCCTGGGGCCCCAAATCTATGTCTTCAAAAATGAGGCCACTTTGGAAGTCTGGCTCCTGGAAAGTCTTCTCCTCAAGGCTATCAGGACAATGACCATAAGGGAGCCACTCTGAGTAGAACTGGTGACTGACCAGAGAACTCAGCCCACTGAGAAGAGAGAACCTGCCATTCCTGTTAAGCAAGAGAGATTGAGGACAGCGACCACCGGCCACTATGTACTGTCTTTCCCTAAAGGGAGTTGTCACTTCCATCCAATCAGGGTGACTCTGATTTGGATAACTGAATAGCTACCAAAAAATCTTGCTTTTTTCTATTCAGCAAGACGAGGCTGGAGCTGTAGCAGTTTTCTTTTCACCACATGATGACTTCAGAACCATTCCAGGAACTCATGGTGGGGTCAAAGAACAAACGGGAAACAGTTGAAAGATTCAGTGAGTGTAGGATCCCTGAAGTGCTGTTCTTAAAGATTATTCCTCCTCTGTCATATTCTTTTCTCACTTGTATCAAAGGAGCACTAATACAGAAAACAATGAAGATGTATAAACAGATGGCAGTTATAAGCTTTTTTTTTTTTTTTTAATGCTGAATGCTAGACCCTGCCTCTGACCTGTCCATCCCTCAGTAGGACTTCTCCTCCCTTGGACCACAGAGAACTGAGATTTCTGTTCTTTGTGGAAGGCCTTTCAACACGTGAAGCAGAGAGAAGTTCCACCCTTACATGAAGGGGTTTCCTTCTTCAGGCAAAACACTCCAGAGCCTTCCACCGATTTCCATGCAAGATATATTTGAGCTCCTATGAACCTATGGTACTGGGGTCTTACTTGGACTCACATAGACACAGCTCAGTGCCTACAGTATGCCATCTGGGGCCTGCACAGGGAGGCATGGAGCTTGATTACCTTCCTCAAGATAACATGAGCTGTTCGGTTGCTCTGAATCATTTCCCAGTGTGCAGCACTGCAGCAAACACTCTTAGTAAATACTGTTGACCGAAGAGATGGGGGAAAAGTCAGGAAAGGGGGGAGAAAGGGAGGAAGGGAAAAAAGAAAACAAAGAGAGAAAAAAGACAGGAAAAAGGAGGGAAGAAAGGAGGAAGTCGATATAGATCAAAGAAGCAATGTTTTAAAAGAATGCATCTTAAAGCAAAATGGTAAAATCTTACCCCAAAAAACTGCTTTGGGAGTGTACGTGGGGACACAATATTCAGAATAACTATCCAAAAGTTAGAATATCAAAATGTTAACTATATTAAGGTTTTAATCATTGCTAGGAATTTATTCCACAGAAATATTTGCACAAAAACACACAGATAAAGAGCATTTACAATATAAAATTTGCACACCGAAACAGCAAAAAAATGAAGTCATCATAAAAGGGAACTCCAACATATAGCATAAAGAAAAAAAAAAAAAAGTTGGATAATATATAGATGTCTCACAAAAGAAAGAGATATACCCACCATTTGATGTAGCAATCCCAGTTCTAGGCATACACCCAGAGAAGACAAAAACTCTAATTAGAAAAAAATATACACACACACGTTCATAGCAGCACAATTCATAATAGCTAAGACATGGAACAACCTAAATTCCCATAAACAGGTAACTGGAATTCTGTTGAACTGTTTTTAAAAAATTATGCCTTTTGCAACAACTTGGATAAAACTGGAAGCGATTATACTAAGTGAAATAAGCCAGAAAGAAAAAGAGTACAGGATGGTTTCACTCATATGTGGATTATAAAAGAACAAAACAAAAGACAACTTTCAACAGAAGTTACCCCGTGGCTATGGGGCAAAGGAGGGTGGAGAAAAGGGAAAGAAGGAGTTAACAAGGCGGGGGACCTAGACAGTGGAACTCTGCTGGTGGGTGTGGTGTGCAATGCACAGGCATAGAGGTGTGAATTCAATGCTCTACAAAGCATTATGCAACGTGAAATAATAAAACAAAACAAGTTGCACAGCCATAGTCTTATCTATGTAGGGGGCACAGATCCTATTACCCAGGTCACTTAGTATAATAGCAGAAATTGCAGAGGAGGGGAAGAGAAAAGATCAAGGAGACTTGAAAGGTCCTGACTGGCACACTCTTTTGCCCCATTTGAATTTCTTATCATTGCCATGTTTTCAGTTGTGAAAGAAAGTATAAGCAATCAGATAAACTGTATTCTTCCTCACTTCCCTTTCTTTCTCTATATTCGATTTTCCATTTTAATAAGAGCCATGCTTGTAGGTATTGCTCTTTTGACAAGATTCCGAGCTCCTTGGTGACAGAGGCACACCAGAGTGGGGGTGCTTCAGGAACCCCCACACAGACGGCCTCTGTGGACATTTTCCAACTCTGGCCTCAGCTGATGACTCAGCTGCATTCAGCACAACTGATCAGACTGCTTTCTGACTCTTGACAGCACTCGCTCCTTGCAATGAGGGCCTCTCCATCATCCTCCCCGGGCATGTGTTCAAGAAGGAAGACCTTGGCAGCCAGGAGGCAGTGCCCAGGTGAACACCGATGAGGTTAGCAGAGGTGGATTTTTTTAAGTCGGGTCCCAGAGCATGAATTTAGACTGTATTCCAAAGACTATGAGAAGCCACTGGAAGATTTAATCTGGCGGGTGAGATGATCTAATTTGTTTTACATTTTTGTCTGGCTCCAATGTGAAGGATGGATTGTAAAGGGCAAAGGTGGAAGCTAGGAGCCCAGCGAAAGGCTCCTAAAGTTTTGGTTTAAGCAAATGGATAGACGTGCTTATGACGATGGTGCAGTGGGATTAAGCAGCTCTGGGAATTCTCAGGAGACACTCTGCCCCTGGCTGTCAGTTCATTCCTAAACCGGTGACTCCCAACTCTACACCTCCAGTTCAGAATGAGGCAGAGAGCTTCTCCCCTCCATATGCAACCATCCATTCGACTTCTCCGCAGGCTCTTGTCACAGGCACGCCAAACTCAAGATGACCCACCAAGCCTCATCTCCCTGAGGTGCGTCCTATCTACTGGAGGACCGCTGTCCACCCCGCCGTTCAAGCAGAAACTGGACAGTGGATCCTGCTCCATCTCCATGTGCCCATCCCATCACTGCCAATTCCCACTGATCTGACAATCTACCTTCATATGTGCTATTCTCTCTGCCAGACAGGTGCCTCAGCATCCTTTACTCTGTTAATTTGGTTCAGATATTACTTCCTCGCAAACTTCCTTGATCCTCAGACAGGGTCAGGTCTTTCTTTTAGAGCCTCTGTGCTGTCATCTCCTTTCCTTGGTCAGCAACAGTGACAGGAAATACTTATTACTAAAATTAGTTGTTCTGTATGCTTCCTCCATTCGAAGGCAAGCTCTATGAGGGAACAAATAATGTCTGTCTCAGTCATCACTGAACACTCAGAGCTTAAAGCAGGCATCCAGGATACAAATCAGAAACAAAGTATACACTTGCTAAATGAATTGAGTAAATCCTGCTCCAAAGAGCAGCTTGCTGACAAGGACAGACTCTCAAGTCTCAGTGATGCAACTCTACCAACACGTTAGGCTGAGCGATTTTTGCAGCATTTTCTAGTCCTAAATTTTAATAAAAAAGTTAATCAATAAACCTACAATGAAGGTACTCTGAAATAATGCACTAAAAGATTATGAAGATACACGTTAGCATTCTGAATACAGGGAAAGTGATTAGAGCTAGCTATATAGACATAACCACCCCAAAGTATGCCGTTGACCTGGATATTCAGAAAGATACTTGCAAGTGACAATTTCTGTACAGAAGATACTACAATCGGCTCGACTCGTTTTCATCAAGCATAATGCACTTCAAGTTCCTATAGAGATGTCACTGCCCAGTGATTAATCTTCTTTTAAAACAGGCTGAATACTCGGCTACAACAAAATAATTATATCAAAATGCTCATATTTTAAAGTCCAGCCATTTACAGTTTATTTTAAAAATTCTTATGAGTAAGCAAAAGCATTAATGCTACCAAGGTACTCTAATTCTGAGCATGGTACAGCTGTTCCTTAAAATAATATATAAAATTTTTTTTTTTTTTTCGGTAAACAAACACTAAGGAATTCTCCAACTACCTTTGGACAGGTATTACAAGGAGAGCACATTATCATGTGTGTTCTTATTTTTACTGTTAGAAAAAAAATGTTATATCAAGTTTTCACTAAAATTATTAAAATAGAAAATTTGTATCATGTTCTTTAACTATTTTTCCATTCTATTTGGAGGGTATTATGGAGGCAGTAGTAAATAAGGGCTTTGGAGCTGGACAGAAGACGGGAGAAATCCTTGCTCCATTACTTGCTAGCACTGTAATTGGGGAAGTTACAAAATCACTGAGAAGCTGTTTCCTTGCCTGACAAAGTGAGGAAAATGCTACCACCTCCCTGGTGGGCTGTCCTAAAGATTAAATGAGGTCAAACTTGTAAAGCTCTTAGTACAGAGTGAGCAAACAACAGGAGAACTTAGTACCACTAAATAGACCAGCAAAATTTTAGGGTGTGTCCTAGGACCTAGACAAACAGGATGCAGGTTACCTGGTGTGATCCTGTACTGCTTTGTCACTCATGACCTCACCACTTCACATAAGGGTCAGTCTTCAAGCTGAGGCACCACTCTCTGAAAGGCCAAACCCATGACCCAAAATTATGTTCTAGTATCTCCCCATCTTCTTTTAGCTTTAAAAATGTACACCCCCTTGGATCCAGCAATAGTACTCATGGGCATATACCCAGAGGACACAAAATCTCTAATCAGAAAAAAATACCTGCTCCCCTATGTTCATAGCAACACAGTTCACAGTAGCCAAGACGTGGAGACACCCTAAATGCCCAACAACAGATGATGGATAAAGAAGCTATGGTATGTCTACTCAATGGCATACTACACACTCACTTAAAAAAATGAAATTATGTCCTTTGCAACAATCTAGATGGGACTAGAGGAGATCATGTTAAGCGAAATAAGAAAGAAAAAGAGAAATGCAGGATGGTTTCACTCATATGTGGAATAGAATGAAATGAAACAAATGAACAAACAAATCCCAACAAAATTAACATAACATTGGGCTGTGGGCAGGGGTGGGGGGAAGGAAAGGGGAAAGGCGGTGGCAAAGGACACCAGACCTCTGGTGGTGCTATGGTGTGAAACACAGACTGAGATACAATTTCAGGATGCTCAAATGAATACAGCAATGCGAACAAAAGATATAAGGTTGCTATTTAAAAAAAAAACCCCAAACCAAAAAATCTTACTCTTCCTTGACCTCCACACCTCCCTCCTGCCGTGGTCTAATGTTTGGCTTCCCTTCTCAGCGAAGTTCCCAGAATTTCCTAGATCCTTCCTTTCTACTGGCTTTGCCCACCACCACAGTGAAACAGCTTTTATTCAATCATCAGTGACCTCTGAGTGGACACACTTAATGGATTCTATTCAGTCCTTATCCTAATTTACCTCTCACTACTTTCAAAATTGCTGATCATTGCTCCTCCTTGAAATGAACTCTTTTCTTGACTGCTGTGATTCTACCTCTGAATTTCATCCTACTGGGCTACTAAAATTTGTTGCTCCCCAATTCTGCTCCCCATTACTGAATTCTATTCCATTTTCACTTTACATTCTCTCTATAGGACCTTCCCCATTCCCTAGGGTGGGGCCAACACATCTGAGATTTCTCTCTCAGTCCAGATTTTACTCCAGATTCAAAACCCAACTAGCAAAGTAGTGATTCCCAGACTAGGATGTCTCAGAGGCATCCTGAACAATATATCCAAACCTAAATTCTTGAAATTCCCCCTCAAAATGATGATTGCCCCAGTTTTCCTGTTACTGAATGGTGCCTCCATCTGTCTAGTTTAAACTACATTCCTAAACATGGCCCAGAAGACGCTGCCTGCCCTGGCCCAGTCTACCTCTCTTTTTGTGCTACCCTTCCTAAGAGTACTGTCAGCTACACTATCCAGGAACCTATTAAGCATTTTCCCACTGGAGTCTAAATGCTTCCCATACTTAAAAATGTCTCCCCTCCTTCCTTTCCTTTTCTTTCTCCCAGCCCTAATCTGAAATACAGAGATAGTCTGGTAAACACCTACTCACTACACATGATCATATTACATAATATTTTTCTCCAGTTTTCTTTCAATATCAATCCTATCTAAAGTGGATACCATCCCTGCAAGTCTTTCATTAACATCCTGTTACTTTCCCTCATAACAAGCATGGCGATTTCTAATGACATATGTGTTTATGCGTTTCATTGCATAATGTCTTTGTGAAAAGTAACCCCCTGAGAGGTAGGTCCACATTTGTGGTATTCACCACTGTACCCTGTTAGCTTAACAGGTGCAGGTACATAAGATTATCTGAGATGAAAGTAATACAGAAGTTTCTCCCCAGAACACAATATCTCAAATCTAAGGAAAAATATTATGACTCAAATAAAGTCTTATATTTCATTAAGTAAAAAAAAACTAGGATATATCTTCAATATCTGTTTACATCAGATCACAAATCAAAATGGACAATTAGTAAAAATTTGAAAGAGTTTTTGAAGAAGGTAAAGATTACATATCATTTTCATAATTCAATTTTATAATTTTGTTTTAATGTTAAGGTGTTGTGATTTCTTATAAACTGTACTTAAAGACAAATATATATGTGTGTCTATTACTTCTGTGTCTTAAAAATTCATTACCCTTATAAAAACATCATATGTTTGCACATATGTTGTGTGTATATAAGTATATATGTGACTCATTTTTACATTTAAAATACATTTAATTTTATAAAAGAAAAATATCCCCAAATCTAAAGTATATAAACCAGAGTGGTGGTTAAAAAAATGAAACTCCTCTCATTATTTAGTGAACAATTGATTTAGCACATTAAAAGGAAAAGGTACAGGCAGGAATGAAGGCGAGTAGGCAGGCAGGCAGGAAGAGAGAGGAGGAAGAAGCATCTTATTCATTTTTTAAATTTCAGTTGTTCACACTGGTTGTTTCCCACCAAACTGGGGATTCAAAACCCAGGAGTATATGGCTTGCTCCTTTGGAGGTGACTGACCTAACTGCTGGGTCAAAGAAATACGTTTTAAAAATGATGGAGCCATTGCAGTAGAGACGGCCCAGACCCCATGACCTCACCAGCATCTGCTTCAATTACATCCTGCAAATGAAATAACCAAATTACAGCTCGCTTTCTGCTGTGCTAACAAACTTAATCTGAAAATCAACATGCATCTGCTTTAAATGATATATGACCCAACTTCTAAAACAAAGCCACTTCTAGATCTAAACTGTGAAGAACATGCACCTTGGCTGTCATAATCAACAGTAATAATCTCATATATACAAAAAATTCATGGAACGATGAATGATTTAGCTCAAATAATTTACAACAGTGATTTGATTTAAACCATTACAACTATGTTAAACTGTGCTCAATCATTTTTGATTCTATGCTGCTTTGGACAACAGATGTATTCTTGAAAATACAGGTATCATATGTATGTTAAATACCATAGAGTGATCTAGAAATATAATTTGATTCCTTTTTTTTTTTTTTTAAGTATAGAATATTTAAAGCATGACTAAAAATGGCCTCTATTTAACTGTTTCCTAAGTTCACATGGTCATGTTTTGGCCATCTAGTCTGTAAAGTATTCCATAAATACACAAATAAATATCTAAAATCTATATGTAATCTATATTCTTACTCTGGTTCATCACTACTTAAATTGATTTCACACTCTCCATTCACATCTAAACAGTCTTTGTCTCACAATCATCAAGCTAGATTTCTCATTTCAGCCATGATACCCCCATGTCAGTCATCCTAGCTTCTTCTTCAAGTGAAATCAGCTGCATGGTTCTAGTAATAGAACTATTGAGAAAAGAGATCCTCTTGGTCTCCATCATCTCTGCCTCAGCAGATGCTAGGTCCTGTCCTGCTTTAGGAAGAAAACCAGGAGATTCCCAATCTAACGAATTCATTTCCTTCCTGTCCCTACAACACATAGATGCATGTTTCATGGTGCTGACACACAATCTGCTTTATTTGGCACAGAATCACATCACAGCCATTGACCACCCTGTGTCCTGTTGTGTCTCCTCAAACCTAGCCCTTTCTCCTTTTCACTACCATTATGTAAAAAGCTAAAACAAGTAAGTAAGGTAGTTGCATGTTCACTGGCATAATATACCACAAAATGAGTGAAGAAAAAATGGGACAGTGACATTTATGCAAAATTTATTTGAAATGGTTAGTGAAAGACAAGGGAAGTGAAGATGCATGAATATATACCCTGAGACTCAAGCACCAGGTCATCATGGACTTTACAACAGAAGTGGCTGAAATCCCCGCTAGGGGGATTTTAGCTGCTAGGGACCCAACAAGAATTAATAGGGGAATTCTTGCCACCCCCCAAAAAATATAAAGGAAGGTCAAGAAATAGTTGATTATTTTTTGTCCATTGAAGGTTTTCTTGAAAGAAATTCCCTAGTTTGTCCCAAAGTTCTCAAGAATACCCTAGCACTGAAAATCAGAAAACACCTGCTTAGTGCTCAAAATACATTCACATTATCTTTGAGATCAGTGAGCCCCACCTGTCTTTTTCTGAATAACTGATAAGGTTCTGTAAGATTCAGTTCAACATAGTGGAATGCAGATACGGCCTAATGATTAAGACAGAGCTAGGAGGTTAGGTCCACAGGCCTTGAACCTGCATCTGCCACTTCCAAGTTATATTGGGCAAATGACCTAATATCTATAAGACTTGGCATCTTTATCTGTTATCAGGAAACAGAACCTACTACATGAGGTACTTATGAGATGACATGAATACACAAATCAGTCTTGTTACATAGCAAATGTTGAGCAATTCAGCTTTCATTTATATTGAATGACAGTTAGATACAGGGCACAAAGCTAGACCCTACAAAGAATATAAAATTGGAAAAGGACTAGCAATAAACAACAACAAACAAATATGGCAGAGAAGATGAGAGTGCTGTTGAGCATATCCAAAGATGGGAAGGATCCAAGAGAAGGCAAAAGAAAGCATAGCTCACCCTCAAGTCCAGTGGAAGCAGAGGACACGAGTGGGGGAGGGGAGGGAGGAAAGGCCTACAGGAGACAGCGTCACAAATAAAGACAGGCTTTCCAGAGTCATGGGTATGTCATCACTGTGTAGAAGGAGAGGACAGTGAAGAGCAATTCTCTGTGTCATGAAAGCAAAGTTGTGCTGGGACAAAGTGTAAGATATGAACAGAAAATCAAAGTCGGAGGTAAAAACACAAAGGCAGGAATGAGCCATATTGTGCAGAACCTCAAACTTAAGAGAAGAAATGTGGGGTGCAGAAGTGACATATCTAAACTGTGCACTGCCAAGATTAATCTGACAAAGATGCGTGGGAGGATGCGCAATTCAAAGTTTACGTAACAACAGTAGAGGGGTGAATACTGTTGAAATGTTCAGAATGTGAAGGAAAAGTAAGGCAAACTGCTATCAAAAATGCCGGCCATTGGGCCACCAGCATGAGCTCTGAAGTTTCAGAGCTGTGAGCTTGAATTTCTGCTAGTTCAGAACTCAATGGTTTCTCGCTTGGAGAGCTATTACACCTGCAAAAAGTGGTTTCCACAGCCTGTGACAAAAGTGTCTCAAGCCAAGTTTAAGTTCAAATTCAGGAGCCAGCTCAGCTCAAGTCTTCAATTTTCAGCAACAACATTTACAAAGCAGGGGAGGGGCAGTTTACATCATTCACTGTTTGAGTGCTTTGGTCTTTTATTTGGACTCTGGAATCTTGGGTCTTTCTGTGAAGGCTGTGAACTGGAGCATATTATGGACAAGTTGCAAAGGATATATAAACCTCCTGAAATTTACACAAAATGCGTGCCCATGTATTTATTCTTACTTCATTTTTTTCATTTATTCCTGTATTTTCCTCACTTAGGTGGCACGTCTTTATATTAAAATTCATTAGCGTTTATTTTCCATTAGTGTTTATTCTAAAGACTTTGTTCTAATTCAGTAAATCCTCTCAACAGTCTCAAAATACAGGACTATTATCCTCATTCAGAGGGGATAAAAAGCTATTCTCAAGGCCCCACAGCTAGTAAAGAGCTCTCGAGAAAAGCAGCCTTCAAAAGGCCCACAAGCAACCGGTCCCCGAGCTTCATGACAACAGTAGTCCCATGTGGTGATTTTATTAGGTTACAGCTCCATGGGAACAGTCCGATCAGCCTGGGATTTCAGTGAAACACAGACATACCTGTCACTGACCTCAGAAATTATTTTTATAGCAACCCATCATACTGCACTCTAGGAAGGTGAATTCCTGTAACAGGTGCCTTCTATATGACTGTCTTGGAACAACTTGTTAAAGTGTTTTACTGAAACAATTTTCAAAGAAATCCATTTTTCAGTGAAGAAAAATACCATCACTCCTAGAAGACTTACCATCAAAGACTCTTCCTCAATGATTTCAGTCATTTTTTATCATGGCCTACAAGAAAAAATAATTTTAAGGCACAGCTTGGTGGAGTAGCCATTACTGGTCAATTACCTCCAACCGACACAGGCCACATACACCTGGGTTCGAATTCCAAGCTCAGGGGAAAACAACTATTGTCAAGAACTAAATAGAAATAAAATTAAAAATGCTTCTTCCTCCCCTCTTTTCCTGCCTGCCTGCCTGCCTGCTTGCCTTCATTCCTGCCTGCACCTTTCCTTCAAAAAAATAAAATAATTATAAATTGTGATTGCACATATATATATACTTATATTTGCAACAAAATTTTAATGAATAGCATTTATTCTGACTAAAGATAACAAACTCTGACATTTTCCATTAGTCTAGCTTAGTCTAAACTAACCTGCTCTGTTATATTCAATTTAAAAAAAATGCTAGTTCTTATCTACTAAATTGGTTTCATGATGACCCAATAGGTTGTAACTTACAACTTGAAAAGCAGTATTCCACATGGAATGACATCAAGTAACTCTACCATTTCCTTAAAATGAAGCAGAAAAGCATGAGTTTAACTGTTAATGGTTAAATGTTTATAGGCCTTAAAAAGATCTGTCAAAAAGAGTTAATGATTTCTTGAAAACATTAGTAGATAACACTTGACCGTGGATATTTTCCTCATTAATGAATTACAAGTAATATGTATATATTCCCTTAAGAGCAACATGAGCTGGATTCAATCAAGAGATAGGAAACAAGTCTTAAACAACATCAGAGTTTATGCAAGAGATTAAGTGGCACTTAGTAATATTGTCAAATAAGACATAATTGTCTTTTTCATAGGAAATGGTTTTTAAATCTTAATCTTTTTTAAGATTAATAAATCTGCTGAATACTGAAAAATCTATAGGGGTAAAAAAATAGAAGTCATTTATAGCCTACATTAAAGAAGTTGCTTTAAATATTCTCAGTCTGTCAGGGGTCAAGAAATAGTTAACACTTACGCTACGCCAGCCACTATTTAATGAGGCAAACAGAAGAAGGCTAAACCAGCTGCAGTCCCTATGCTCTGACGAGTAAGATCTCTCACTGCCATACACAGTAGAGTTCTGGACAGGGCTGTGGATCACAGAAGGCAGATGTCACTAAGGCAACTATAGCCCTAGGATGGTTCTTAGAAATTTAAATCAAATATGACTACCAGTAAAGTCAACTATAACATTCTGCTTCCAAACCCATATATAATTTTTCCTACTTATCACATTAAGAGGCAAGCAACATGTTCTAATTCCCTTTAACAGTAAAAATGAAGACAGTGCAGTTTACATTCCACGTGACAGCATGGAATAAAGAAAAGTAGGGAGATACAGACCAAGAAACTGGGATCCAGGGTTCAGCCCTCCACTTAAAGTCTGATTTCAGGAAAGTTATTTAACCTCCTGAACTCATCATCTACATTTATATCTGCTCATAGGAGCATTATGAAGATAAAGTGAGAGAATTCAGGTGAAAAAAAACACATGTAAAGCACCAACCGATGCTGCCATGATTAAGTTACATTAGAATCAACAGGTATACAGAAACTGAATAAAATATCAACCAATAGTAAGACATAGCATTAACATTTATCAACAAGCCTTTAAAACAGTTCTATTTTCTTTTCATCTATTAGCTAAAACCAGTGATATAACTAAATAGCTGAATCTGACAACTGGTAATAATGAAGCTTCTCCTCAAATCTTGAATATCCTAATAGTCCTAAGTGAGCACGAAAAAACAATCTTGTGATTTTGATTTAAGGAAGGGCAAGAGTTGAGATCACACCACTCCACGCACACGGTATATTCACTCTGGGCACAGGCCTAGCACAAAGAGACAGCCATTTCCTACAGTCAAAGACTCTACGGGGCTGGAGGGAGGGGCACTCCCGGTGCTACTGATCAACCACGTAGATCCATCCAGTCTTCTCTGGATCCTAAATTCTGTACTTGTCGAGGAGGGCAAGTTCAAGTTCAAGTCTTCTGTCCAAATGTACTTTTGCATTCATTTCTGGTTTGGGCAACTGTCTTGTTAGATGAGATACAATCCTCACAAGTACTGAAAAACCCTGACTTATACAGGGGGGGTATGCAGACTACAGGTTTCCTACTCCCTTGGTTCATACTCTGATATTTACACTATCACGGATGCGTAAAATTGATAAGACATGGAGTATGAGATACTGTCATGTTATAAAACAAGCTGTTTTGGAAAAGGTCCCTTATAAGTTAGATCTTTAGAATCTAAGGCACATATCTGTTAAGTTAACATACAATGGTGAAAATTAATGTTTAACTGCTAGGACTGCCCACAGAAGTCTGTTCCACCCACACGATGTGCAGCAGCAGGTCTGGCAACCTGTGTTCCATAGGTTCGGCTCTGCTAAGTTGCCGCATAGCCCTGGGCAGCATCCTGGAACATAAACTCTGAAGGGAGAAAGAGCTGGGCTCATATCCTGCCTGCTTTATCTGCTGTGCAATCTCATTGAAATTATTCAATCCCTTTGAGTTTCAGTTGCTATAGCAGTTACACAACATCTAGAGATAAACATTTTCATATTATCAGAGACTCGGTAGAAAAATAATTTGGACCAGCTCTCCCCAACTTTTTTTTACATCAAAGCACGTACAGAAGAAGTGAATACTCACACTGTACCCTGGAGTAAAACGATGCTCATGGCTGAAGATGACTGGCCCAGGTCTCTAGCCACCCTGAGCGCAGAGAGGTCATTCTCTCTGGCACACCTACCTAAGATGTAAGTCAAGCAACAAACTGCTGATTACCAGTTAACATGAATAAAGTGACCTGATGTGGGGCCAGAACCTCATCAAGACATTCATCTCATGGGCTTAGAGACCAACTGGCAAATACAATGTATTAGATTTCTCAGTGACTTTGGATGACATCATTCCGCTTCAGGATATTCCAGAATCTGTGTTCATAACAATGTATCTTTGGGAAACTATGATTCCAATATGGATTGTTATCATTGCTCCTATCTTCGTGAGGTGACCAGCAGGAACAGCTCAGAAAATGGGAGTAGGTTCTTAAGATCAGGAATCTTTTGGGTAAAGACTCTATGGAGGTAGAGATGCTAAAGTCCCAAGTGATTTATTTTCTCTTTTGTTTTTTTTAAAGAAAAGAAATGAGGGCAAATGGGTAGGCAGGAAAAAAGAAGAGGAGGGAGCATCTTTATTTTATTTTTATTTCGTTGTTCACACTGGTTCTCCCCACAGACCCGGAACTTGATCCCAAATATATGTGGCTTGCGTCCTTTGAAGGCTATTGACTTAACCACTGCTCCACCACGGCATTCCAAGGAATGATTTGTCTCTAAAGAAATGATGGCATACTCACTGTGTTAGGCATTGTATGCGTCACGTCAGCCTTCCCAGCCATCTTGGTTTGGTTTGGTTTGAATGAGAAAGTTACACAGTTTACTATGTATCCTTAATAAAAAGGTTACCTAGTGGCTCAATCACCAGCCTCCAGATCCTCCTCCCTGAAGGAGTCACATCTCAGTCAGTGTGGATGAGAGACAGATCTGGTTCAGCTCTAACCTTTCTTGCTGTGTCCCATTTTATCTTCTTGCCAGTTCAGCTTGGAATAGTCTTTTCTCTGAAGCCATCTTGTTAGTGGGTTATTATTAGCCAAACTTAACAACTGAAGAAACGCAGGTAAAGTTTAGAAAACCTGGTTCTACACTGGAGTCACTGTGTTTACTGATGGGTCAGAGGTTCAAGGCTGAGGAATGCCAGGGCAAAGGCCGAGACTTCAGTGGAAGGTATCAGAAGATAAGGATGGAAGTCAAGATGTGTTTTACACTTTGCATCCTTCAGGGGCTGGAGAAGGAGATGAGGCAGAAAGAAGAGCATCACCCCTGCTCTCTGTGGAACCCTACTGGCTCTGAAGGGGGTGGGTAAAACAGGAGAGATGAGGAAAGGAGCAGTTCTACTTTTCTGATAACCAGGAAAGAGTGGGAGGGTCAGTAGGTTTAGATATCAACATAAAGTGAGTGAGCTGTGAATGGGTCTCTGTCACTCCATGTCTACACACAGGTCCTCATACCTTATCAGAGGAGAAAGGAAAATCTCCTATAGAACACACTGTGGGTTAACTAAGGTCACATGTTGATATCTTAATCTTTGATCCTGAAAAATATATTTTAAAGAATTTTTCAAATACACATACAAAGAGCATAAAGGGACCTACACAAAAATCATGAAGTGGGTTCTAAATGTTGCAAAAGTCAAACAATGTCAAAATGAGGGGGGATAAAGTCCTGTGTAGCACTACTGAAGAAAATACTGCTTCTAATAACAAGAGGAAGGAGAAGGGAGCAGAGGCCATCAGGAATAATGATCACTCCAGAGCATAGTACAGAAAGTATAATTTACTTTAATGATTCCATTTTTCATCTGGTATTAAGGCCTGTCAGCGCTCAAGAAATTAATACATATATAATATACTCATTTTACATACACAAAATATTTATAAAAATATGGGGGAAGGTATCCTAATTAACTGATCTGGAATAAACAACTGGTGTAAAGCAATACAGAAGATGATATAAACTGGGAGGCAGAGCCAGGAGACCCTAAAATCTTAGCACTTATCTAGAACAAATTTAATAATGATATCAATTTACCCTTCCATTTGAAGATACATGGGTATAGCTCAAGAAGAATTACAAGAAAGAAAGGTATGGGGTGATACTCTAACCACCAAATAACCCAAAATTATTAAAATAAGGTCTTAAAACTTTAATGCTAAATTCAGAGAGAGAAACATCAACAAAGGAGGTAGATATAAAGGAAGAATGACCAAACACAATCATATAATGTTTATAAAAGCACATGATGAAATAATGCTCTAAGAAAATGGGCTGTTGATCTCCCAGGAAAGGAAAAGAGATGGGGGAAGGGGAAGAATAGAGTTCAGAAGTATTTTTTAAGGATTTCAGACACAATATAGTTGAAGGCAGACAAACTGCGTTGGAGCTCCTTGCACTAACACGGTGGTGTGATTGCATCACTTCTGGCTTTACCTTTGGCCTGACTTTACGGTCTTCCTGGAGATCTTGCCTGCACTGCCCATAAGCTCACCACTCCAGAGAAATCTGCCCTGGGCTGTCAGAAACTGACTTTCAAGTGTGTCAGCTTGGGAATTCCACTTTATGCAATTCAACAGGTTAGTCGCAAGACATTTGAAAAGATTTATAACTTTGCCTGCTTTCTGATAATGAAAGTGCTTTATTGGTTTGCTTTTGTTTGCAATAGTTTGACATTTTTGACTGCCACCGCACTATAATAGCAAATTCAGGAGTCTCCCTCTCTCTCTCCCCCCCCCCCAACCTCTCTCCGCCCTCGCTGCTCACCCCTCCTTCCCTTCCTCCCTCCCTCCCTCTCTCATTGCCTAATAACTGCACTGTTGACAGCAACATTGCTTTTACTCTGTCCTGCTATCCTGTGTTCCAACGATCACACATTTTTTTATTATGCTTTCCTTTTCATTGCTAGACTACTTTTCACTAGAGAGCAAAGCAAGCATCACAAATAAATTTTACATTTCTGAATAGAAAAACTATGCTGTTCTCTCAGAACAGGTTTATCTTGCAGTCTGAGTTTAAGGGGCTTCCCTTACACTACATCTTAGGAACAAGAAGTGATTAACTCTGAGCCCCTGTTCATGAATTACCAGTTAACTTAATAATGGAATTAGTTTGGATTCAAACTGAGAAGGCACCATAGCTTTTCAAAATCACAATGTAGAGCATTCTTACGCAAGAAAATGAAAGAAAAGAAAGTTTTACCTAAACTCACATTTTACATAAAAATTAACTCAATATGAACCCCAGACATATATAAAAAATACTGCTATAAACTTCTAGGACAAAAATGAAAGAAAATTTTCAGGACCTAGGGATGGGCAAAGAGTTGTCAGATTTGATACCAAAATATAACACATTAAAGGAAAATCTAAATAAATTGAATGAAATCGAAATTAAAAACTAAAAGAAAACCTTCAGGCACACCCTGGTGGCCTGTGGATAAGGCCACCAGAAGTAGTCCACATATAGCCCAAGGACCCAGGTTCAATGCCCGGAGCCAGGGAAACAACAAAGATGAGCAACAAAATAAAAAATATTCCTCCTCCTCTCTCTTCCCACCTGTTCACCTTCATTCCTGCCTATACCTTTCCTTTCAAAAAAAAGGGAAAAGTTCAGACTGGGAAGAAATATTGCCAAATCACATACATATCAAAGGGCTCACATCTAGGATGTATTTTAAAAAATTCTCAAAACTTAACAATAGAAACAAACAATACAATTAGAACACAGGCAAAAGACGTGAAAGACTTTGCCCTGAAGTTGGCCAGGTGACCGATAAACACATAAAAAGACATTGAAATTCACTAGTCATTAAAAATGCAAACTGAACTACAATGAGATATCACTGCACACTTTTCAGAATGACTAAAATTAAAGTGACAATACCAAATTCTGATGAGGACTCAGAAAAACTGGGTCATTTGTACATTATTGATGGGAAGGAACGTAAAATGGTACAGTCACCTTGGAAAAGAGTACAGCAGTTTTTTTTTTACAAAACTAAACATGCACCCATGGTCTGACTGAGAAATTCCATTGGGCATTTACACTAGAGAAGCTAAAACTTATATTCACATAAAAACCTAGACACAAATGATCCTAGAAGCTTTACGTGTACAGTCCCAAACTGCAAAGAGCCCAAATGTCCTTCAATATGTGATTAGTTAAAAAGTGTAATCCATTCACTCACTCCCAATTAAAAGGAACAAACAAATGATACATACAACACCTTGGATACCTCTCTCAAGTGCTTTTGTTCCCTCAGAATTAAAAAACTGAAGCCTAATGCCCAACGTGACAGCATTAGAACGTGATGTGTTTGCGAGGTGATTAGTTCATGATGGTGGAGCCCTTATCAGCAGAGTTAGTGCCCTTAGAAAAAGAGGCCTGGAAAGTTCCTTGCCCTTCCACCATGTGAAGTTACAAGAAGGTTCCCTTCTATGAACCAGGAATCATGCTCTCATCAGACTCAGACTATCCTGGCCTCACACTTAATGCCTCCAGAATTTTGAGAAATAGATTTATATTATTTGTTAAGTCATTTAGTCTGTGGCACTTTAAAATAGCAGTCTGAATGGACTGACATAAAAGCAAATGCAGTAAAGGAAAAAAAAAAAAAAAACAATCTCAATGGGTTCTATACACTATGAGTCCATCTATACGAGACTTTTGAAATGAAGAATTATAAGAATGGAGAACAGATTAGTGGTTGTTAGAAGAGGTGGGCAAAAGGAAGGAGGTGGATGAGGCTACAAAAGGGCCACAGGACTTTTTGATGACATTGTTTCTATCTTGACTGTGATGGTCACACAAATCGACAAGTGATAAAATTGCACAGAACTAAACACAAGCACACGTGCCCATGAAAACACACAGACGACACTTGTAAACCTGGCAGAATCTGAATAAGGTCAGATTGTACTAAGGTCAATTTCTTGGTTGTGTTATTATTTGACTGTTGTGTAAGTGTTCCCATTGTGGGAAACTGGATAAGTGGTACAGGAAATCTCTGTATTATATCTTATAATTTGAGCTGAGCTGACTCCTGAAGTAGAACTTAAACTTGGCTTAAGATGCAAACCTACAATGATCTCAAAGTATTTTAAGAAATCACTATATTCTTATTATCATTATTATCATTCTCAGCATCCTATCTTTCTACAGTTTCACCCAACAGATGCTAATTTTTTCCTTCCCCCATCTTCTAACTCTCTGTGGTCCTAATTGTGGAAAACCTTCCACTATCACCAGTAGTTAACTTTGGCTTTCTAAAAAATCTTATTGACTACTTGCAGCAGGCTCTTCAGAGATGACCTATATTTGAATACTGACTAATACTGCATGAAATGAATAAAAATATTTTGTGTCTTAGTTACTTCATTAGGAAAAAGCAGTAAGAAAACCTGTGTTATAAGTTTATTGTGATGACAGATAAAATTATAAGCATTAATAGATCCTTAAATGTTCATTTCCTTGCCATTAGCCATCTAAACCTTAGCATAACTTCTCAATAAAAACATCAACAAAAAACTTCAGTTTCAATTTCCATAGCTCATATTTGGAAAACAGGAAATGCACTTTAATGAACATAGACTGGGGATATGGTGAAGCTGCATTCTTAATAAGTATTTAAATTCAGGGGACCATAATAATCATGCTCTCACTCTGAGTTTGAAAAAATTCTAGTTATCAAAATGAGTGATATATATTAAAGCATATCATTCACTTTATTATGATTAGTGGGTGACTACCATATAGATGTTGAAATCTGTAGAAAGTAACCAATCACAGACTAGATTATCCCTAATCAGATACCAACACTAAGACATACATGTTGGATGACTTCAAGTTTTAAAAATGATATGAATACCAATGGCAGAATTTCATCCATCCCATCTACCTACCAAATACTTTTTTAACAAGAGACTCCCCACACAGTAATAAGTTTTAAATGTCATATATTTTTAGCTACTGCTCAAAAAATTCAGCTACAGCGCAGCAGGAGCTAAGCACTTAGCATCTAAAATTCAATGTCGGTTGCTAAACCTGGAATTCCTAGCAATGTGCAGTTCATTGCAGAATCATAGTGAGATTCCCTGAGCAGGACTGGCCTGAGAGAACTGTCAAAGACAGAGAAGACTCAAATATTTTTCCTCTGATGTAAATAAGAAAAAGGACCAAGTTGGTTTAGCTTCTACTTCTTGTTACCTGCTCTGTTTATGAACAGTCACAAAACACGAAAATGTCAAGCAAACTTGAGGAAAAAGTCCCCTCAAACAGTTTTTCAAAGTGCTGATAGAATTTTGCAAAGTGAACACTTACCGAGCAAAATAACTCTGTTTCCGTTCCTTCTTCTCTTCCTTGGTATCCATAATACACAATTGAAAGTGCAAAGTATTTGGAAAAGCCCTTCTTTTGAATCAATGAGTCATAACCCTGTAAGAAGAAAAACAAATCAACTGTAAATTAAGAAGTTTACAAAGGTCAACCTGAAGGGAAAAATAGGCGTTCCATGACCCAAAACAAGTAGAAGATATTTAACCAGTAAACACAGTCATACTGAGTCATACACATGGTGAGCAGGGAAGGCAATTAGAACGCAAGGGTTAAGCTATAAAATAAAAAGCACTTGGAAGAATAAAATGAAGTTTTTTTCATAATTAATACTTATTTCAAAGGGTGCTAAAATGAAAACCACTAACTCCAGAATATTTTAGGCTAGCTTTGAAGAAGCTAATTGTATTTTAACTTGTGAATTCCTAATCACTCTTTCCAAATAGGTAATAATGAAATCTCATATATAATTATGAACAATGGATCGCTTAGGTATTTTACAAAAATGTCTGCTCTTTAAAAATAAAAATGTTAGAGTTCTGTTTTATTTTCAGAAACATGCCAATGAGCACATCCCTCCTGAGCAAATGTGGACATGAAAACACAAAGGCTCAGGAAGCTTTTCTTCGGAAAGACTTTCTACACTGGCCTCTGGCCCTCCCTCGCCCACCACAGCTACCCTCGCCTATGCTTACCAGGAGCAGTTCAAACCAATAATAAAAGGCTATCTCCAGATCAATCTTTCTTAAACACTACTTTCATCATGCCACTCCCCTGCTCAAAAATATCCAAGGTCTACTTACTGCCTGATTCGCAAACTAAAATTTCTGCAGAGTAACAACTCTTAAAAATCTGTCCAGAGTAAATGCAAAGAATATTCACCAATCAAAATTATTTACTAATTCACTTGCACCTAATAAACAATTTAAATCACAGCACACATTACAAGAAAGGCACTGAGATAATTTATCAGAGACTAAAGACAAATGAGACATGATATTTGCTTTAATAGAATTAACTTTCTTGTGAAAGAGATACTTAGGATTTCAAGCCAATGGGACATGAACTTCTATGGAGGGGGCCGGAAGCCACCAGAGTTGAGAAAAAGAACATTTAGCCTTAGGCAGGACCCACCCCCATGCACTCCCCACCCTACACCAAAATTTGAAGGCCAGATGGGTTTCCTAACTAACAGGTACAGGGAAGTAGATACAGCTTGAACAAAAACAAGAAGAGACAATACTTCCCTTCTGCTCAAAGGTAACATCCGACAGAGGAATGGTGGGGGCTGAAGAGAGACATATGGAAGATGTTTTATGCCACAATCAAAATTTTGAATCCAAGCTTAGCTATGCGATTTATGCGGCCCACCCACTAGACAAGTCTTCATGGGTGCCAGATGCCACTAAGCGGTCATGCTGAGCCAAACAGCAGCATGGACAGCAGCCATTACTGAATCGGTTAAGAGCTGGTTCATGAGCTCTTTCCCTGATGAATATGAAGTGAAGCTACCAAAGTGTTTTACATGAGGGAGTGTGATATGCTCAGACTGAAAAGGATGGACTTGTGAAGAGTAAGAATGGGGTACATCTAATGGAAATTACAGTTGCACCCCTGTGACTCAGGTGGCAAGGACGTAGGCCATGTAAAGCCTATGGATGAGATGGGTTCAAGATCAGGGATGGGGGTAAAAGAAAAGAAAGAAATTACAATAAAATTAGCTACAAGAACAAGAAGGCCCCATTTAGGCAGCATTTGATATAGGTGGAGGGGAAGGAATTAAAAATGATTAGGAAGTAAGTGAATCAAGATTTGATGACATGTTCAGTGTAAACAATATGGGAAAGGAAGGAATAATGAATGCCCTCCAAGTCTGTGCTTGAGGAACTGGATTTAACTTACAGGAATAAGGCAGACTATGAGTGGGGCAGGGAAGTAGAAACAGATGAGAGATCACATGTTGCCTTTGAGGTGTCTGTATGATACTCAGCTAGAGACACTCACCAGAAATGTGATTATATCTAAAGCACAGTGGTGCAGTGAGGGTCAGGGAAAATTATTTCAAAACTATCCGCATATGGTTATAGTTAAGGAGAAAAAAAGAATGCAATGATGAGATCATCTTGGTAGCATGAGAACTATACATAAAGCCATGTATGGAAGCAATGGAGAAGATAATCTCAACGCTTACTGGCATCTGCATGTCCCTGACATGTGCGCTACTCTCAAGGAGTTTACCAACCAACGGGGAAAACAAGGCCTGTGTAAATAATTACCACAGAGGGCACATTAAATTTGAACTGTACAATGATTACTACCAATCCAGAAGATGCAAAGCTCAATTTTGATTAAGTGACAAAGAAAACCTTTCAGGATGGTGAGGATTTCAACAGATAAAGAGGAAGACATTACAACAAGAGGGATCTGTGAACATAGGTGTGGTTGTAAAAAGGGAAAGACAACTTCAATCCAGAAGAGCGTGGCTACTGAGTGGGGAGAGGGAACCACCTATGATGCTTGCCTCCACAACTTATTTCAACCTGTTACCCACATGTTAGCTCTTTTCATTCTTACAACCACATTATGAGTTAGGTATCCTTATTGCCATTAAACTGAGGCCGAGGGATACTCATTTCCCTAGTTTAATAGCACCCACTCTGGTGGAAGACAGATTTAAGTCATTTAGTGTACACTTCATTGTTTTTCAACCTTTGGAACCAGAAAGGATTTGGGGATGAACTTGAAAACATCACCCAGAATCAAAAGTCTCAGCATAGACTCTATAGGTGAAGACCAATGTACCTGTCAGCTGTGGAGACCAGGAAGCCTCCACTGACCTGCATCCTTGGAAAGGTGGCAGTGGAAGTGTGAATTAGGGTGATTTTTGAAAAAGGAAAACGCAGCAGCTGAGTATCCAACTCTCATGAGCCCCATCTCACTGTGTAGCTTGAACCCACTGGGGTCCTCCACAGCTCTGCCTCAATCCCTACTCTATCCCCAAGCTTGAGGCATCTTTGCCACTGTCCTTCTGACCAGATCTTGCACAAAGTCCAATCTTGCTTTAGTCTTCCCTGACAACTTGTGTGCCTTTCTGTCTCTTTCTTGGGAGCTTATTTCTCATGTCACTTCACTTAGTGTAAGGCACGTTTCATACAGGGTGTGACAATGCCACTTCACTCCCTCAGCTCCAAAATATCATTTCCTTCAAGCAAAAACCAGCATGTCTCTCACTTTCCTTATACTTCCCTAAATACCTAACACAGAACTAAGCAGGAAACCCACATAAAAAGCTAAGCATGGGATTAACTCAGTCTTGGGAATAAGGCTAATTATATGGCAGACTGATACACATCCAAGGTTTCTTCCTAAATGAAGAAGTACTTGGAGAGGTGGGATGTAGACTCAAGCCACATTCTCTCAGACTCCAGAAGGGATTAGAATTCCAAGCTTTTCATCCTGTCCTAAGCCAAGTGGTTTATTTTAAAGTTCCTTTCCTGCATGCCACAATATGAGATGATCTGTTTATTAGATTTCCCCTCATGAATAAAAGTGAAGTCATAACAATCTAATTGGAAATTTTTTATATTGCAAGCTGAGTCAGAAACTAATATTTGATTCCAAGGGAAAAATATTGTCAAAAATAAGCACAAGTGAAAAAGATGAAATGATCCAAGAACTGACATCTGGTGCTGTTGTATCCATTTAGAACTGGCAAAGCTGCTTTATATATATATACATATATATATTCTATTTCATAAATAAAAAATATGCTAATCTTTGGTTTCTTTTAAGTTTTTAGGAATTCTTTTTTTTTTTTTTCTTTTTTTTAAACAAGACAGATGTCATCCTTTCAGGACTAACACACCAGCATATTAACCAGGAAGAGATTAGCAAAGAGAGCCCTAAAAATGATTTGCACGTGACAGCCTTCATGCTTCAGTGAAGAACCTGAGTTTCTTAAATCAGTCTCTAATGGGAACTCCATTTTCCACTATAAGTGGTTATAATGGGCTTCTTAAAAGCTCTCCTTTCATTTAATGTTGATTTTACCCTTACATCAATAAACTCTGGACTCATCTAAACACTAAATGACAAGAGACTCCTATATTTATGGCACACTACAGACCAAAAAGGATTGTAGGAGGCAGCACAGATGAATCTCCTACCTAAGTATTTCTTTCTGAGATTTTTAAACAGGACAGTCAATTTCAACTCATATTCAGTGTACTATTCAAATAAAATAGCAGATATAAAATGCATACCTCATAAAAGCTAGGTTGAAGACAAAAGGACTTCCTCTTTGAGACCATGGCACCACTTAGAATTTAATCAGGGAGCTAGCAGACACTCCCAATCTGCATCCAACAAGTGCAGACCCACCACATGGCCCCAGCTGGCTTCTGGCTTCACATCTAACACTGCAATTCCTGCTGCATTCAGGTATAACCAGCCAGGACGAGAAGCACCAGTGCATCCACAATGGCCATCAAACTGTTTTCCCAACAACATGTTTCCTGTTACACAAATGAAATAATGACCAGAAAATGCTTTGAGGTTGGGTAATATTGTTTGGCCACAAAAGAAACAGGACAAAATGAACTTTTCCATGCAGCCATTTCCTTGTAGAAAGATTTATATGGAACTACGACAGGTGCTGAGTCTCTCTCAAAGACACCCTGTCATTTTAACAAAGGAAGGATGTTCAGATTTCAGTGTTAACCAACGTTAGTCATTTTAATACTCCCTTTAACAAGAAACCTGGGAAGGACAGAGAAACAGATTCAAAAGTCTGACACAAACATGTCAGAGGAGAATCCAGGAGAAAAGCCACCAAGTAAACGATACATATCATAAAGACACAACAAAAAAACAGAACAGCAGCAAAGAGTTAAAAAGTTATGACTGAATCAATGTACCACATATTCTTGTTTAATATGTTACATACTTTAATCTTAGCAACTGTCTGAAGGAGTTAATATTCTTAATTCTTTTCAAAATAAGGATTCTAATCATTAGATAAGGAATCAAAAGTTTAAATCCAAGGCCAAAGAGTCAACACAGAAACAAGATGATCAGCTTATAATAGTGATCTCTAAATAATGATCTCTAAAGCTAGGTTATATTACTACATAAAATTTTCACATTAACTGGTTCTTCCTGGATTATCCACCAAAATAAAAAACAAAACAAAACAAAGAACAAGCCAGCACACCAGCTTTCTGGCCAATTGCGTGTTTAGGATGTAAAGCCTGAGTGGTATTCGGGTTAATCATTACTATTGTTAATAAAGGCACTGCAGCAAACCTGTCTGTGTATTTGTGTATTCAATGTTTATTGCATTGAATTAGATATTCAAAGGGCTAAATGGAAAGCACATTCTCTTAATATGCCAAAAGAAACCCGTTGTTTTAAGAACAGAAGTAATAATATAATTGTGATTATGCCAGAAATATTTGTTAGCATTGGCAAATTTGTTTCTGCTTCTGTTGTTCTGAAATGTAATCTTCTGCCAACCCAATGATTTTTCCACTGAAAATTAATGCAGAGAATCAGAATCAGAAAATGGAATTCTGATCTTTTCCAAAAATGTCTTCATTAATTTTGTGACCAAAGTCTCATTTTTCCAAGGGGACTAAAATTATAGCTTCTTTTTAGAACTAAAAAGTATGATTCTTTAAAAATTCTACAAGAGGTACCTTGCATGCATATTCTCATTAAAAGACAAACTTAAGATAACTTAAGAGGAAGAATCAGAAAATCATATATAAAGTTAATGGAGGCAATGAAAATAGAACAAAGTCTACCCTGCTGATCTCACTTCCCAGTCATGAGAGAAACTTCCTCTTCCTCACCATCAATCACTATTTATTGGTACATGTAGATGGTTATCCCTAAAAAGAACTGGGAAAAATCAAAAGGCTGTACCCCCCATAGAGGTGGTTTCTAGAGACACCCCTGTTATTGCTCCTGCACTATAAGATCACTTCAGATGATCTCTACGATCAATCTACAGGTGATATGCTCCAAATATTAACAACAAAGAAATGGTGACATGGGAAGGAAAGACTGTCCTCACTTCTGATATTAATTTTAATATGATCAGATAAAGTCATTCCTAAAATCTTAGATCTCTGGTCTGTTCGAATTTTTTTTTTTTTTTTTTTTTTGCAGACATCTTCTAGCCTGAGTTCCAAAGGAATACATTCCACTCAATGGAGTCTCTTCTGGTAGAGAACTTAAGTTCACTGCCTAAGGTCCTGTAGACAGTAGATGCCAATGTGAATCAATGTGCTAGTGCTCACAGCATGGATCCTGGTCTTGTATCAGTATCAGGTCTCAGTGCCTTCAATTCTAGGACAGAGTAAGTGTGATCACTCCTCCTCCTCTTCATGATGATCACTGGTGTCTGCTTCACGGCTCTGAATTAGCATTAATGATATACACAAAACCAACAAAATTTGATGGACAAATGAGCTAATAAATGGAATTAATGTCTTTTCAAAGAACATACAGTATATGGGCTGCAAACACAAGAGCCCAAGAAATATACTTGAGTGTCTTTTGAGACTATCAAGAGATGTAATATTCACTCTACCAGTAAATTGTCATTTCAATAAGGTAAAGGCCACAGGCTTCTTCTCTGTGGATGATGTCTGCAATTGCATGCATTTTCAAAGTACACTGGCATATACTCATACTTATTAAAATGCAAAATAAAAAGTAATCGATGTATCACTCTTTTCAATGTACTTTCAGTATACTTATTTACATGAAAAATACAGGTGACTATAAACAATTCAACTTACTCCAAAACAGTGCCTTGGCACATATTTATAAGCACTCTCTTCAGTAAATATTTACTAAGCTCTGCTTTATGCTTACCACTGTATAATTTATCTAAAACCTATGAATATAAAAAGGACTCAATATGTGCTAAAGAAACTTTAGAGAGAATAAGAGAGTTAAACAATCGGGGGTAGGGGGGAGAATATAATACAAAGTAATGCCAGATAAAATGTGATGTACAGAGAAGTTCTAATGGGAAGAAGAAGGCCAGGTCACATGAGCCAGAATTGTTATGGAAGGTGTGTGAAGTGGGACAGCTCCAAAAACAATTGTTCATGGTTATATTTCAGTGGTGCTAGACAATGAACACATCTGTAAACCAGAACTATTGTCATAGTTAATGAAAATGCTTTTGATCAGCGCATACTCAAGAAGACAGTACTTCACCAGATTCTGCCTCTGGTGTCTGAGGTAAAGATGAAGAGGCAGGTGTAGTATTCAGACAAGGCCAGGCTAAAATGCGGTAAATACACAAATGTGGGTTCAGGAAGCAGGTATCACAAAAATGTTTAAGGGCCAGGAAATCTGCCCAATGTGAAATGAAACCAGCATTGTGGCATATTATTCCCTCTTTGAAAAACAAATTTTTTTATATTGCATTCAGCTATAATTTTCTTGGGTTAAGAAACCAAGCCAACGATGAAAGTACTTTATCCCTTCAATGAGTTGCTGGATGTAAAAGTACTTTGAGAATTCAGGAGAAAAGTGGCCCCTTGCTAGACTAGATGTTGCCCTCAGGTACACGGTGCTTCCCTTCCTGCGAGAGAACCGCACATCCGCACACCTCAACGCGCCACTCTGTGACGCTCTGTGCCACCCACTTGTGCAACGCTACCAGCTTGGCCGCCTCGCCTGTTTCGACCAACAGACTGACGAGTAACAGAGTGCCTATGCTAACTCAAGGCTTTAAGAGACCTGGCAGGAGCGTGCTCCAGGTGGTGCTTTTCCTTCTTCATCACAGGTCCCTGGAGAAGCAACCGTGGAACAGACCTGAACTCCTACCTCACCTTGGAGTCCAGCCCAGTGCGGCCAAACCCAAACAAGAGCAGCCAAACCGCAGTCAACCTGCAAATTCATGAACGAGAAATAAATATTTGTGGTTCTGAGCCACTAACATTTGGAAGCTGTTATGCAGCATAACACACCAAAAACACTCAATACCCCCTTTTTATCAAGACAAAGCCACATAGTTTATATAACTAGTTATATAAATAATTCTACTAAGGTCTGGAATACCAAAGGCCAGAGACAGAAGCAACCAATTAATACAAATAGCCAAGAAATCTTCCTTTCCTCCCAGATGTCATCTACCCCTAACCAGTTTTCATGGCTATGGAAGGTTAACTAAAAGAAGGCATCATTTGACACTAAAGATGTGCATCTTAGTATATTCATCCATAGACTTCGATATTCCTTAGTGTTGTGGCTTAAACTATGTCACCCCCCCCCCCATACACACACACAAGATATGTTGAAATTGTGGCCACAGTATCCCATAATGTGACCAGTATGACTGGTGACCTTATAAGACGATGGCCATAAGAAGAGAGACCCTAGACACACTGTCCCATGAAGATGAAAGCAGAGGTTAGAATTCACCAGCTGCAAATCAAGGAATGCCAACAACAGCCATTCACTGGAAGTCAGAACAAGCAAGGAAGGATTCCTGTACAGGTTTCAGAAGGGGTGTGGGCTCTTCTGACATCTTGATTTTAGACTCCTAGGATACAGATCTGTGTGTGACGATAGATTTCTGCTGTTTTAAGTTACCCAAGTGGTGGTACTTTATCATGGCAGTCCTAGAAAACAGATTCACTAATTTTAAATTTTACACATGATCACAGCTCCAAAAGAATACCTTCCCCATCATGTCTATTCTGCCACTTCCTCTTTTAATCAAAAGGAATGTGAAAACGTAATTGGTAAGTATTTTTTAATATTTTTTAAATGTTTTATTGGCTTTCTATTTGAATGAACTGCAATTCTTGACCAATGTTACTCAGTAACTTTTTTTTTTTTTTTTTTAAAGGAAACGTGCAGGGAGGCATGAAGGCAAACATGCAAGTAGCCAGAGAGAAAGGAAGGAAGAAGCAATTTATTCACTTCTATTTAGCTGTTCATCTTGACTTTCTCCGGCCCTGGGGCACAAACCTAGGTCTTTGGGATGTGCTGTCAGTCAGAGGCAGAAGACCTAACCACTATTCCACCTGGACACGCTGATAATTATTATTTTTAATATACAAGCAGAATGTTTACATAGTTAACATCTATACACAGAAGATAATTCAGTTTATTTCTGTAAATGTCTAAGAACTGACCCATTTATTATCAAGGACAAATCTTAACATAAAAGGAGTTTTGAAATAGTCTGAGAATGTAGCATCACCATACTCTTACCACATGAGCAAATTTTGTCTGATAAGCTCATACTGTTAGGTTTAAGCACATGTATGCTATCCTGTACCACTGTCTAGGTAAGCAATCCTCATGTCCACCTACTCTCAGTAAGGCTGCAAGCTCCCTAACAAATGGCATGTCATATGCTGTTCATGCACGAGTTGTATGCACACATACTGCAACTCCTGGTTTGATGCCTAACAAGTTGATGTTTTCTTTGCTATGGTTAAATACCTAACACTGACGGCAGGTTAAGGAACAATAAGGCTTCACCAATGAGTGGCCTCCATTGTTAAAAGATTTTCCACATGACGTGCCCTGGAGGCTCAGATATTAAATCTACAGTTCTGGTGGGTGAAGGCCATCTGAAGCCCGAAGACACAAATTTGCAGCTCACAGCTAGAGAAACAACCAAAAAATGAACCAGTAAATAAATAAATTCTTCTTCCTCCTCTCACTTCCTTCCTGTTCACCTGCCTACCCACCTCATTCTGCCTGCTTTCTTTGTCTTAAAAAAAAAAAAAAATTCCACATCTATAAGTGTATTTGAACATAAAATCCAAATATGTAAATTTACTTAGAAAAATGTGTCTTCTGCACTTATACATCCTTTATAAAACCATATACATGTGTTTGTAAGACAAATAGAAGTTGAGGAAAGATGACAGGCATTCTAACAATTTTTTCCCATACACTTAAGAAGCCCTATTTTGAAATTAATGGCCCAGATGACAAGAGAAGATACATGAACACACTTTCTAGGATTTGGCCCTTTCTGAGAAAAGTAAGATTTCAGAGAAAATAACATATTTATGAGCTTTAGACACGTTCTCTGGCAGATCGATGACATTATCAAAAAAGCACTATTTTAGAGTTGATGACAGAGTTGTCCTTGCAACAACAATTAGTGTGCATATTGCTAAACCCTAATTATAAATGCATTTACTAACTGTGGTGCTCTCTGAAACTGAACTTCTTAGTTTTTTGACTTGAGGAATAAAAATCAGTCAGCAGATTTCCAGGCTCATATCTATAAGATGGAGAGAATCAAATGATGTACTATTCTGATATGGAAAATAAAGAAAAACAAGGATGAGCAAAGTAGATCAAACAAAAAAGCCACAAGTCATCTCCTAAGAAGATAATCAATAAGCAACATCCAATATTCCTGTGCTCCACGTGCATGCATGTGGACGGCACTGTGCAGCAAAGCTGGAGGACCCAGGGGAACCCCTATCAGTTTACTGTACGAACCCTGAGCCATAAAGTCAGCTAATGTTGAATCGGTGGTACAGACAGTTAAGTGCCACAAGAACTAAAATCGTAAGTAGAAAAAATATTTTAGAAAGTGTTTGTGGAGTCAAGTATCAACTTGATGCAGAAGGCTGACTTCAAAGGAAGAATCATGGAACAATATTTCAGTTAGGGAGAGCAACGAAACACCTGGAGGCAGGAATTGCCCTCAAGTGTGTGCATTATACTGAGAATTGTGATCCCACCAGAGGGCCACGCTTATGCAGGTGGGGAGTGGGAGATAAGGCTGAGTTACTGAAATATGGATTGATTACAGTACCATCACCACCTAGCCAGCATTCTCGGGCTAAAACTTCCAAGAGAAATCCACCACCACTAAAAATCTCATTAATCATTCCATTTGGTCTCCTCACTCTTGAAGAACTATAAATGCATTGCCTTGGAGCTAATCTATACACAAAGTCAGCCAGCTAGATGCAAAAAAAAAAAAAAAAAACAACAACAAAAAACACTAAGCAGATGGCATGTGGGTGAAGATTTAAGGAAGTGAAATATTAGCAGCTTTGAAAAGAGGAAGAGAAAGTAAACTACATCAAAATGAATATGCATTTGGAAACGAGAAAATTAGAATCCTATGATAGATTACTTTTAACAATTTCTAACAATTATCATTATAATGCATGTGGATAGCAAATTAAAATGTAAAAGTTTAAATTAAATATGACCCCGTGGATGGGGAAAAAAAGCTTTACTCATGTGCTACTTTCATTTATGCGGATGTATTTAAAAATCAAATTAGAATTTTTTCTGTTTCTAGTTTGGCATACTATCACTTAAAAATGACTCCATTGTTGGAATCTCTCACAATTTCACAATATCACATTTGCTTACTCTTTGACAATGTTTCAAGTACTTTACATGTATTAACTTACCTAATTCTCCAAACCATGTGGGAGGGAGATACTATTATGTCCATTTTACAGATGAGAAAATCAAGGAGAAATTAACCTGCCTAGTTCACACAGCTGATAAATGGTGGGACAGGATTCCAAGTCAGGCCTCTGACTCCAGTATCTCTACTCTTAGCCTTTCTATCATATCACCTGCCTCCAAAGACAATGTGCTCATCCCTGAGATTGTCTCTGATTTCCTTAGGATGTGCTCTTAGAATATAATATCTGGTGCCAAGAGATTCTGTGAGCTAAAGAATTCTCCATCTAAGAAATACCTTCAGATCCTCTCATCTGTCTCCCCAAAGGGAATATGATCTACCTCAACCTTGCCAGAACTGTTAATAGATTTTTAAAATCTAATTATAATCAGCATTTTTTAATGTAATAAAGTTGGTGTTTTTTTTTTTTATGTCCGTAGTTCCTGTTTTGTGAATTTTCTATTGCTGTTATAGTTTGAATGCTATATCTCCCTCAAATTTAATGTTGAAAAATGCCCAAGGTGATGGTGATGGGTGGGGCATTTCGGGGTGATTAGTTCTCATGAGTGGAATGAATGCCCTGATAAAAGAGACCCCACACAGATCCCTAGCCCCTCCCACAGGAGGATACAAAGTTGGCGGTCCGCAACTCAGAAGAGGGCCTTCATTAGAACCCCACCATGTTGGCACCCTCACCTGGGACTTCCAGCTTCCAGAGAGCAGTACATTTCTGCTATTTATAAGCCAGTCAGTCTATGGTACTTTGTTATAACTGCCCTAACAGACTACAGCAATTTCTTACCAGAACGTGTTTTAAAGAGTTAAGGTGTCTTACATGGAGACGATTTTGGAAGGTGCTGTGACTCAGGATATCGAAGAGGGTTGCTAACTAGTTGTTTCAGAGGACCCTATAGAGAAGCAGTGCATGCAGTAATCACTGGTCCCTCAAGCCAAGTGCTCAGCTGTAAACACCTGGGACCATAGAGAGTGAACAGCAGGGGTTGCCTGGGCTTACCCATTGACTTATTCATCACTCTTTATTGCTCCTTGACACGCACTCACATTCTGGGAGTCATGTCTCGAGAAACAAATCAGTAAATCTGAGGTGCACTCAGTGAGGTCAGAATTACAGAAAGAAAATGCAAGATCTTGAGAGATCTGAAACCTATGGACTTGTCTAATGAGTTTTTTCTTTTCTACACAGCAACCTGGTTAGTGATCAGAATCATCCACCAGTCCGAGCATTCCACGTGAACAGTACTGAATGACACTCTCAGATTCAGACTTTCCAAATCCTCTGTTAATCAGTCAACAGCAAATTATCTCCCGCCAGGCACTCCATAATAAAACTGAGCAGCTAGGCCATCCTCTTGATTACATGGCTTAGAATGAAAAATACCTCATTCATGTACTTAGGGGCCACCCCTCAGGATGGGCCGCTCTCTCCATATGGTTCACGTCATCAACCAGAGTTGATGTTTACGTTAAAATTTTAAGAGAAGCCTTTTCTATTACTTCTCTAAACTTCGGTGATACCCTAGCTGGAAGATTTGCACCTTTATATACCAACTACAAAGGCAAATGCTGAGACAGAGGCATAGAAAGACACTGTCCTAGATGAAGACCATGATAAATCAACTATTTGAATGAGTGTGAACACAATGTTTGAGTAAAGCAGGAGTGCTAAAGAAAATGGTATGGACATAGTCCCAGTGAGATCGGGGTAGAGGAAGAATTGCTCAAAGGAAAGCCTCAAATTTTGGGTTCTTTAAAACAAATCTTAGCACACTATCCAAAAACAATAGCTTCTGCCAGAAAGGTAATTTTGTGATTTATGAGAAATGCTTATTCTCAGTACAGAAGCCTACTTGAGACACATGTGGAAGGTTCTATGAGTTGACAGAAATACAACAAAGAATGGACCCTAGAGATGACACCAGAACCAAGTGTGACTTGTTAATGAAAATAAGATGATAGAGTGTTCTGGGAGGAGGGAACAGCATGGAGAAGAAAAATCAGAGACTTTGCAGACACAGAGATGCTTAATGTGGGGTCCATAAACAAAGATGTGTAAGCAAATTGGTGTTATGGCATGTGATGAGACCGTGAAGTGTGAACGCATGACAGGAAGGAACAGTAAAGATGAGATTCTCAGAGCCAAGAGACCAGGCTAAGATTGGTGCAGGATTCCTTCCTGTGTCAGATGGCATCTTTTAGAATGTTTATAGTAGGAAGCTTAGAAAAAAGTTCAGAAGGTGGAGATAATGGAGAGTGAAATGTGGAGCAAAGTATAACACAGGCTAGAGCTTCTGGGAAGCCGTGCAAGGGCACAGGGAATGGAGAGATGGGAATCAAAGAAATGGTCATGAGATAAAATGAGCTCTCTCAAGGTTTAAGTTTACTTGTGTAAATCATCACTGAAGGTCTCTCAGTGAACTCAAAACACGAGTTGACTATGGGTAGACAGGGGCAGCAGATAACTAGAAAAGAGGAGAGAGGATTTTCACTACCCATTTGTACCTTTTGAAATATGAAGATATGATCTATTCTAAACATAAAATCAAAAAAAGACATAAATGCTATCAAAATAAGTTATCTCTGTATAAAAACCTGCCCAGCTCTTTCTCCAACCCCTCTCTGAAATTTCAAGTTGCCATTTTTGAATTCAGATAATTTTTATCCCCAAGGCTCCTGGTTGGAACCCTTGAGACGCCTGACACCTGAGTAGGGTCAATCTCTCTGTTGACCTGAGTGGTAAGTATAAAACTGCACCTGCTATCGTGTAGACAAAGTAACTATTTGTCAGGTAGTTGTCAAAACACCTGGATGAATAAAGTCTGGTCACTTAACCCAGGAAGCTCAATCTTTTCAATTTTATGTAAATAAGAGGTTCCAAGAGAATTTATATCCAATTTATTAAGATAAAGATGAAGCAAATAAATGATATGGGAAGGATCAGATGTGAGGTGCAGTGTTAAGCTAAGGTAGGCTAACCCATTAGCAAAAAAACAGAAAGACTTTATTAAATGGAATAAACATTCTGTTAAGCCTAATATAGCATATAAGGCAGCTATTCCAGAAATAACTGACTTAACGTGAATGGCTCTACCAATTTCAAAACAGCGTTAAGTGGACAAAATTTAACAGTTAAAAATTAAGTAGAATTTAGTTTGCAAAACTATGTAACATTTTCCACTTGGCTATCAAATTTTAAATATAATAAATCTGCAATATTTGTTTAAAACATAGTTAATGTAACCAATTCAATTTGTTAATCAAAAACACTCTGTGCCCAGAGAGCAATTCTATAAACATTTTCATTTATTTATTTGTCACATTTTATTTCTTGCCCTGTTTCACCAAGGATTGAGTCAATTTAAAATAATAAATTAAACAAAAGGGGAGAAGACAATTAGATTACAAATCAGAATCAAGGAAGACAAGGTACAACAGAAACTCAGGACCAAAGGGAAAGTTAGAACATCTGTATTGTTGTATGTTTTAATAGTGTTATTAAAACTGAGTTGCAAATTTGACTGTATTTCCATGTTGCCAAGTCAGGAAGAGAAACATAGTCATTTGATTCTTACTTTGCATAATGAAAAATAAATACTAAGACATGCAGTAATTGCTCAGGAGAGGTAAAATTTTTCTTTAGCATCTAGGGCTAAAATGGAATTTCTTGCAGAGGTCTTCAAATAGTAACTATTGAAGGAACCATGTTCTTTAAACATGTCTCCTCAATAACAAAGCAGTAGGTTTCTTTTGACTCCCTCAGCATAAATGAAGTGTTTGAACAGAGTCCACAGCTTCTGAAGATCTGGCTAGACTCCTGACCTAACATCTGGAATTGGAGGGGAATGGAAGAATATCATGTCCTTTGTTCAACCAAACTTCTGTAAAGATCATCTCTCTCAACCAAGCTTCTGATCAAATCTATGAGTGGTTCCTTCATACTCTCTGGCATGTGCTGAAACTAAGGTATTCTACATCACTGTTGAAGGGAGATTTGTACACAATTCTTCAACCACCACTTCCTTATATCTGAAACTCAAGGTTATACAAATTTTCTTCTCTATACCTTCTCTGCTACCATAACAATTATGGTTCCAGCTTTTGTATGCTGAGTGCATTCTATTGGACACACACAACAACTAACAAAATTATGGGCTAGGATAAACCAGGACAGTAAACAACACTTAGCAAGGGAGGAACAGACGTGCAATAAAGCATTAGGAATGAAACAAAGATAAGATAGAGTAAATCTAGGTTTTTGAATTACATTCCAGTGGTGCACTTGGAAATGGGAGTGCTGGGGGTGCATCAGATAGGACCCAGGGAGTGAGTCCTCTAATCACAGAGACAGTGTGCATTTGGACATAAGGCACATATGGGAAAAATGCTTCTCCCTTTCTGAGATTAGAATTAAGCACTTATTTGAATATGATTCCAAGGTCAAGAGCACCAGCATAGTATAAGTGCTTAGCTTCTACTTCAAAGGAACAAATACTGTTTATTATCTGCAAAAAGTAAAGAGTTTACTATGATCATAGTAGATGGCTCTTTAGAGCAGTTTAATGTAAGGAAGAAGTATGTAAAGTAACTGTTTTATATTCTTAATTACAAAGTTAAGATCTGTAAAATGTACGGGGAATTTTTGCTTTGTTTTAATAAATAATATTATTTTTTCATAAGTTATCTTCCCCCAATGTCTATTCCCCCAATTTTACTACCTTTCAGATAAAAGTTTTCCTTCTTTACCCATCTGGCAGAAGCCAACTAGGCTAAAGAAGCGATAGTAGTGAACTAGCTATGGTTTACCATTTATTTGTGAAAGTAGGTCTTCTGGGTAATACATAGCAAGGAGGTTGAAGAGGTATTACAGGACAAAAAAAAAAAAAAAAAAAAAAAAAAAAAAAAAGGACTGGACCATTCCCAGATAATTTTGTTAAAACCATTAAAAAGAGGTCATTACTAACTCATAAAACTTACATGCCAGGAAAATTTAAAAATCAAAAATGAAAATACCTTAGTGCAAAGAAAAGCAAATGAAACGACAGTTATGCCTGACATTTTTCAAGATAAAAATAAAATTTTAAAGCTGGAAGGAATGGAATCTTCCAAACCTGTGATTTCACAATCAGCCTTGGTTGTTAAAGTTATATGCTGAAGAAAACCCAGACAGTTAAAAATGTGTATTTGTACTATTAAGTTTGACTCATTTAGGAATCACAGACACTTCTAAACTCTTTATTTTCCCTTTACCTGTAATAAAATATATTATAAGATTAACCACAAAAACTCAACTCTAAAACAAGTTAATATATCACCTATTAACCAAAGCACTGCTACCTCTGGAGTAACTTAAAATCTTATAAACATGAATTGTACTTTAAAAAAAAATTGTATTTGACAGTTTAATTGAAATTAGTTTTAATTACCAGTGAGACTGGAAATTTTGCAAGTTTAAATAAACATCGCAAGAACTGCTGGGAGTTGGAAAGTTTACCTCATTTAATAACACATTAAAGAAGACAGCATATGGTCCCCAAAATGTCAAAATTCAAACTTAAATGTTAAGATAGCAGAATTTGCTTATTTATTCAAACAAGCAATTTTTATAATCCAGTTAAATTTCAACGCCTCAGGAAAAATACATTTTAACATTCTAATCCTAAATTATCGTCTTTATATGAAACTTGAAAAACAGTTGAGCGTCCATTAAGCATCAGACGCAGGGGCTGACAGGACTGAACGAGGCAAGCCTGCGCTCTTTGGAACTTAGACTGATCTCATTTTTAAGGAGTTTACAGTGATCCACTTTCCAAAACGCTAAACCTTACTGCTTAATGTAAACAAACAATGATAGCCTGTGAAGAGACTCCTGACGAAAGCTGTGATGTATTATACTTTGTACCCGAGGAAGAAGAAAACGAAGAACCGGTGTCTCAGAAATACAAACCGTAACACCCAGCTGGAAGTTAGGCGGGGCACAAGGCGGCCTCTAGGGGCTGGCCAACTCCGCGCATCCTTCCAGCAGATTCTCACTTCCGACACCTGTGTCAAACTTGCCACTCCACCACATCCCCTCACTGTAGCGCGAGGCTCCTGAGTAGGGAGCCCCAGAACACCCCAGTCTCATCTATCTGCCGAATCATTTGACTACTGGAAGGATCTCCTCAAACTGGCCCTAAAACATTGACCGCCAGGGTTTGAGCCATCAGTTTTCTCTATCAGCGAAGCAGCTGGGAAATGCACAAACATCCACATCGACTCTATGCCCCTGAAATAACGCTTTGCACGGCTCAACGTTTGGCTAAGGCAGCAAGAACACACCTGCTAATCAAACACAAAACACGGTGACATTTCCACCTGAGCTGCTGACAGTCCGCCCGCCCCCCACCCCTCGGTCACATGCCAACCTGTCCTCCCCACCCCAGCCCACGGCGCGACCCCACCCGGCCGAGGGTGGGCGGGGAAGGGTCAAGCTCTCCTTGGCGGCAGCTCGGCCTCTGGAACTCCAGAAGCGGTAGTCAGGTTAGCAAGGGGCTGCGCACAGCGCCATCGCACACCTCCGAGGGCTCCCCCGAGCCCGGCGGGAGTCAAGTTTGACGGTCCCGGCCTCAGCCCGCCGGCCTCTCCCGGGCGGCAGCATCAGCTGCGGGCGGCACCGCGCTCTGGTCTCTGCCTCACCCACCTACCTATAGGGCGGGAGCGCCAGCTCCTCCGCTCCGGGAGAAGGGGCTCGGGAGGTCGCATTGCTGGGAGCCGAGGCCGCCGCTGCTCGGCGCGGGGGAGCGCATCCTGCAGGGTGGGTGACGGAGAGGTCGGGGGAGGACCGCGAGCTGAGCAGGAGGAGGAGGCGGGAGCGCCTAGGCGCCCGCCCCTGAGGACCAGGGGCCTGAGCGGTTGGTTTTGCCGCCGCTGGGACTCCTCAGGCCTCTCCCCGCGATCGGCACCGCGCCAACCCTGCAGCTGCGCCCGCGGTCAAAGCAGCGGCCGCGACTGGATCACCCGCCCGGCCGAAGGCGGAGAGCGGCGCTAGCGCGACGCGTGCAGACGCCCGCCTCTAGCTCCGCCCGGTCCGCGCCACGCTCTACGCCCCTCCGCAGTGGCTGGGGTCGCGAAGCCGGGCAGCGGGGCTCGGCGGCTGCGACTGCCGCATCGGCAACCTACGCGTCCGGGCCGCCCCCGGCGGCTGCACCTCCACTACCCCGGCCCAGCCCGGCTCCGCCCCGCAGAGCTGCGCGCGCGGCCTCCGCAGGCCTCGGCCCATTGTGACGCCTCGGGAAAGCCTGCTCGTAGCAGCCGGGGCCGGGCGCCCGCGGAGCCGAGGAAAAGCAGCTTACCTCGCCCAGGGCCGCAACCCGCAGCTAGCCCGCCCTGGCCACCACACTTCGTGGGAAGTAAGGATTTGAGAGCAGAGTTGGAGTTACAGCGGCTCTCCGAGCTTTAGAGTCTCGAGATTCTTTCCATCCCGGGCACAACTGACCACAATAAATTCATCCTCTTGTCTTTTCCGGCGTTACATTTCTCAAAGGAGCCGATCGTCTCCCCCTCCTGCTCCTGTCCCCGGTACAGCATCCCGGATGCTGCCAAATTGCAATTTATTGCAATTGCCAAATTACAGCAGTTGGAACACTAGGCCGACTCTTGGCAGAGACCCGAGACAGCCTTGGCTGAGAGAATGTGCTTCAGCAGCAGTGCAGAGCCTGTGAATTTCCCATCCCCACTTGGGTGAGTTTCCCACCATGGCCCATGACCAACTGCACAGATGACTAGGAGGCTCTGGCTTTGAGATTCACGCGTAAGCACAAAAACACCAAAGCAAAACAAAACAAACGTTCGAGACAGAGCCTGCAGCTGCTGTTAACGGTGGTGAGTCAGAGGGCACATCAGATAGTGGCCGCCTTAGGCTGCAACAACTTCTCCTGGAAGGTGGAGGAAGCGTTCAGTGGTGGCTTTGGGATTTTCATTGCATGGAGTCATGTTATACTATCTTGCATAATGGTATAGTCGCCCACTTTTTGCAGTGAGGTTGTGAAACACTGAACCTCAGATTTACAACTTAATGGATTTGAATGGAAGGCTTAGGTATTTTTCTCCTTTATTCTTTGGGCATTGTGTTTCGCAAATTATTTTTAACCGAAAGTCGGCCCCTGAAATATAAAAAGCTGATTTCATCGAATCAAAAGAGCATGGTTTGAGATCTCCGGAGAAAGTGAGCGGTTCTTCAACTTCTGTTGATTTTGACATCTAAAAATAATTTTAAAAAGATAAAGAAAAAAACATGTTCTCTAGCAGGACAAACTGATTAAAATCATTAAGGCTTTCTGAGATGAGTTTTTAAGCAAAGTGGAGGTCCTGTGAGTTGCAGGGCAGGCGCTGCCCGTGTCGGGGTTAGGAAGCACTGGACATGTGACTTGGCCACTTCTGCTTCCATCAGTTCTGACTAATCTAGAGTCCGGGTTTATTTTCAAATATACTTAATATTGCTCATGATGTTTTACCCCAAATTCAAAATTAATTATAGGAATTCATATGTGTGTGCTTGTCTGTGTGTGGTTGTGTCTGTGGTGTATAAGTGGTAGGATAAAGTCATTTAATGAGGAGAATTTGGCAATTGCTTACTCTTTAACAAAATGTGCACAGAGGTCTGTTTTAGAATGTAATTCCAGCAGAAAAAGTCCATTGAGTTGCAGTTTTTTTACTGTGTCCGTCCTTTCATCCTCAAGATTTCCTTTTTGCCTTCTCCAGAAACAAATTAACTAATACTCCTTTTTATTAGACAAAGATATAACTGAGTATGTATTTTGAAAGTAGCCATCATCAGTTGTAAACTATATCCGAGTCTTCCAAAAACGCTGCCAAAATACCTAAGGATACTCTTTACTGTTTTTGTGAACTTCTCCAGGACTTCATGCTAGATCAGAGACAGATAACCTTTTATTACAGTGAAAGTCCTAGTATAATAAATATTGTTCCCCCTTAAATATTCTTCACTCATTCTTTTTCTTGAATTCGTCGTTTATTGATTTGCCCAAACCTTATCTTCATAGAGAAATCAAAAGAAATAAGCCATTTGCTTACCCTCTAGATCTGGGCTGTCCACTATGGTACCCATGAGTCAAATATGGTCATTTACAGTTAAATTAAATTAATTTTAAAAGGTGGGTTTTTTTTTTCTCTTACTAGCCATATTTCAAGTGCTGAAGAGCTGTATGTGGTTAGTGACTACTGTTTTAGAAAAAACAGAATAAAACATGTCTACTACTGCAGAAAATTCTTCTGGACAGTTCTGCCCTAAATAGAAGATCCAATTTTAATTGGGAAGTAAGACATAATACATGAAATAATTTGGGAAATCTTAATGCACACAGATCAAACCTTATTCAAGTATATTTTCCTTAAGACCAAGGATTTGCTAAGAATTCAGACACTGGCTTCAGATTGTAGTTCTATGCCTACTGAACTTGGGTAAATTACTTAACCTGCTTACCTATAAAAGGGGAGTGATAATGTTACCAACTTTACAGTGTGGATATAAGGATTTCATGAGCTAATCCACGACTGATGCTCCAGCTAAAGTCTAGAATGTGAAATTCAAGAAAAGTTAGCTATGATTGTAACAGTAAACATCATTATAAAGGTCTTTTTATAATTTTATCCTTAACACGCTTTAATGTACTGAGGAAATAGAAGATGCTTAGCAAAAGCTGATTTCATGAAAAATTTTAAATTCTACACTGATTTTATGGCTATGAGGACCTTTGTTAAATTTGTAAACTGAATTTACTGTCTCTGTTGAAGAGTAGAGATTATTCTAGGGTAATTTAGGTCTGATTTGCTATCTCATTTTTTTCTGGGACAATGAACCCAGTGTGATAAAATTTGTCATAGATCTAGAAAAGCAAGAGATTCCTTTAGGTCTAAAAGGAAGAAGAAAGGGGTCACTTTACTTGTCCCTTCTTCTTTCTTGCTTGACAGGGTAGGAACTGAACCAGTGCCGCGCAACTAGATCCTGGAGTTCAGGCACTAGCTGTCTTCCCATGTGCTTTCCTGGAGGTCTTCGGTAGGTATTCCATGGCTTTGATAAATACCATCAAACAATAGCAACCACTCCTGCAAATACGTTCAGTATTTTTCTTACCTTTCTAAAAATAATGATCATTTATATTTTGTGGCTAGTATGACTTTTAAAAAACACAGCACTGGTACCCCCTCATAAAAGGAGGTGTTTAGGAACACTGACAAAGGCTGCCAAACGAAAGGCTCTCTGGATAAGAAAGAAGCTCACAGCCATGGGAAAAACTGAAATTCTGACGTTTTCTCTCTAATGGAATTAGAGAGGCTATTTGTACAGGGGTCTATGAGTTTAATCGCCTAGCAACAAGGAAGTTAGCCACTCTTAAGTGGTGAAACCCATGCTTTTCTAGCACAAGAGGAGTAACTCCTTTCACAAACCTGACGAGCTGTTTGGGACACAAGAGTTGCATAGGCCATAAATACTGATGGCATCTGTGGAGATTCGTCGGTATCCAGCCTGCAGCTTTAGAGGCAGAAGAGAGTTCACAATTTAATAGTGTTGAAGGCAGTAGCTCATTTTCACAAGTGGGTCATTGATCTAGCACACAGAGATAGCATGTTGAGTTTTGAGAAGAATGTAAATAGTTACTTTGTAGATGGGTCTAGGTTGAATGCTTCTATTGGTTTGTTAAAAAATCTAAAGGAGAGACACAAATCTCTTCATCATTCAAGTGGAGGAACCTGCCAGAATGTATTGAGAAAGAAATACTGATATATATTGAAATGGATTGCTGAGTGTCAGCATGTAGAATTTATGAGGATTATTTAGATTAAGGCCAATAAATGTGTCCCTTTCTTTTACTCATAGTTAATTTTAAATTATTTGCTTAATTAAGAAAGTTTCTGCTGTCTCATTGCTGCTAAAAATTATCTATTCAGTAGCTTGAGAAAATTCATTTTATGTATATATATATATATATATACACCTTTTTTATATTTTATGAAACACATATTCAAATCAATTGGTACTAAGTATGATTTAAGATTCTAAAATGAATCCCTAAACTCAAAGTGATACTAAGTGGCAGTTGTTTCAATGTATTGAGTAATAAAATTTTACACTATAATAAGCTGAAAAGAAAATGCAATAGATTGTTCACAAAGAGTTGTAAAATATATACATGAAAGTCAAGAGTGACTCTCACTCCTGCCACCCCTGTAAGCCCCCAATGGTGACATCTTACACAACTATAGTTACCAAAACCAGAAAATTGGCATTGTTACAATCTTTAGAACTGATTCAGATTCATCAGTTTTACATATGTGTGTGTGTGATTTTTCTATACAATTTTGTCATCTGTATAGATTCTTGTACCACTACCATAATAAGATACAGGACTGTTCTATCACTGCAAGTTTCCCACCACCTACCTATTTACAGTCCTGTCCATCCTCCTTCCTACCACATCTCTTAATTCCTGTCAATCACTGATTTTTCTCATCTCTATAATTTTTTAAATGCTATATAAATTGAATCATACAGTATGTAGCCAATTTCAAATTGGCTTCTTTTCTCTCTCATTCAGCATAATTGCCTTAGATCCATTCAAGTTGTTACATGTATAAATAGTTTGTTCCTTTTTATTGATAAATATTCTGTGATATGAATGATTAAGTCACAGTGTAACCATTCACCCACTGAAGGACATCTCAGTTGTTTCCTCTTGGGGGCTATTATGAAAAAAGCTGCTACAAACATATGTGCTTTTTTTTTGTGAATTTAAGTTTTCATTTCTCTGGGATAACTGCCAAGAGTACAATTTTTGGGTCCTATGGTAAGTACTTGCTTCATTTTACAAGAAACTGCCAAAATATTTTCCAGAGTGGCTGTATCACTTTACATTTCCATCAGTAAAGTAGTGTGAGGAAAGATGTATTCTTAATCTATTAAATAAATTTACTGAAATGCCCTCATATGTTTCCTTACTCTTCACTATTCTACTCTGTTGTGACTGTTTCTTTATTTGAGTCCCACCAGACTCAGTTTTCAGATCACGGGTCTTCTTTTGTTCATCTTGATAGCTTTGGTTCCTGACATGTATTAGTTCATTAATGTCTGTTCAGTGAATGAACAAATTAATGAACAGAAGAATAGCTGAGTCAGATTGTACTCAAACTGAAAAATAAAACTGACAATAAATTATAACTAGGAGTGATTTTGAATTAGATGCAATCATTTTCCTCCAATATAACAACAGCATTTCAGATTAGATACTAACCCTCTATAAACTGAGTCCCTTGTGGACAAAACTAAAAAACTAGATGTTAAATTACATTGGGTCAAGTTTACTCAATGTAGTACTTTCGTAACACTGACATATAAAAGCCCAGTGATATGGAATGGCTTTAATAAAATATCTATACAACAGAATACCATGCAGTTATCAAAAATAATGAGAAACCTCTTTATGTAAAGAACAGACATTCTTCAAAAGTTATTAGTAAAAAAGAGGTTACTGCAAAGTCTGTAGCATATGCTACTATTTGTATAGAAAACTTTTAAGAAAATTTTAAAAAGGGATTTACATAAAGTTGTTAATTCTTCCTAAACTAATCTATAAAGTACAGGGCATGCCTGGACCATCTTGGGCCAGGAAGTAAAGAAATGCTCAGAACTTACAAAGATACATGAGAAGAATACAGGAGCCAGTTTGAAAGGACTCCTGGCCACATTTGGGACAATTTAAATATTAAGTCAATGATACAACAGATTATCGCAACAGCTATGTAAATATAGCAAAAGAATATAGCCCATAGAATAGAAACACAAAACAAAGAGAGTGAACCTTTAAACAAACAAACAAACAAAAACCAACAAACCAGATGCTTTATAGGTAAATAAACACAGCTGGAGGGAGAAGAGAAAGGAAAGTTATTTACACAAACATGATAAATTAAAAATTGCTAGTTTTAGTTACTTATTGCTACTATGAAAAATTATCACATACTCAATGGCTTAAAACAACACAAATATATTATCTTACAGCTTTGTAGTCCAGAAATGTGACACGTCTCATTAGTCTAAAATCTAGGTGTTGTTAGGACTGGTTTCTTTCAGAGGCTGCCAAGAAGAAACTTTTTCTTTGCTAAAGGTCACCTGCACTGCTTGGTTTGTATCTGCCTTCCTCCATATCTGAAAGCAGCAAAGACCGGCTGACTCCTCAGATCATGTCACAGGGAACCAGATTGTCCTCCTCTACTTATAAGGACTTTGTGATGATTTGGGGTCTACTCAGATAATGCAGGTGATCTTCGTCTCATAATTCTAAATGTAATCACACCTGCAAAGTTCATTTGCCATATAAAGTAATATATTACCATGTTCTGGAGATAAAGACAGGGATATCTCTGAAGGGGCCATTATTCTGCCTATGGCTTTTACTATTACAGATAATGTGATAATTCAGCATTAATCACATTCTGCTGTAATACACTGAGAACATGCACTTAAGGTAATTTTCCTGCCAAAAGAAATCTCTTACTAAATTGAGAGAATTTCTGAAACAACTGTCCTCTAGTATTCAGAAAGGTCAATGTTGTCACATGCACACAAAACAAAACAAAACAAAACAAAAAAGGCATAAAGAAAAGAAGATAATTAGGGAACTGTTCCACATTAAAGGAAAAAGACTGGAGGAACATGAAAAGTAAATTCAATGTAAAATTTTTGAGTGAATCCTGAATATAAGGAGAATGTGAAAAAAAAAGCGGAAAAGACATTAGTATGGCAACTGGAAAATCTGATGACTGATATATCAATATAATGATTTATATAATATAATAAAGGTAATAGAATGTAATTAATGTGTAATGTAACATCATACAATAAATAATAATGTTATACTAAATTTAAGTTTCCTGTATGCTGATTGTATTGTTTGTTCTTAGGATATATGGGATAAAGCATTTTAATATAAAGTACTATGATGTCTGCAATGATTCTCAAATGACTGAGAAAAAATAGACTTAGGAAAAACAAATATGGCATAGCATTAAAAACTGGTGAATTTAGATCAGTACTATAAAATAGAAATACAAAGCAAATATATATACTATATAATGCACCTATATAGTTTAAAGTATTCTAGTCTTTATATTGAACAAGTAATAAGTGAAATTAATTTTAATATTTCATTCAATTATAATTTATACATGCAAAAATTATTTAGACAGTGCTCCCTGATGGAGTAGCGGATTAGTCAACTGCCTTTCACCAAGAGCTCAGGTTACACATCCCAAGGACGTGTTCAACAGCTGGGGTCAGGATGAAAACCAAGATGAAAAACTGAATACAGTGCTTCCTCCTCTCTCTTCCTGCTTATCTCTGCTCATCTTCATTCCTGCCTGTAGCTATACTTTAAAAAAAAATTGTTTAGATATTTTGGTTCTTTTTTCAAATTAAGATTTAAAATTCCATCATGCATTCAAACTTATGGAACATCTAAATCATACTAGCCACATTTCAATTCATAATAGTCACATAAGGGCTGGTCCTACTGAAGTGGACAGCACGGGTTTAGATGAAGGATACACGTGTGTTTATTGTCCTATTCTTGCAATTTTCTGTAGGTTTGGAATATTTCAAAATAAAGAGTTGGAGAAAAAGAAATAGATTTTTTTTTGTATATGCACACACCATTTCTAGGAGGATACAGAAGAAACTGGTAGTAGCTCAGGAGGAAGAAATGAGGAGTGACTAGGGTTGGAATATTTCAAAATAAAGAGTTGGAGAAAAAGAAATAGGTTTTTTTTGTATATGCATCCACCATTTCTAGGACGATACAGAAGAAACTGGTAGTAGCTCGGGAGGAAGAAATGAGGAGTCACTCGGGTATTAGAAAGGATGGTGGTTTTCACCCTTTTGGATAATATTGTAAGTAAATGTATTAACATTAAATTTAAAATTATTCTATAAATAGTGCTTGCTTTTTAGATTTTTTTTTTAGTTATGCAAAATCAGGTACTCCCAAGGCTAAATTCTGGTAATTCCAAGTTAAGGGGTAAGAGCTCCACCTACTGAACTTGATTTTTCTAGAATTCCTTGACACAGGAAGAAGTATATGTCCATCTAAAAACGATGAAGTTTAGAAAAAATTTTTTCTGGGGACTTTCTCATCTTTCTTAGTCTTCATAAATTCTTTTAATCTTCCTGTTTGCAGAGTATTAAATAATTTTAGATAAATGGTGTCGACAATCTCAACTCTCTTTGAGTTGCTGAAAACAAGAAAACAATATTCAAGCACAGGCTCACCTTATTTCTAGAGTGATGGATGATGGTTTTAACTCACAGTGCCTCCAGACGTTGTAAGCAAGTTCATTACAAATTTATATCGATTTGATTTAAGCCTCCTTCCATTGAGCAGCGTCTCTTGGGTTACATTTGTGCAAAGGTAACAGTTGGCACTTCCAGAGCTGAGCACCAATTTACTGCCGTTTGCTCTTGTGTCCTGAGGGTTTTGAATTGAGGCTGAGCTGTGAACTTTCTGGTTCCTTTGGTCCTGTCATCATATCCTGGCTGTGTCTGCTCCAGGGAAGCAAGTGCCTAGATGAGAACAGGGTGTCAACAACAGGAAGATAATGAAAACACTGCGAAGGGTTTGACCCAAAGGCAAGATACCCTGGTTCTCCACTAGGCATCACCCACAGTTCTCGCGGCTTCATTCCCACGTAATTAATCCTCGCGAGATACTCAGCTATCGTGATTATACGTGCAAATGCACAAAACTCGCGTCCCATTACTGCCACGTGACCCAAGGCACGCACGTTTAAGCAGCGTTTGTTTGGTGCCAAACCTACGAGAAAAGCCCTCCGCCGGGGACAGCACGCGTTAGAGTTCGTAAAATACTTAGTGGGGCTTCCGCGGGAGAGGGAAAACCAGAAAGACAGAGCCGTGGAGGTTACGTTTAGAAAGAGCAGCTAGAGACGAAAATAGTAAAGCAAACTAAAGTCCTGGGAAGGGCTTTAACATTGGTCTAGATGTCGACAGTTCACGGAATCACACTGTCCATTTAGAATGAAATTTCGGGGGGTCTTTTCCAGGGGGCGCTCACAAGACGATGAGATTGTTAGGGGTACTGCTCTGACGCCGACTCAGTCCGGAGCGAGAAGAATTTGCGTCGGTTTGGGCGTCGCAGGCCTAGAACTGGAAGACGTAGGTGGAGCTTAAACGTAACACTCATTATTTTCTAGTGGTCAGAAGTATGTGACGATATTTAAAGAACCAAATAGATTTCAGGAGAAAAGCTGTCAAGTTCCCTGGTAGTCTAGTGGTTAGGATTCGGCGCTCTCACCGCCGCGGCCCGGGTTCGATTCCCGGTCAGGGAAGCAGCTTTTTCTTTCTTGCACCGAAAACGAAGTAGTGGGTTAAATTTTGCTTTCCTTTTAGTGATTGTTGCGTTTTTCTTTAATCCCCCAGATCATTCAGTTCGTTATTAAATGCTATTTACTAGAACATTAAGCAATTACCATACCTATTCACAGAAAATATTGTTTACACACAACATAAACATCCCTGATTCTAAAGTACTCGTTTGTCTAAAAATTTGTTGTCATTTCTAAAGTTGCATTTTTCCACTTTTTAATTTTGATATGTATAACAACATTAATTTTAAATCTTTTTTTACTCTTAAACTTTACTAATAAGAGGAGAAAAACAGTTTTAGAAAGGGTTATACTTCTTTTGCATCATGCTGAGAGTAAATTTCTGTATATTCAGATTATGTGTATGGTAGATGCTGTATTTTGGAGCTGTTGTCATGTTCTTTACGAATCTAAACCTTTTTTGAGACTTGTTTATTAAGAAGGAGCTGGTTTATGTTTTCTCTTTATAGCCAAATTTGTTAATCTAAGTTTTAACTTTTGTTTATGAGAGTCATAGGATTATGGCAAATGACTTGCATCTGCAGTGAGAATTCCCAGTAGATAAATCATATAGGTTCCTCAAAAAAATGAAGTGTAGTATCATTAAACAGTCAGGGGGAAAAAGAAACTCTGGTAGTTCCCCCAAAAGAACATGGCCATGCTGGAGTCAAAGAGATGAAAAATGGTGCTCTATAAAATCTATCTATCTATCTATCTATCTATCTATCTATTTTTTAAAATTATGAGCAGTCAAAAAACCGTTCTAGCGTTCATCATTTTTGAGCTGTTGGTTTTGTTGTTGTTTTTACCTTTTCATTTTAAATCTAAAAATTCAAAATAGTATAGAAATGGACTGCAAGCTTGAAACCACTAAAGTGGCTTTGTTTTTCATAAGTTCAGTTTGATTCCCACAGAGGCAGCACAGTGAAATGGTGCTTCAAAATACAGCATGGAATTGATGGTTGAGATTTAAGATAGAGATTTTGGAGCTATTGGCATAGAAGTCTGAGAAGATTTGGGCTCTCTCAAAATTAGTATTTAAAACAGGACACAAGACAAGGTAATTAAGTCAGGAGTAAACTACTTTACATTATAGGAGAATGTAAAGAAATAGAATAACCAAAAAAATAAAAAAATAAACAGCAAAGGAGCAGTAAGAGAGGTAATTAACAGATAAGATTTTCAAGAACAAAGTATTGGTGAAGAGAACGGGTTAATGTAAAAAGGTCCAGGACATAGGTAAAGATCAGGGGTGAGTCACAGCAGTAGGCACAGCTATAAAAAGACTGTAAGCTTGTCTTTAGCACAGTTGAATAGGAATCAAAGGAGAAAATGATTAAGGTTTTGAACACAGCCTATTCATTTGAAAAGGGTGCTGAGTGGAAGTGAGGCAAAGTTGGCAGCCGTGTTGTGTTTAGATTTGGACTGAAGAGAGGTCATCCAAGTGAAACTGTTCTATATATGGATTATTTTTGACTGATAATGATAGATTTGGAGAAGATTCAGTTCTAAGGTGAGAACTAAAGTCTCAAGAGTGGAAATGCGTGCCAAAAGATTGAGTGCAGCAAAAAGAAGAGCTGCGGTTTAAGGTTGACTTTGATTAGAAGAGGACAAAAAAAGAGTCCTGAAGGAGGAGAGTCAGAACAAGTCAGGGCCAAGGACTCTCCAAAGCAGTCTGCAGTTGCAGTGCAGTCATTAATTGCTTTGTTTTTTAAATGGGCTTTTGTTTTATTTTATTTGGTTTTAAATAGTATCATCTTGTTTTGTTTTATCTATTATTATTTTTAATCAAAGAAGTACACTGTTCTAGGGTGATATCATCAGTTAGACAACAATGTATCAAAGAACCTACTTGTAGTGCAAAGTTGCTACTTTGTAGAATAAGAATATTATGCTTATGAGGAATGGGAAAATGCTAGAGAATTGTTTGCAGAAATACTCCACACATGAAGAAGTTCTTAAATGTAAAGCTGTGGAGGATATTTATTCTGCACAAAATTAAGCAAAGTTTTTCTGCTGCTTACCAAAATATTTTTTAGGACTTGTCAAAATATTTTATTTTAAATACACAATTGTCATTCATCTGGTGCTGGGTTACCTCAGTGGAAGTTGTGTTGGGCTGATACAGTCTGGAATTATAAAGAAGCTTGACAGTAACCAAGAGTAGGGAGGAAGGGAGGGAAAAACCAGCACCTGGTACTCTACCTGACACATGACTGGCACTGAATGAGTGAATGCATTAAATAACCAATTAAACCAAGATGTGGATTGCTAGGACTTTTTTGAAAGTCATCATATACATGTTAAGTGTCTCATAAGGCTATTTTTGTATGAACTACAGTTCTATATTTACAGTGAAAGAATAAATAGAAATAGAATTAAACTGGGTCATTCTTTATAATGCCTATCACTTACTGAGCACTTTTAAGTGAACATTGAACTAAACAATTCATATACAATAATTGAATCAATTTGACAATTATTTGTGCCTTACTTTTTAGGGAAATGATTCAGAAAATTCATATACCATATTTAAAGTCACACAAATAAACGGGGAAACCAGGATCTGAGTCTAAATCTAGCATTCTTCAACATTCTTGACACCACAACAAATTTTTGGGTGGCGCTATGAGTCTTTAGAGTCATCTTTACAATTAGGGTAGCTTGTGTGGAGTATCGGATAGAAGCAAAGAACTGTATGACTTTTCAGGTTTTTTCAAATGTATAATTGAATCCTATGCATTGCAAGTCTGGTAAAAGTCAACCCTAGTAACCACTACTGAAGGTTACCAGATTCCATAGAAAGAAGGGGAAATTTTTTAAATTAAAAAATAAGTTTAAAAATACAGTGGGCTTGCATTTCTAGAAAAGTATACTGATTCGTTAACATATGTTTTCTTAAGTACAATTTTTATTTAAAAATTATCTTTGCTACATTTCATGTTGATCATTATTTTATTGAATTAAAATGGTTCTTTTTCTTTCATCTTATTTAAGGAGTAGGTTATAAAAATATTTTCACATTATTTATAAACAAGAAAAGTAATTTTAATTTAAACCATGAACCTAGTTGATCAACTAGTTTTTATTCCTGTTTATTATGCCCTCTGAAATTCTATTTATATATAACATACATTATATTAAATATTACATATACATATGTGTGTATATATATACATATATATATATATGCACTTTTTTTTGTAAGGAAAGGGAAGGTACAAGCAGGAATAAAAGCGAGTAGGCAGGCAGGCAGGAGGAGAGAGGAGGAAGAAGCATTTATTTATTTTTTATTTATTTGTTCATCTTGATTGTTCTCCCCAGCTTCTGGGATGCAAACACCAATCCTTAGGATATATGTGGGCAGTGTCAGCTGGAGGTTGTACACTTAACCACTAAGCCACCATGGCACACTATATAATATATATTTTTATATAGCGTACTTTATATAACTTGCTATTTGTTTTGTGTAAGTTATGTTTCCATTAATTCCTTGAGGTCAGAGTTCATAAAATATAGTTCACTGTCTTACAAAATGATAATCACATAATTTATGGTTAAAAAATGTGTTACTGTTTTTTGGTCTTAATAATTAGTGTGATCTTTGAAGGAAAAAAAGTGATAGTGAGCCAAGAGCCCCTGTGTGGGCAGGGTCTGTGTCATCTTCAATTTGGTATCTTCTAGGCTATGACAGTACTTGGCATAGAGAGTATCGATTCAAGAGACTCTTGCATAAATAAATGAAAGAATGAGGAAAAAGGCTTGAATTGACACTTCCTAGAAAAAAAACATGGCTAACCAGTAAGCCTTTGAAAAGGGGATCTTCTTTCATAATAAGGAAATGCAAATTAAAACAAGAGATTCTGCTAATACTAATTAAAATGGCAACAAAGCAAAACATCTAACAATAGTAAATGTTGGCAAGGATGTAAAAGAATTGAAAATACACTTATACACTAATAGTAGAAGTGTAAATCAGTGTAATAAAGTAACTTTGGAAAGCCATTTTGGTTGTGTTAAGTAAAGATGGGTGTTTGCACATGCAGCAATTCAACCCCCGGGAAATCCTGCAAGTGAGCACCAGGAGATTTATAGAAGATGTTCACCATTAGCACAAACGTTATAGATCCAAACTGGAAATGACCTGAATGTCCATCCAAGAGCAGAGTGACTAAATATACTGTTAGACTCACATAGTAAAATACTGCAGATTAATGAAAACAAATGGAATATAGCTCCTTCTCATCAACATTATGAATCTAAGTAAAATATTATTTATTATAAAAAGAAACTCAGACACGGATTTGTTCCATTTAATGTGAAGTTTAAAAATGCTAAATTGAAAGTATTGTTTGTTAATATAGATGTAGATGGTAAACTATAAATAAGATAGTGCTTACTCCTGACTAACAGAGAAGAGAAAGAATTTGACAAAAAACACCCAGGGGGCTTTTAAAGTATTGGTAGGCTAACTTCTGTGGTAGGTACATAGGTGTTCATTTCATTTCATTACTTATATACATTGTGCCACTTTTCTCTATTGTAAATTAATTAAATTTAAAAATGAATGATAATGTTTGAGTTGTGGCATGCAGACAATATTTAGTTGAACAAAAATCCAAACCTCTCCATCACCATAATTTATAGCAATGTATATCAAAAGTAGGAAAGTTCCAGGCAGTATGAAAATGAAAAATATGAAATAAACCACAAGGTGGCATCCTAGCCTCGCGTGTCTTATTTGGACACATTTAATCCAAGTAACCCCATACTTACCCGGGTACTGTCGGTATAGTTAAAATCCAAAGTTTATTTTTTTAAGGTTAAAAATGCAATGAACTAAAAAGTATATAGCAGTGTGAAAACAAAGTGTAAAACAAAAATTTTAATATTTTTTTTTTAAAAAAAGCATTGTTTTTGAAGATAGGAAGTCTAGTGTGCACTATTTAAACAAAGAAATAGCCATATTTAGTTCATTCAGATCTAAATAAAACTTTTGGTACCAAAAGTCTAAAAAGGTATAAAAATATTTACTTTACGGTTATGTTATCTCAGAAAGAGCTATGTATTAGATATCAGCAGCTCTGGATTAGCTGACTGTGGGGGAGATTATCTAACTTCCCTGGCATCATTTTTTCCATTTTCAAAAGGAAGTGCTGATCTAGGCTATATTCTTCTAAATTCTGTGAATTTGTATACATATTCATAATAATCAATATATAGAAACTACTTATTTGATGTAAAGAGAAAAGGTATTGGGAATTACACTGGTATGTTTTGAGCAAATGTGCAGGAATGGAAAATCAGAGATTATGTGTGAGATTGAATGAGACTTATTTTAAATAAACTAAATTTGAATAAGCTGCACTACCACTTATTGATAGTACACTATGTTCCATGTCTTCTGAACATTATCTCAGATAATCTTCAGAAAACCCTTGTAAGATAGCTATTTTTAACCCTATTTTACTAATTAGAGAAAAATCTTAAACAAATCCCTAATTTATCCAAAGTCACACAGTTAATACATCTCAAGATATAGCCAGATCTCTTTCACTTCAGAACTTGTACTTTTACTCTTCTTACTAACTATTAGACTCATTAAAGTATTGATATTGTAAAAAATGACTCATAAATATTGAATAGAGTTAAATTCATCAGAATTAGAAATATGAACTTTATTTGTAAGTGGTCTATTAAAGAAGTCCCAAGAATTTTAATAAGCTCTCACATATTAAGCAAAACTGCTTAATAGACTTAATGAATTAAACATGCATTATCCTGAAGTGGCCGTGAAGTTCTGTTATCATTAAGTAAGCGATCTCCTTCTTGATGTTTTTACCGTATCAGTAGAGGGCATGCTTACAGATTTTCAGCTCCTAAACAATATATGTAAAAGGAAGAATTAGACAAATAACTTTCACCACTTCTCCTTCTATGTCATATCCTGAAAACAAAGTATTGTGGACTTTGTTTCTTCTATTGTCATAAGCTCCTGATTACTAAGGGCATGGAAACTGCGCGCTGGACCTTGGTGTTTGGAGAAGCGGCTACATACGTTTCTACTGAGTTATTGCCTCTGTGTTATTTTGTCTGTGAGTTCCGTTCTTGGGTGTGTTTGGGATTTGACAATCATTTCAAAGGGGCGGCTCTATTGTGAGAATGGGTCATATTAGGTGAGATAACTCCTGAGTTTATTGCTGAGACCCGTTCCCATGACAGTCACAGGCAAGAGGTACTTGGTGAAGGGTCTGCTTTCTTGGTGCAATACATATCTCTTCAGTCTGCTTAATAATTCAGCAGTGATAGATTCATGGATATATTTTGGGGGCTGACTGAACCTTGAAAAGGGGCACAATGACTCAGTATCTCCTTACTGTAGTAGTAAAGAATGTCACCAAAGGCAGTCTGTTTGTGGGGGCCTTTGACGATGTTACCACATCCCACCACTTGTCCTGTGCTATGCTTCTCTTCCTCTGTCTAAAAGTTGGATGCAAGAAATAAATGAAATAAATTGGCTGCTTGTGAGACAAGAAAAAAGTTGGGGAGGGGACTGCCTTCATTCCTCTTTAGGAGGTGGTTTGTGACTGTGACAGAAATGTTATGACTGGAGTAAAAGTGCAGTGTGTGACTTTGTGTTTTGCCCTCCTGACTGCAATTTCCATCATCTTGCCAGGCCCCATGGGAAACCTATTTAAAGTATCTGTGTTGGAACCGACTGGCTAGGATCAGGGGACAGACCAGTCATTGCCAGCCCAGGAAAACGTTTACCAAACAGAGCTACGTGAAAATTCAGTTGTATAGTTTTGGTGGGAAAAAATACACAAAAACTTTAGGTCCTGTGTAGAAGGGAAAAGTTCAAAAAAGAAGTGATAAAAGATCTAGGAAACAGTCTTACAGTATGGTAAATAATATTCAGCTTGGTAGTTTATAATCAGGAGAGGAGTAAGCTGAAGATATTTTGGAGTTGTGAGCACTCTCAATTTTATTACCCCATATATACAAATGACATTATAAAATATAGACATGTGTTGCAAAATGCTTTTTCTTCTATATAAGAAAATTTGATTTTGTTGTCATGGCAATGAAAACAAAATTGTTACAATGCAAATTTAAAGCAAGAAACTTTAGACTTAACTTGTCAAAGACACTCAATCTCTTTCTGTCTCTCTAATGAAAGCTGTAAGACATTTGACTACATGCATATACATTTCATATGCGTAAATCTCTTTATTCACACAGATTAACAGAATGACAAGAGGTCAAGGAAACTGAATATTCTGCTCTCAGAAGACTAAGAACTTAGTAACACATAATAATATCTCTGGTTATAAGATTTTTGAAAAATTATATGATATGTATAAACTGTTAACTGCTATAGAAAATATGCTTACCTATGGACCAAATTGTTTAGGTTAAAAAAATCCCTCCTGGTGATGAGAATTGTTAATGCGAATGGGTTACCGAGCAGTTCACAAAACAAATGAAGAAAATGGTTTTATCACATGGTAGAACAGGAATGTGTAAATATTCAGAATAATCCAGTCTTCTTCCCCTCAAAAAAAATCTCTTATTTTTTAATATCCAATGGAAGACCCAGGATTTTTTTCAAACTGAATTTACTCAGATATCTTGTTTTAGCATTTCACTCTTCTGCCCCACCTTTGTCAATCACCGTTAGTGAGATTCTAGAATATTCCTTACAGAGAGAAAGTCACTGATTAGAACAGATAGATATAACCAGCTTGAAAGCTGAAAGCAAAAACTAGAGAACTGTCAAAATAACTTCATTTTTTTGGTCATAATATGAAAGAAAGTGGGTTATGCTTTATTCATCCTTTTATAAATGAAAAGGATTAGATGGTAGAGATTTTTATGTTAACACTATAGACCAATATACTCTTGTCATTAGTCCAAAGTGATCCCAGGAAGGTTGAAAGTCTTAGTCTGAATAAGTTTGAATCTAAAAAAAGCAGTGTTAAAGTCACAGCCTAGAGGTCAAAACTATGTGCTTAAGAATCAGACAGGCCTGTCTGAAATCAGATCAAATTGCTAGGTAATTAGACTCTTATTTTCCAATTCCTACTATGCAAAGATGATAAAACTCTTCATAGGACAGTTATGAGGTTTAAATGAATTAATATATTTCAAACATATAGAATTTAGCACAGAAACTAACCAAATAGTATTAACAGTTAGGATTCCATTGTATTTTCTTTTTGAGACTTTCAGTGGGTGCTGTTTTGTCAGTTACAGCAGAGGATCCAGTTTCATGGCCAACCCCACTTCCAGAAATTAGAAGTGAGACAGAACTTTCTTCCTTTGCCATGACATACATGATTGTCTATGCAAACTAAGGAGCCTTTCTTCATTTTAAAATCTCCTGTCTGAGTTCAGACTTACCCTTCTAAAGAATATGAATGGCAGTTACAATTTATGATGTCATATTCGCTGTCAGGCTTGATTGTAGTAGCTGAAATATTCACAGCCTCAGTTATTGCTTAGATCTTAAAAGAATTACAAGGGCAAGTCACACTCCATTCTTCAGTGAATGCAGAACTAGGAGTAGTTCCACTGGGCAATAAAAACATGAAAGTCATAAAAAAATACACTTATCTTTTGATCATTAAACTTACAAAGTCAATCCAGATTCTTTGATAAGACCTAACTCCATCCTGATTATATAAAGCTGTCAGCCATATTTTAATCTATGTACATGACTAGCTACAGATTTTTAAAATCACAATCGAGTATAATATTTGTGATGGTATTGCCTCAAATATGCATTAATTTTTTTTTTTTTTAATGAAAGATGCAGGCAGGAATGAAGGCAAGCAGAGGCAGAGAGGCAGGAAGAGAGAGGAGAGAAGAGGAATCTCAAAGCATTGTTATTTTTTTTTATTTAATCGTTCATTGATCCAACCCAACCCACCTGCCCCACCAACACCTTGGGTTCTGGGATGTGAACTCTGGTCCTTGGGATGTATTTTGACTGTGTCCAATCTACTCCACCAGTGAGTGCCCAAGATGCATATCTATATATCTAGATATATACAGATATATATCTATATATCTATATATAGATATATAGATATATAGATATATATACGTAATTTTTACAGTCTAGAAATTGGGGGGTTTATGATGAAAGGATAAAGTTATGTTGTAGCAATTCTTTTTTCTTAAAAACTGCCCTTAAACAAATGCTGTATCTTGTAACTAATGAAATTTGCAACTTATGGAAATATGGAATTCTAAAATCATAAAACCACATTGCTTTGTGATGTTACCTCAAGGTGATTATTCTTTCCTTGCAGTAACTTAATGACTAGCAAAAGGAACAAGTTAAATATATAAAGAAGATAATTCAATGTTTCCTTAGGTTTGATGGTATATATGCACGTGAACGAGAGTCATCGCTCTAGTTAACATTTGTATTTTTTGTTTCACCATTACTTTAAAAATCCCTCAGGTTTCTTTAAATATGATGGAGAATAGCATCCTGGTAAGAGTGAAAGATCCCAAGGAGCACAAGAAGCCCCCTTCACCAATTCCCAGAAAACTCTTCCTTCACTCTCTGGTACCTCCTTCCGTGGAGGGTCCCTGTCAGTAGCTGGGCTCACAGCCTTATGGATCATTTCAGGCTGTAGGATGACCCTGGAGCATGCTATGCTACTGCAGACTATTTGAAATCTGATCACACAGCACAGAGATAGATGCACAGTTATCAATAAATATCTTCCAGCTCACTGATATGAAATCTAAAACTTCGTTCTATAGCTTTTAGTATTTAGGGAAAACCAAATTTCTAAAAAACGTTCCCTGTTTCCCTTAATCCTACTAAAATTACTTTGAGTTCATTTTAGGACTTTCACACAATAAAATCCATCAGTAAATCAAATCCTGAACATTCTTATTCCTGTGAAACATAGAACCACTTAAAAAAAAATGGGTAGAAAACATGAAAATTGCCACACCTGAAGGTGGAGTATCACTTTCACAAAGTATTTGAATCAGAAATGGAAAATTTACTGGAAAGTTATAGTGGAAACAGTGTGATGTGATGTTAAAAGTTGATATAAAATATTGACCAAGGACCAATTAACTTAAAATGAATGAAATTACTGAAATTGATCATTTTTAGGAATGCATATATCACTAAGCAGTTGTTAGTGACTATATGATAAGTTGGTTTGCAAACATTTTAATCAATTTAATTAAAACAGTAACTTATATGTAACTGGGAAGAAAAAAGTGTAAGAAGAAAATAGCAGGGAAGGAAGAAGAAATGGAATTTTTCTTAAAATACATGATCCAAGTTTTTAAAAACTCTGATGTCTCAGTTTACATTCCAAAAAAAAAAAAAAAAAAGCGGCAAGTTCTCTGAAAGCTGATATTACAATAGACAGTTTTTAGATCTACAAATAAAAACTATTTGTTATCTACAAAGTGTGATTAAGCAGCAGACCTCAAAGGCTACATCTATTTTCTTACTTGCTAATTCCACCTGTGCTAATTTTAATAACCCACACAGCTTACACACCGGAGGAATAGGTGATGTGTTTCAATTTTTTTAATCCACTTATGTGATGAAAGAAGTTAGGTAAACTATATGCTTGATTTTTCAATACTAAAATTTAACATAAGAATCCTTTCACATTTTCTTTTAACTGAGCAAAATGATAAACTGAATAAAAACATTCTTTATCATTAATTTCATGTGTTTGGCCCAGTAATTTCAAGAACTCAAGTCTCTTTTTAGTCTTCATTGAAGGGGTATCTGCAAAATTTCCGTAGTAACAAAAATTTTTTTTCATTGGGGTACAGAGATCCTCAAGATGCATGTATATGCCAATCGTGTGTATGTGATATTTTATTACAAATGTTTTTGAGTTAAAAATGACACATTTCTAGCTTATTATTCTATATTTTGTATATTCTCATTCAGAAATATATTTGCACTTTTCCAAGAACTATAGTTAAGAAAAGGCGGAGGAAATTGATCGCTTCCTGCCTTCAAATAATGTCATACTTGCTTGTGTTTAATTGATTTAGACTCAGATAAATGCTATTTTCCAGCAAGTTGTAAATTACATCAAATGACTTTGAAAGATGAAAAGCCATAACTTCAATTGTTAGAAAAGGAAGGTCTTTCTTGAAATTCATGTTAACTTTTCACTCAGCAAAGCAACTCATTCACAGAATAACAGTCAAAAAGGACTTCATTTAATTAGTGATATGTAGACTTTTGCATAGAAAAAGGTTACAAAGTAATGCAAAAAATGACTAGGTACAGTAATTTTAAAACAAATATTTAAATGTATAATTTTGCATAATGTTTAACATTCTCATGTTTATTGCTTTCTCCACACAGCAGAGAAATGAAGTGCATAATACATGCTGTGTCTTTATCTTTCAAACATAAAATCCCAAGCGCTCAATTTCAATGTATTAAGAGATTATTTTGTCATTAAACAAAATAAGAAAAAAACACAAAACCAAAACACCATTATGGAGCATTAAGCTAGGCACGGACAAAAATAATTTATGTACATCCCACTGCATACATTCATCTTGATTTGGGATCAAATGCCATCATGAACTTGACAAGGGGTACTTGAAAATTGTGGTTTTCCTCTTCCCAATATTCTCTCCCTGTCTCATCACCTCCAGAAATGCAACTTCTCCCCAGAGGTGACAAAAATAGATACTATATTTATCAGGACAAAATGAAAAGGATAAATATGGAAAAAATGTCCAAATAAAGCTGAATAAATTAATTCACACTTTCACAAATCTGGAAGTGTGTTTAAGTTGGTATGAATCAAATTGCCTCTGGTAGGTACTCAGTAGGCACTCTAGTAAGTGCACTCTAGAAATAGATGGTTTATATAAAGAAGCACCATATTTTGAGCCATGAAAAAGAAAATGCCTGGCGGCTTGCAGGCAGGGCTGAAATACTTGTTAATCTGAGCACTGATGGAATAATTGCTTTTTCCCATGCACTACTGAACGTCACCACTTGGCAAGTCTGTACAAAGAAAGCAAACCAAGATAAAATGAGGTCTTTCAACTTTAAAATTATTTTCAGTCATCCTTCTGGCCAATAAAAACCTGCTGGTTTCCACGGGGTACTCTTCTCCAGCATTCTATTCCAATACTGCAGCCAAGCGCAAGACTTCTGTTCTTTTCTTTCTTAACCTAAGCCCTATACTCTTCTTTACTAGTGCAATGTTATTTGTTAAAACAACAACAAAACACTTAACTAGCTCAGGCACTTATAAGACACGAGTATTTATTTTTCCATCCAGTTTCATGAGAATTCAGTCTGGTCAGGCTTCTTTAGCACTTCAGGCATTCTGGTGCTCTGCTG